>JASFYC010000571.1:0-309694 GCA_030412335.1 Botrylloides violaceus | reverse complement strand
TCTTTTTAGATTGAAACATTACCCCTAACATTCTCTTAATAAAGTGTTCACGGCAATGCTAGCTGAAGCAGACTCAGAAGTCTCAAATTCTTTAGAGAATGAATTTGTCTGTGAAACAGAAGAGGAAGAAATTTCTGTCAAGATTTCTCGACCTCATCCTAGAGATCTGTTGACATCATTGCTTCAGTTAAGGTGCAATGGAGACTTCTGCGATGTCGAAATCAAGTGTCAGAATGTTGTGGTTAAAGCTCACAAGATAATTTTGTCCTCGGCGACAGAATATTTCAAAGCAATGTTCCTAAATGAGACGAAGGAGTCTGAAAGTGGTATTGTTAATTTTTCTGAAATGTCTCCTGAGGTCGTTAAGCAATGTCTTGAGTTCATTTATTCTGGGAAAATAGAAATTTCAATGAAGACAGCGAAGGATTTGTTGGACGCATCAGAAATGATGCAACTTTCAAATTTATCAAGCCTTTGTCTTGAGTTTCTTGCTGAAACAGTGAATTTACAAACGTGCGCTGAACTGATATCTCTATCAGCGCTGTATAACAAGGACTCCTTGGACAAATCTCTCAAGGAATTCATAAAGGGCAACTTCCGTGAGCTTTCTCAATCTAAAGACCTTCTTTCTTTAGACTACAATGCAGTTTTGTATTTCCTAAACTTACTGGAACGCAATGACGAAAATTGTGAAATTCAAAAATGGCACAGTATTACAGCTTGGACGAATGCAAATCTTGAGGAGAGAAAAACGCATATTCATGGTCTATTTAAGACGTTGAATTTAAAATGCGTTCCTAGATATTTTCTGAAAAAGACCATCAGTAGGAGTGATTTGGTGGATAATTCCCATGAGTGTTTGCGGCTAATTCGAGATGCCCTCATTGATGATAAAAACGACTGTCAGCCAGCTAGTCAATTAACCCATATTGTAGCAGTCAACAATTTGGATAGAAACGTTGCTGGATGCGCCGTAGCTTGCACAGACATATTATCTACAACAATGCCTGTAACACTCAACTGTGATATGAATGTTGTTCACCATCAAGGCAATCTCTATGTTGGGACTGGCATAAGAATCTACCAGTTTTCGAATAAAAAGTGGACTAATGTGGATGTAGATTTCAATAAAGTGATGAGAAATCCGACTGTTGTTACCTGTTCAAGTTGTCATAAAGACCATTGGCTTGTTGGGAGGAAAGAGAGAACATACGAGATCAAGAGAATATACGACGATGAAGTATGGAGCACAGAACAGCCGGGAATCAATCAATTGGATGCTATAAACCGAAACTGCCGATACTGCAACAAATCGCTCAATACAACAAACGTATCCACATCGTGTTACAATCGTTGCTTTGGAATAAGGGATTCGGTTTATATGATCACTAGAAACTACCTCATTCAGTATAATATCGAGACGTCAGAAGTTATCCATCATAGTGTTCTTGTTGGTCTGGGAAACAGATTTTCTGCCACAGCATCTGACGACTGCATTTATGCTGTAGGTGGAAATGGCACTCAATCCAGAGCTGTCGTGTTTGACTTGAAGTCTTGTAAACTGATTCATCTTCCACATCCCGGCTCCGACTTCTCATTTGGCTCTGCCGTTTTCAGAGATAACAAGTTGCTTGTCACTGATAGCGAAAGGAAAATTTCAAAATGTTATGACTCTGAGACCAGGAATTGGAAAGACAGCTCACTGAAGATCCCACGCACACATGATGTGGTACATTTGGGGACTGATATGCTAATGAATATGTTTCTCAACTCACCTTCTCGCCCAGGGCCGGATAGAGCCTATCTGGGCACCGGGGCAAGTCATGTACCGGTAGCGGCACCGACATCCGGAGCAAGTCACGTAGTGTCATCGCCGTTTGGAGGAAGTCGCACCAGCGTTTGGAACAACTGGAGGGTTTCAATTTAAGAGTGGTTAGGTAATTACGTAATGTATATGCGTGTGTATCCTTTTATCACTTTGTGCATTTTGTTTCCTCTCCGGCATTTATGTCATCAAAAATCATATCTGTATCAAATTCTCAATAAACTAAGGCTGGACGCTAAATCTGTGGTGATCTTCTAAGTTACAATATATATTGATCGTTCGCTATTGGCTCCAATCCACTCTTCAATCTGTATTTCCAGTAATACGATCTCGTCAATCTGACTGTATATGATGTACGGTAGTATGTGTATCTTTTCAGAATTTTATGTCATAAATCATTTACGGCGAACTAATTTAAAAAAATAGTAGTGCCGATGGTGGACGATCCAAACAGTAATAGATTGAATATGTCACCACAGATTTAACGTCCGGTCCAGTTTATTGGAATATAATTCACAAGCTTTCAGAGCTCCGCTACTTCGTCAGATGAAGACGGAACTAATCTTCACAAGGCACGTGAGCACCGTATAGTAAGAAGTTATACACCATGAATTTAACGTCCTGCCTCGGCTACTGTAAAACTTTAATCAGCTCCACTACCATACTACGATGCCTGAGACGAGACACCAATATCCGTTGTACCAACTTCTTACTTATCGTCCGCCATCAGCATTACTTTATTTTATTTTTAATATATGGCGTTTTCACCTACTAAGGCCATGTACGCCAGGTCGATGCTCACGGTATGCGTGTCAATACTTCCGGCGTACAGCCCAGATCACTATTACAATCACGGCTCTCCGCACTTTTTCGATACCGACCGCCAAGCAGAGAAGGAACGAATACCAATTTTAAAGTCTTCGATTTGACTCGGTCAGGAATCGAACCCGGAACCTTCCGATCAGAAGGCGGACAGTCTAACCCACTCGGACCAACTGAACATTAGCATCACTATTATTCATCAGTGTATTTTATCATCAATGATACTTTATTATATTAGTCTGATTGTAATAGCTAGAAGTTTGTTTTGATGTTGTGATTCAATTGTAAACGGTTTTCTTCAGCTTTTCTTATCGTTAATGAGATTGATTATGATCTAACGATGTTATACTCGTATATTCTTAGGTACCCACAACATATCTAGCATATTGTAGGCTAACTTCTGAGCTATAACCAAAACCAACCATAATCTGTTTGAAATGTCGGCTCGCGAAAGCCCGAATCATCTCAAATCACTTGCATCAGCGATACGAAATGAAAAAGAGCTTTGTGATTTAACTATCGTTGCTGGGGACGAAGAAATAAGGGTCCACCGTTTGATTTTGGTCGCGGCTTCGAAGTATTTTAAAGCAATGATGTCAAGTCAAACAAAAGAAGCAGAAAGTGGAATTATTAAGTTTCCTGGAACTCCAAAAGAAGTCGTCAAGCAATGTGTGGAATTCATTTATTCTGGAGAAGTCAAATTTTCCGTGGATCATATCAGCAAGTTTGTGGAACTGTCAGATATTCTTGGTCTGCACAGTTTGACTGATATGTATATCGAGTTCTTATCTGAAAATATCACTGCAGACAACGTGATCAATATCGCTATGGTAGCGAAACTCTATAAAAAGGACATGCTTTAAAAAGCCATCAAAGATTTTTTTTTCTTCGTCCCTGCGGTTTTTTGAAATCTCAAAATTATCGCAATCTTGAATTCAGCTGTTTTTCCTATATTTTATCTCTCATGAATGAAATCGTACTAGCTGACTCAGTGCTCAAGCTGTCGGCGATTGTTTTTTGGATTCGGACTGACATTGCTGCAAGAAAATGTCACTTCGTTGACTTGTTTCGTATGATCGACGCAAAGTTGTTGACGAGAGAGGTTGTTGAAAAATGTCTTATGAACCAGTCTTATGTAAGTGATTCTCAAGAATGCTTGGCAGCTATATCAAAATATTTTTTTTGTCGAAAATCAGCTATGAAAGAAAATACAAGTGATGTAGCATGTTGCTCAAGTTCTCTTCAGACCCAAGAATCTGGCAACGTTGAAGGTAGCAGACCGAAAAAACGAAGATTAGACAGCTCAGAATCTGGGATAACCAGTGCTGGAGTTTTGAATCATATCTTGGCTTGTAACCTAGAATCAAAAGTTATCTACAGGGGAGACTTAAAGACTGACGTCTGGTCAAAAGTCACGAGTGTACCAGCCGCTGCTGGGGACATACTGCAATATAGAAGATTCATTTATTTTGGCAACGGCAAAATGTTAGCGAAATTTGATGGAGAGAAATGGACAGAGGTGTGGAAGAGACGCAAAGACAACTTTGACACTACGGGTTGTTACACCAGGTTAGTCCAAGTCAGGGAAATGATATACATGGTGACTGGAACATACATTGTTACACACAATGTTAATTCAGAAGCCGCAGGAACCTGCATTCCATTCACAAACGATAGCAGAGATGGTTTCTTTGTAGCAAATTCGTATAGCGCTATCTTTATCATGGGAGGATATGAACGCAACGTAGAAATCTCTGATAGTGCACATTCAGTTTATGTATGGTCTATCAGTTCGATGCGTCAGCAACGTCTGTCTCCAATGAAACATCCCAGAGTGTATGGAGTGGGAGTTTTCTATCGTGGTACTGTGTTTGCCATCGGTGGAGGACAGAAATGCGTGGAATTTTTGAATACTATGACAGATCAATGGCAAGTTATCAAACCGGAACGTCTTGAAATAGAATGCACGAGATGTAAAGCCTACATCTCAGATAAGCTGTATATTTTCGGAGGAGAAAGACTACAAACCAATGTTATAGCGATTGACTTGGAGAAACTGGAAGTACCTGAAAAAGAGATGATGCCTACTCGAGAAAATGTCCAGTTCAAGGTTTTCTGTCGATCATCCTACTAATGCGGTGACCCTTCTGTATTAATTGCTTGCGTGATGTAATGAATTCAATGATCAAACGTTGAACCACCCTTGATATTTGTTTGTATGCTGTAATGTAGGCCTCGTGATGATGCAGTGTTATGATGTCACAGGCTAATATAATATTGTGATGTAATTATCAAATGTTGAAACACCCTTGTTACTTGCTTTTACTGCTATCTGTTTTTATCATGGTTTTTATTCTGCAATCCTGTTGCAATATTTCCCAATATTGCCTATCAATGCATAATTCACACGCTGCTGGTGCTACACAGTGCTCTCTTAATGTTCTAAGTGTCTAATTATCTCTATTAAACATACTGTACGGATGTTGTGACATTGTAACAAATAGTGGAGCCAATGGCCAGGGATGGGCACATCGTATATTCGGAATCGATTCACAAATTTTTTTGATCATTTCGAAGACGGCCGGAATCTGTGTTTGACATTTTTAGGTTATGTTTCCACTGTGACACCTTGCTACACCATTGACCTCAATCCGCAAGTCTCTGTATGAAAACCTCAGCTCGTGGTACGATATTACAACATGTTACTTTGGTCACACGGCTACATTGCAAAGCCAAAGCGGTCCATCTGGTACACTCACTGTTCTGTTTGTTCAAGGGTTGAGACATTGAAATGTGGCTAGACATGGAATTTGCTGTGACATTATTAATATTAAATTTGTGTAGGTTTATCCTGATTAAGTTAGCATAATTGAGTACCGGTAATGGATTCTGAACCAATTTTTATGACTGACAACAAAGAAGTTGTCCGAAAGTCATCGGGACTTCATTCTGGTAATATTCTATCATCCCTCATGAAATTGAGGTGTGACGACACCTTTTGTGATGTCACCATCATATGTGGAGATTACCAGGTGAAAGTTCACAAAAATGTTTTAGCGTCTGCGACAGAATATTTCAAAGCGATGTTCTTGAATGAGACGAAGGAATCAGAAAGTGGCATTGTGGATTTTTCTGTGATGTCTTCCGAAGTTGTAAAGCAATGTGTTGATTTCATTTATACTGGGAGTGTAGAAATTTCAATGAAGACAGTGAGGGATTTGTTGGATGCCTCAGAAATGATGCAGCTTCGTGAGATGTCAAGCCTTTGTGCAGAATTTCTTGCTGAAAGAGTTACTATGGGAAGTTGTGGTGAAGTCTTATCCTTGTCAGTTCTCTACAGTAGTGAGACATTGGATGAGTCTATCAAGATGTTTCTTTTGGGAAATTTTGAAGAATTTCAAGACACTGAGGAGTACGAAGATCTTGGATTTGAAGCGGTGTTCAAATGCGTTGAGTTCTTGGATGATGGTAACAGTTCTAGCGAAATTCGGAAATGGGACGCGATCATAACTTGGGTAACCTATGATCTAACAGAAAGGGAAGGATTTTTTGATCAGTTGTTCAAAAAAATTGATTTGACTGCGGTATCAAAGTCCTTTCTAAAAGAAACTGTAATGCGTCATTCTTTGGTGAAAACATCGGTTGAGTGTTTAACTGCACTTGCTTTACTGAATACTGAAGAAAATGAACTGGCACCAACTATGGCTGGAGAAAAAACCTTGAGGAAGATTTATTTCTTGAAAAATCGAGTGATTATACAGCATGATCTGAAAACGGGAAACTCGAGGGCATTAGCTAGAATTCCTGGCAAAGATTCCGAGTATTATGATGTGATATCATACAGAGGATGTATTTACGTAGGTAACGGTGTTGGCATTTATCGTTTTTCCAATGGTGCATGGGCGAAGGGAATGATGACTGTATATAAAAAGGCATATTTCTATCGCGAAGTCAATTGCAACGAGTGTCATTCTTTCTTGGGTCACCGATGTCACAACGAACAGAGTGAATGTTATAACAGATGTGTTGGCGTAAAAGGCAATTTGTATATGGTTACGACTTCTTGTTTCTGTGAATACAATATTTGGAGATCAACAATTAGGAGATTCGAACTCAATCAAAATTTGATGGATGGATTTCTTATCACTGCGTCTGATAAGAAAATCTATGGTATTGACAAACTATATAAAAGGGCTTTTGAGATTGACATTGATACAAAAGTATGCTCCAATCTAAGTGTCATGCCGATGTCAGATCCTTTTGTTGCGACCTACCTCAACGGCAAGATCTATGTATTTGACAAGTTTGGCAGGTTTGATAAAAAGAGTCGTGTATTCTGCTATAATCCAGACACCTGCCATTATACGAGTAAAGAGCTCACAGTAAACCTTCAAACATCCAGCAGAAAATTGTCGGTTTCCAGAATCGGAGACAAGCTATATATAGTTGGGGGAGAAGACGAAGAGCCAATTCAAACTATCGATATTCAAGAGTTAAATTTTCCAGATGATGGCTTTTCTTCTAAAAGGAAACGTTTAGCAGTAAACTAAATCTACAAGATATGGTTAGGAAGAATATTTTGCAAATTTTTTACAAAACGTTGCTAAACTTTTTTACTTTCATGATACAAACTTTATTCGCCGTAAGCATTTTGACTTACTTTAGAAAGAGTTAATATCGATATGCTATACTGACACCGAGTGTCGTGGGATGAGGCTGAGAGAAGTTTCAGAATGGCTCTCAAATTGTTGCCTAAAGATCAACATTTTTACTCCTGGAAATATTTTGCAGTGTGTGTAAAAGAACACCATTAGTGTGGTCTATCAGTTCGATGCGTCAGCAATGTCTGTCTCCAATGAAACATCCCAGAGTGTATGGAGTGGGAGTTTTCTATCGTACTGTGTTTGCCATCGGTGGAGGACAGAAATGCGTGGAATTTTTGAATACTATGACAGATCAATGGCAAGTTATCAAACCGGAACGTCTTGAAATAGAATGCACGAGATGTAAAGCCTACATCTCAGATAAGCTGTATATTTTCGAGGAGAAAGACTACAAACCAATGTTATAGCGATTGACTTGGAGAAACTGGAAGTACTTGAAAAAGAGATGATCATCTGGTCACCTCACTGTTCTGTTTGTTCATGGGTTGAGAGACATTGAAATGTGGCTAGACATGGAATTTGCTGTGACATTATTAATATTAAATTTGTAGGTTTATCCTGATTAAGTTAGCATAATTGAGTACCGGTAATGGATTCTGAACCAATTTTTATGACTGACAACAAAGAAGTTGTCCGAAAGTCATCGGGACTTCATTCTGGTAATATTCTATCATCCCTCATGAAATTGAGGTGTGACGACACCTTTTGTGATGTCACCATCATATGTGGAGATTACCAGGTGAAAGTTCACAAAAATGTTTTAGCGTCTGCGACAGAATATTTCAAAGCGATGTTCTTGAATGAGACGAAGGAATCAGAAAGTGGCATTGTGGATTTTTCTGTGATGTCTTCCGAAGTTGTAAAGCAATGTGTTGATTTCATTTATACTGGGAGTGTAGAAATTTCAATGAAGACAGTGAGGGATTTGTTGGATGCCTCAGAAATGATGCAGCTTCGTGAGATGTCAAGCCTTTGTGCAGAATTTCTTGCTGAAAGAGTTACTATGGGAAGTTGTGGTGAAGTCTTATCCTTGTCAGTTCTCTACAGTAGTGAGACATTGGATGAGTCTATCAAGATGTTTCTTTTGGGAAATTTTGAAGAATTTCAAGACACTGAGGAGTACGAAGATCTTGGATTTGAAGCGGTGTTCAAATGCGTTGAGTTCTTGGATGATGGTAACAGTTCTAGCGAAATTCGGAAATGGGACGCGATCATAACTTGGGTAACCTATGATCTAACAGAAAGGGAAGGATTTTTTGATCAGTTGTTCAAAAAAATTGATTTGACTGCGGTATCAAAGTCCTTTCTAAAAGAAACTGTAATGCGTCATTCTTTGGTGAAAACATCGGTTGAGTGTTTAACTGCACTTGCTTTACTGAATACTGAAGAAAATGAACTGGCACCAACTATGGCTGGAGAAAAAACCTTGAGGAAGATTTATTTCTTGAAAAATCGAGTGATTATACAGCATGATCTGAAAACGGGAAACTCGAGGGCATTAGCTAGAATTCCTGGCAAAGATTCCGAGTATTATGATGTGATATCATACAGAGGATGTATTTACGTAGGTAACGGTGTTGGCATTTATCGTTTTTCCAATGGTGCATGGGCGAAGGGAATGATGACTGTATATAAAAAGGCATATTTCTATCGCGAAGTCAATTGCAACGAGTGTCATTCTTTCTTGGGTCACCGATGTCACAACGAACAGAGTGAATGTTATAACAGATGTGTTGGCGTAAAAGGCAATTTGTATATGGTTACGACTTCTTGTTTCTGTGAATACAATATTTGGAGATCAACAATTAGGAGATTCGAACTCAATCAAAATTTGATGGATGGATTTCTTATCACTGCGTCTGATAAGAAAATCTATGGTATTGACAAACTATATAAAAGGGCTTTTGAGATTGACATTGATACAAAAGTATGCTCCAATCTAAGTGTCATGCCGATGTCAGATCCTTTTGTTGCGACCTACCTCAACGGCAAGATCTATGTATTTGACAAGTTTGGCAGGTTTGATAAAAAGAGTCGTGTATTCTGCTATAATCCAGACACCTGCCATTATACGAGTAAAGAGCTCACAGTAAACCTTCAAACATCCAGCAGAAAATTGTCGGTTTCCAGAATCGGAGACAAGCTATATATAGTTGGGGGAGAAGACGAAGAGCCAATTCAAACTATCGATATTCAAGAGTTAAATTTTCCAGATGATGGCTTTTCTTCTAAAAGGAAACGTTTAGCAGTAAACTAAATCTACAAGATATGGTTAGGAAGAATATTTTGCAAATTTTTTACAAAACGTTGCTAAACTTTTTTACTTTCATGATACAAACTTTATTCGCCGTAAGCATTTTGACTTACTTTAGAAAGAGTTAATATCGATATGCTATACTGACACCGAGTGTCGTGGGATGAGGCTGAGAGAAGTTTCAGAATGGCTCTCAAATTGTTGCCTAAAGATCAACATTTTTACTCCTGGAAATATTTTGCAGTGTGTGTAAAAGAACACCATTAGTGTGTTGTTTGCACTGCATTCAGTTGATAAAAGCTTCCTTTTAAGACCTTCATTTAGTAAATGCAACTTTTTAATGCAAGAAATTGCAATTCATTTAAATTTCATGGAAGTTTCAGTGTTTTCAATCGTGTCTTACGGACCATATTGTACGATATTGAGAAAACCTCTTTAACGAAATTTTTTTTTATTGATATCAAATAAATATGAAATATTTTTCATTTTACTCTAGCGTAACTTCGCCTGATGAAGGAGCGAAGCTCCTAAAGCTTGTGAATTTATATTTTCCAATATATTGCATCGGCTAAAGTTTGTGGTGATCTGTTCAATCTATTACTGATTTACAATAACTTTGAAAAATGTCGTCGTCATCGAGATGCACGGAAGGAGCGACGGGATCTGGAGCAGGGGGAGTCAGGTTGTGCCGAGGTTTTAGGTGTTTAACCTACGGGTTAGTCAGACGTGGGTTAGCCGTAGGTTAGTTATCTGCGCTGTGACTATAGACACCTGAAGATGTTAGGTGTCTGTCTATCCTTTCACCGTCTGTGACGTGCCGGTTGCTATGGTCACTGACCAGCCATTAGGTTGCGCTGTAACACTCCACACCATTGACCTCAGTTTTCGATTCGATTTGGCCTTCAAATGGATTTTTTTATTTTGGAGGATTTTAGCGGCGCTTGCCGCCGGACGATTCATTATAACACCTCAATGACTGATTGACAACCTACGATTACACGCGCGCTGCGTAAATCTAATAATCAGACTAGCAAGTAATCCATCGAGAGCGCAAAGTCGACCGGGTTGTTTAGTACAAGGGCGCGGCAGTCGGGTGAACAGCAATAGACTAGCGTGAGCAAGAGGAGCTTTATCTCAATAGAGTATCTCTCTTCAGCTATCGAACGAACTGTATATATGAGCACAGTTAACTGATGGGACTGACTCGATGACCAAATTGTCGTATCATCCTTCATGTCTATTTGAATTTATCACGAAAAATAGTGGAGCCGATGGCAGACGATTCAAATAGCAATAGATATAATAAGTCACCACAGATTTAACGTTCATTCTAGTTTATTGAAATATAATTCACAAGCTTTCCGACCTCAACTCCTTCACCTTCTTCATCAGGTGAAGATGGAATGAATTTATCACGTGATTCAAGGATTTATGGAAATACATAACCATTTTTCTGTCTTTATAGCCTCCGGTAAGCTACGCTTGTGTCGGGCACTTTCTCTGATCCGACTACAATACTCATGCTATTCAATGCTTGCGTTTCTTCTGTCGTTGGGTCGCGATGGAGAACCGCGCAATTCACTCTGATTATTTTGGGTAGCCTATGTGTTAGTTTAGTTAGACTGACACTTCAATGGGTCACGTTCTAAACGGTTTAGCTTAGAGGCCTCTATCGGTCTAAAACCCGAGCCTGGTTGTCGCACTAACAGTGTTTTAAATTAGATCTACATTTATAATACGTTAACAAGATGACAGCCGCAGGAGGTAAACATATTCTAACAATGCAACATGCTGATCGAATGCTTCATGTTGATGATGAACGCATGAACGATCGCAGAAACAGCCGCATCCCTATACGCCCTGTCGCGTTTGAAACCCGGGAAGGACTTGTGATTCTACGAGACATGCAGGAATACAAGAAGCAAGATTATCGACAGCGTTTAATGGAAACATTAGAACATTTTAGACAAAACAGTTACTTCACAGATCTTGAAATTATTCATGGAAATTTCGTCATATCCGTTCATCGCTTAGTTCTAATGGCGGCATCAACATACTTTGAAAATCGGTTCAAAGACGAAAAACGACAAAACAGAACTAAAAGATACGATTTAACTTGGATGCCGAGAAATATTGTGTTAAAGATAATTGATTTTATGTACACCGGAAAGATTAAGTTCTCTTCGAAATATCCAGAACTTTTTATTAACTGCGCAAAATTTTTTCGTATGAATTACTTGGTGGATGAATATTTGAAGTTTTTGGCGCGAAATGTTACTGCCACCACCGGGCGCCGGATTGCGCAACTTTTACACCAATATGCGGAAAATGACGAGGTAAAGAATCGTATGAAACGTGTGCTGGATTCATTTAATTGATTACGTGTGGTGTTTTCTATAGTGTCCAGCAACTATCCTATATCAACTGGGAATTGTGGGAAGTTCCTCTTGAGGAGAATCATGAATTTGTTTCACCCTAGTCTTCAAGCCAAGTAGTCTACCATTTTGTAGGCGACCACTGCGTAATCCCATGATTTGGAATTGACTTTTTTCGTGTCTTGTCGGATTTCTTTTCAGTCGCAAGCCTTCCCATTGGTCTGGTGTTTTTAACATTTGAAATCAGCATAGGTTGAAAACGTCCCTGCGTCTTGATAGGGCAGAAGGGGTAGAAGAATACATGAGTACGTCTATTTGACTGAGTGTCTTTTATGTATGAAGTCTGTCATGTGCTTGTAAAGCTGCATAAAACAATATAATTGAACGGTAACGAACAAAACGGCGTCAAGTACTGGGTGTTTGTGTTCACTCATAGGATTCGAATATTTATTGTAATCTAAATGTCCTCATTCACTGTACTGAACTAAACTCTCCTCTGCCAAAAAGTAGCCTCTTTTTCAGTCGAAATTTTATTGCGAGAGATCTAATGTTGATGCAACTCTTGCTGGTTTGTTGAATTTTTAAGATTTTAATAACCTGCCTTGTTTTTACTGTTTAAGTTCTTGCAACGTTTAGTTTCTTAATAAATGAGGGTGTAGGCTATCTGTTGAAAGAGACATATCTGCAATCACGTAATTGAAGAAAATTGACTAATCAACCATTGATTGTGTTGATTTAAACTAAATCAAATCACAAGTTTCTGTGAGCAAATCATCTGTAATTAGTAGGAAGAAGCTGCAAGTTCACGAGGCGAACTTGACAAATGGATCTTATAGCCAGAGAATACGCTGATGATGAGCCGATGTCAGTTGATCACGACGAATCTCACGAAGCAGATGATTTAAACAGAAGGGTACCGGGTGCAAGCACAAGTGTAGCGCCAATCGCTGTTCTAAAGAAGTCTCCTGAAATTAAAGATGATGTGAAACGTAAGGTTGGGGTTGCAAGCACTAGTGCAACGACATTTGTTTTTACAAACACACCCCGGTCGCTACGTGAAGTTAAAGTTGATGTGAAACGCAAGACTGGGGATGCAAGGATAAGTGAAGAGTATTCTGGTGCACGTAACGTGTCAGACGAAGGAATAGTTGGGTCCAGCCTAGCGAGTTGTAATCAGAATGAAGACAATCCTTTCGCTCAACGCAGTAGCCAACGAAGCCGTGATCGCCCACCTGATTCACGTATCGCTCCAAAACGTACCCGTAATACTAAGCGATCTTTGATTAATATTCAATACACCGACTCGGAACAGCCTTCAACCAGCAGAGGAACTGGATATATGGATTCTGAGGACCACGGAGTTCCATTGAAGAAAAAAATGGAGTCAAAACGTTTCCATGACAGCACTGGCTCCATTTCGCCAACTTGCGGTAGCGATTCTGAGCAACCTTCAGTAGGCCTAAGAGCACGCTTGAGATCGATAGATTTGGACTCGGATTCTGACGCAAGCAGCAAACCATGGAGGAAACGGCTACTCTCCAGATATCAACAAGAGTCTGAGGACACCGCGAGTGCGTCATCAGAAGAAATCGAATCACGTGACAGACTTGGTTTAAACCATATTGAAGAAGAAGTCCTATTGTTACATCACAATTTCAGAATGGTGCAATCATTCAACCGTCTCCAAAGTAACGATGTCCAGTATGACGTTAAATTTACTTTGAAAAACGTAGAAATTCGCGCCCACAGGTTAATTTTAGCGGCAGTTTGTGCCTACTTTAAAAATAAATATCTCCATAAACCACCTACTTCTGTAGCATTCGTGCATGCCTTTAGAGAATATATGCCGTGGACGCTTCTGCAGCTTGTACGTTATTTCTATTCAGGTAGGATAGCATTTACATGCCATAATGCTGATGAATGCTTTGAGATTCTAAATATGTATGGTATACGTGTTTTAATGGATGAATTTATGAAGTACCTTCTGGATAATGTACGGGCAGACAACTGTCATAAATTTAAAGAATATATCGAGAAATATTTCCCACAAAACGAAGCTTTTAGAGTTAGGATATCAACTTTTATAAGAGAAAATTTCCCAGAAGAGTGAGAGATCTGCCCATAACTGAATTTTAGAATGTAATTCTCTTCTAAACGAAGCGTTATCAACTTTTATAAGAGAAACCATTACAGGGAGAGTGGGAGAACTCCTATAACTTTTTAGAATGTACTTTTCTCATCAAAACCAAGCGTTAGAGCCTAGGCCTAGTAATGACTCTTTTCCCGCAGGCTTGAACCGAATATAAAGTCGATGTCAACCTGTGCCTGGGATTGGCGTTCGGTCAAACTGTTTGCGAGCCGTATATAAAGTCATGTCTGTGTTGGTTTGGCGTTGTCTAAAACTTACGAATTGTCTGTGAGCCGTAGATAAAGCCATATCTACTTCAGCCTGGGTCTAGCGTTCTGTGTGAAATTTATCAATTTGTTCCTTGTTTTGATGGCCTGCAAATCTGGTTTTTTGATTTTATACTGATGCAAAATAAATGAAGCTGATACAGATACTTGAATTTCTGTTGTTTGCTTTACGGCGTTTTCAACAGCTTTGCGACCATAGTTCAGGGGTGGATATCAGGGCGTGAATGAAGCCCCGACTATAAGTAGCCGTGGCCGTGGCCGTGACCGCAGCCGTGGCTAAAGATCTGATTGCTGATTTATGGCATCTTAGACGCCGTAGACCGTGCTCGTAAGGTCAATGTGATATTTCAGACCTCCTCGTAAGGAGGGAGAGAGAGAAAGAGGGAGGTCATAGTGGGATTCGAACATTGTTTGTGGAGAGAGAGGTGTTTATTTATTTGGAATCTTTTTACTATACTAAGGCCATATAGGCCAGGTCAATGCTTACGGTATACGTGTCAATATTTTCAGTTTATATTATTATTATTATTATATAGAAGATTATAGTGGCGTTTATCACCGGGCGGCGTTTTGCACCACGAACAAGACAGGTTGGAGCAGATACATGGATATAGTAATCGTGTAGCAGATACATGGATATAGACATGATACATGAATACAGCAATCGCGACACATGATAACATGGACATAGTAATCGTGAAACATGATACATGAATACAGGTAATCGTGAATATAGTAATCGTGTCAATACCACCGGCTTATAGCCAGGATCACGGTTCTCCACACTTCCCCGATACCGACTGTCAGGCAGGGAAGGAACGAATACTAATTTTAAAGTCTTCGATTTGACTCGGTCGGGTTTATAGCCTGCGTCACTATTACAACCACGACTCTCCGCGTTCTCCCGATACCGACTGCCAAGTAGGGACGAAACGGATGCCAATTTTAAAGTCATCAATTTGACTCGGTCGGGAATCTAACCCGCAACCTCCCGCTCAGAAGGCGGACAGTCTAACCCACTCGGCCAACTAAACTGATTTAGATAAGTCTGAAGTTTGCCGAGACCGTCCTTGATGTTACATAAGAGGAAGGTTCTGCCCTTCGTCATTTTTTTCTGGACACCCTATTAGGCTTAGTCTCGATAGAGGTTGTTAGGCAATTCACCGGACATCTGAATCAAAATTCTTTTATTGCACAGCATTGAAGAAGGTCACAAATAAGTCAGAAAATTTGAAATTAATGAATGTAAAAATTATTTAAATCATTCAGCGATTTGAGAGTGCAATATATTGATAGTGACCGAAGGCCAACGATCACTTGTTTGTTTGTTTATTTAAAATTTATGGCGTTTTTAACTACTAAGGTCATTGACGCCAGGTCGATGCTCACGGTATAGTCAATACTTCCGGTTTAAAGCCCGGATCACTATTACAACCATGACTCTCCGCACTTCCCCGAAACTGACTGCTAAGCAGGGAGGAGCGAATACAAATTTTAAATTTTTCGATTTGACTCGGTCGGGAATCGAGCCCGGAACCTCCCGATCAGAAGGTGGACAGTCTAAACCCTTCGGCCAATGTAAAAATTATTTTAATCATTCAGCGATTTGAGAGTGCAATATATTGATAGTAACCGAACGATCACTTACGATGGATCTATAGAGTGTCAGCACTGTTTTTCTACGGTGGTGACACACTCTATATCTATCGTAAGCGATCGTCTACCAACGGCTGCTATCAATATAATTGCTATAAATTCGGCTGGACGCACAATATTGAATCTTATTTTGTCAATTATGACACGCATTTACGACATAAACTGTAAAAAGTGTAGAAAAGGAGTGTCTGATATCTCAAGAGTATGACGAATTCACCAGTTTCTTTTACTTTGAACCCTGCACTACATTCAGTAACAGTGACGTCACCAGGGCACTTTTAAAGATGACGTCATTCGCTCCTGGTATATTCTTTGGCTACTTTTGGCTACTGAGTTAGTGATTATGACGTATTTCATTCGTCACTATAGTTCATTGTTAAGCTGTAGAAGTCTTTCCTGACGCCATATTGATTGACTTGAACTCGCTCGGGGTCAATTTCGTCGCCTTCACGGACTGCAGTGACGAAATCGTCGGGACCAGGCTCCTCCAGCGCCTGGCAATGGATTATATGGATAGCCAAAGTTGTCGTTTTGAATTTATGGCATTTTCAACTCTACTACGGTCATGTACGCCAGGCGAATGCTTACTGTACATGTGACAATACTTCAGGTTTATAGCCAACCACATCCCTTCACACTCGCCGATATTCACTGTCAAGCATAGGCGGAACGGATACCAATTTTGGTTTCTTTGGTTTGACCCGGTCGGGAATCAGACCCAGAACCTCCCGATCAGAAGGCACATAGTCAAACTGCACGGCCTTGAGGTCAGTATCGGGAAGTACGGAGAGTTGTAGTTGTGATAGTGATCCGAGCTATAAACCGTAAGCATTCGCTTGGCGTACATAATCACAAGCAGCGTAAGTCATCCGATCTCAAGGTTTCAGCTTACCTCGTCGTACTCGCGTTCTATATCTTCAGATATCTGCTGTGGAGGGACTCCGAACGTGTATTCTGTTCCGTTCTCAGCTGTAGGCGATGTACCTGCACAAAACAAGCTTTTCAAAAACGAAATGGCGCTTCAACATCTTGAGATAACGGGCAGGGTTGGGGCAGCGGTCCAGTTTTAACGAGTTACCCTTTTTGAACTCCACCCTAAATGTCTACGGGTTGTTTAACATCCTTACCGTTCAAATCCTGTGCCGATCTGTGTATAGACTCTGTATCACTCATGATAGGCGATCTCAGCCCGTTCTTCTTCTTAAAGCCGACAGTTGCTTTCATTGGAGGCGGCATTAGCTGACGGATCCTTTCTATTGCTCGCTGCTTCTCTGCTGGTGACTGGTATTGCGTTAGGAGAACCTGGAACGTAACTATAGGCGTTTATTCCATAATTTAGAGAGAGAGAGAGAGAGAGAGAGAGAGAGAGAGAAGAGAGCAAGACCTGGAAAATGAGACAAAAATTGAATATGTTAGGTCCCTGAGAGTAAAGAGAGAAAGGAGAGAGAAAGAGAGTTAGCAAGACCTGGAATTGGGACAAAACTTGAATGTTAGGTCTCTGAGAGAAAGAGAGAGAGCGGGAGAGAGAGAAAGAGATAGAGCCAAGCCCCGAGGAAATTAGCTGAGTCATGAAATGCTTACCTGAGGAATATGAGCGATGACGTCATTATGCGCATAAAGTTCAGCGCGCATCGTATGATCTGTGATGACAAAAATTGTCGGCATATGTAATTCCGCGATTTTACGAAGACCTGGAAAAAGTATCGTTGGGTTAGACGTCAGACGTAAGACGTTAGATTTTCAATGATTGAAAAGACGATTCACCACAGATTTAACGTCCAGATACGGTTTATTGGGAATTGTTGTCTACTGAGAACGTTACAATTTTCAATAAACTAAGGCTGGACGTTAAATCTGCGGTGAATCTTGTTAGTCCACTATCGACTTCGCTAAATTCTTCATAGATACATACATACACACGCACATACGTACCCGCGATAACGCGCACGAACACGCATTCTATTAAATTCATATCATCCTACATACGTCAGCACGGCCAGACTTCACGCCCACGCCAATCTACTCTATACGATTTTCGCGTGATTGTGACATCATGCAATCAATTAATTCTTACGTAATAATACTCCCCAAATGGGGTCTCGCGCCAAGCGTGGCATGCGAATGTGATGCAGAGGAGAAAACCAACGACCGCGTCATCAACTCCTGTACAATATTCAAACCACCCAATGGAGTGAATGGTCTGAAAAACCTGAATGAGGTCACCAAGCAGTGGCTGCTGTGACGTCCATTCCAAAGAAGCAGAAGAAAAGTTACCCTACATAGGTCAGTGGACAATTTTTTTTTTTCAATTTGAAATTTATGGCGTTTTTCACCTATCAAGGTCATTTACGCCAGGTCGATGCTCACGGCTACGTGTCAATACTTCCGGTTTATAGCCCGGATCACTGTTCCAACCACGGCTATCCGCACTTCCCCGATACCGACTGCCAAGCCGGGATGGAACGGTTTCCAATTTTAAAGTCTTCGATTTGACTCGGCCGGGAAACCGGACCCGGAACCTCCCGATCAGAAGGCGGACAGTCTAAACCACTCGGCCAAATGAACGGTGGACAACTAATTATGACATCTTATTGGGAGCGTCTAAGAAGGAAGCCAGGAATAATACCCACCTTCATTAAAACAGTACATGCACCAATCGTGAGTCATGTAGGAAGGACTAAAAATGACGATAAGTCGACGACATTGGTGGATATTCGAGCGCAGCTTCGGACTGTAGTCTGTAATAAAATGGTACGTTTGATAAATAAATCTCTCTCTCTCTCTCTCTCTCTCTCTCTCTTTATCTCACGGTAATCAATTCTAAACGGTCTAGATTAATCGTGACTCAGTTTATTTGTCTACATTCTGATCGGTAGGTCGAGATCCCCGCCGTTTGATTTCCGACCGAGTCACCCAAAAGACTTTAAAACTGGTATCCGTTTCTTCTTTGCTTCGCGAAGGATTGTAGTTAACCAATGTCGCCTGGCTGAGTGGCAGAAGAGGTCAGAGATGCTGGAATTTGTATATTTACCTAATTTCGGGAGTATATTCTTGTTATCCGTCACAAGTCTGTAATGACATTTCTTCTCTAGGACATCATTGATAAATGTCTCGATAAATTTCCTGTCGATTTCTGTGTAACCAGTGGAGACGTAAGCGTCAAAATCTTTCCCGTCTGTGAAAAATTTCCGTTTTAGTTATATGAAAGTAGATTCGCCACAGATTTAACGTTTAGACTTGGTTTGCTGAGAATTATAACATTAGTGGTGAATCGTCTTTACAATATATCAAAGAATATAGTTGAGCCAATCCATAAATATCGTAAAGTAAATTCACCACAGATTTAACGTCGTTTGCCGCTTCCGTCGTTCGCCTCAAAGACTGACTTAAGCTTTCTGCTGTCTCACGCAACATAGTGATATAACAATGACAGTTCCAGCACCCTAATTTCTCATATAGTCACTCATGATAATATTGTTGCTATTTAATGATTCTGAAACATTTTCAATTTGATTTGCAACATTCTCAAGTTTTCTATAACATATCATGCAAACATGAAGCTTGACGGCCTCGAAATTTCAGTTCACATTTTCTTCTTGGTTCTTCAATGAATTTGCTTTTTTTTCGGAGTTATAATTTTTATTATATAGAAGATTTTCAGTGGCGCTTATCACCGGGCGGCGTTTTGCACCACGAACAGGACAGGCTGGAGCAGATACATGGGTAAAATATTCGGGACAATTGAACACAGGAATGGAGGTCTATAATATAGTCATGGATTCTGTAACGTAATCGCAAACTGCGGCACTTGTATAGTGAGAAATTAACATTTGCATCGATGTTGTGCTCTGTTGGGAGTTTATATAACTTCTTCGTTCATATGATTGTCTCTCATATGGTCTCCTCATTTTTCTTCGTTCTTCCGTGGCGTTGCTTCTTTGAGATTCGACATTGCGGACATGATGATTGTTGTCGTAGTAGGTATTTCTTCTGTTGTACTTCTGTTTCGCCTCTTTGACTTCTTTGCTTGAAACGGGCTTTTTACGGGTTTGCAGGGTTTATATACACTGGATAATAGAGATATGGTGAAAAATGGTGAAGTAATTTCTTCTATCTTGTACGTCTTGTCTCTTTTTGTTATTTTCTTCTCTTAGTTCGTTTCTCTCTTCTTTAGCCGCCATCTTGTCTGGCATCACTAACTGCTTCCTGTTGTTCGTTCAGTTATGATATTGCTTCCCAGATTGGGATTTGCAGTCTCACTCTCTCTGCAGTAGCACTCTTGCAGTGCCTCCGGTAATCTCTTGCACTGCTGCTGCAATTAGGATGATTCTGTTTGCAGCAACACAGCGCTATCAATGATATTGCAATGATAGCCATAGGGACCAGATATTTCCCTATTCCTCCCTTTCAAGTATATCTGCTGGAATTGTTTCACTGCTGAGACTCCCCTTTTACAAGACTCTAGCGTTCCGGTTACGTCTCCATTTAAATTGAAGTCGATCATGGTAAGATGATTGCTTTGACAATCCAGAATTTTGACATAAAGTAGTAGGAAATTGTGGAGCCGATGGCGGACGATCAATAGCTATCGTAAAGAATATTCACGACAGATTTAACGTCCAGCAGAATGGGCGCGGCGACAGGTTACACAGTAGCCACCAATTTAGCGTCCAGTTTATTTGGATATAATTCATAAATTGTAGGAACTTCACACCCCCTGTTCATCACCTGAAGAAGGAGCGGAGCTCTAAGCTTGTGACTGTTCTAATTCTCAATAAACCAAGGCTGGACGTTAAATCTGTGATGATCTTCTTTACAATATCTATTGATCGTCCACCATCGGCTCCACTGCACAAGAGCAAAAGCGGAGTTTCGAAAGCTTGTGGGTGATAATTCTCAATAAACCAAATCTGAGTGTTAAATCGTTATATCTAGACCAGATGTCCCCGTTAACAAACGTCACTTACCGCTTCCATCGTTCGCCTTGAAAGTATCTCGACAGCACAGACCGACTTTAGCTTTCTTCTGTCGCACGCAGCATAGTGATATAACAATGATAACAGCGATTATGACGACAACAATGACAGCTCCAGCACCCCCAGCACCAGATGTGGGGGTTTTCTCCTCACCTGACATGAAGAGATGAAGAGAGTGGTGTTTTATAGCTAGACAGTAGGCCTAGACGTTGAAGATGTGGGAATTCGGCGTCTAGCTCCTCCATCGATCTGCAACCACCCAACGAGTCAAAGTTAACCTTCTAAGGACCGGGCCATGTCTCAACAACCAAGGTTAACCCTTTGCTCACCAAAAAGATCGATTTTTTCAGAACACACAGTGACGTCATTCTTGACTTGACTGCAAACGTAGTGCAGTGAGTCGTTACGGCTGAATGATTTGATTGTGATGTTATTCTGCGTCATAGAGACCCGGTCACTTTTCTCGATAGCAGTACATCGTTGGCCATCGAACCATTTCTGAAGAAAAGTTTTAAAAATATTCTCCGCTCTGACGTCATAACTTTTACGCTAATCGGACGACCGGTACGAACGTAATAACGTGTCCTCCGTTGCTCATTGCGGCATTGCCGCTTGTAGATTCGGCATGGGGGTCGTGGAAACGGGGGAGATACATACTTTCAATTATAACGCTGTAATGAAACTTTACCGCTATGTGTCAATGTATAGAGTTAGCTTGCATGTAGAGATTCCCGCGCAACAAACTCTGGGACGTTTAGTGCGCCTGGTTCAGTATCGGACTTCGAGCGTCGGTGCTCGAAGGAGACTCCAAACAGGAGCCGGAGCCAGTGAGCCTACGTCTCCGTAACGAGGCTGGTGACTCAGGCTGCGCACGGAGAAGACAGGCTTATTGAGTCACAAGTCCTTAGCCTCAAAACTTCGTTACAGCGCGATCGCGTTGGACGCTAGACGCTGAAAATTGCCTCAAAATTGGGGTTGTCATGTCAAGTATATTCCCGCCACTGGTCAATCAACCAATCAACGCAATCAACCAATCAACGCAATCAACCAATCAACGCATCCAATCAACCAATCAAACAACGCAATCAATCAACCAATCAATCAACGCAATCAATCAACGTATCCAATCAACCAATCAACGCAATCAACCAATCAACGCAATCAACCTACCAACGCAATCAACCAATCAATCAACGCAATCAATCAATACACGCAATCAACCAATCAACACAATCAATCAACCAATCAATCAATCAACCAATCAATCAACGCAATCAATCAATCAACGCAATCAATCAACGTATCCAATCAACCAATCAACGCAATCAATCAATCAACGCAATCAATCAATCAACGCATCCAATCAACCAATCAATCAACGCAATCAATCAACGTATCCAATCAACCAATCAACGCAATCAATCAATCAACGCAATCAATCAATCAACGCATCCAATCAACCAATCAATCAACGCAATCAATCAATCAACGCATCCAATCAACCAATCAACGCAATCAATCAATCAACGTATCCAATCAACCAATCAACGCAGTCAATCAATCAACGCAATCAAACAATTAATCCGCCTAGTATCACGTGTAGGACTACAAGCCAACCAGCAAGTTGCAACCACTCACCAACATGTCAGAAGGCGGGCAAGAACATGATATCGTGACGTCATCTCCGAATATTGCCTTAGCGTTTATCGTTGAGTTTGTAACCTTGCAGTCTGTGCCGGCGTCAGAGCTTCGTTGAATCCGGTCTAAATTGTTACGAAACAAATCAGCGCAAGGTTCTAAGGTTCAATCCATCGTCCACAAAACCGGTGAGTCATGGAGAGAGAGAGAGAGAGAGAGAGAGAGAATTGAGTGAGATAAATCGGATACCAGACTGCACACTTTTAGATTTTGAAAATTCTTGCGCGCTTCCCTTCGCATTGTGAGCTAACAACCCTGAAAAGCATTTAAATTAATATAGTGGAGCAATAACCAACCACACTCAATGAACCAAGGCTGGACGATAAATCTGTGGAATATATTTTTTACGATATCTATTGATCGCCTGCCATCGGCTTCACTATATTCTTACAGAGGTAGGGTAATAGGGTCATGCGAATTAGCAGGAAGGCGACGCAATCACATTTTGTAACTGATAAACAAACATGAGGAAGGTTCGGAGACCAGAACTCTTGTGACTGTTGTAATTCGCAATAAACCAAGGCTTGACGATAAATCTGAGGACTTTACGATATCTATTGATCGTCAGCTATTGTATTGTCTACTGTTCAACCTTAGTGAAGGAGTGGAGCTCGGAAAGATATGAATGTTATAATTCTCAATAAACCAAAGCTGGTTGTTAAATCTGTGTAAATCCAGCAAAAATCAAATAAAGATAAAAAATAAACTTATTTAAAAGATGTTTCGACGAAGTAAACTGTGGTAAATACCTTTGTCTTGCTCTGACAACACACCGATTGTGACGTTGATAATGATTAATCCAATATATATGACGCGATGCAACATTGCTGAGATACCTTCTACATAGTAGGCTTAATTCTGAGAGACAGAGAGAGAGAGAGAGAGAGATGAAAAGAGAGGGCTTAGTTATCACAGTACTGAATCGTAAACAAGATTTTTGAATTCTCAGCAAACCAAGGCTGGACATTAAATTTGTGGAGCCACCACCAAAACTACCATATTGGTTTAAAGCCTATGGTGACGTCTACACGCCTGGAAATGTACCTCAATCTGTGTTAAAATGATGTTACTTCGGCCGCATGTTATCGTAAAGAACATTCACCACAGATTTAAAATCCGGTCTAGGTTTATTGAGAATTATTACATTCACAAGCTTTCAACAGAGGTCCGTTCCTTCATCAGGTGAAGATTCACAATAAATCAAGGCTGGACGTTAAATCTGTGGTGAATCTCCTTTACGATATCTATTGATCGTCCGCCATCGGCGTCACTACATTCTTACTTAAGTAGGGTATTGGTAATGACTGTAATGAGCGACTGGACTGGACGATAAATCTGTGGTGACTTACTATATCTATCGCAAATTTCCTCGAACACAAACCATTTCCAACTGCTACCTTCTCGCCGTGGTCGCGAAACCTCAAGCAGGTGACGTTATCGCAGCCGATAATTGCTTCCTCAATGGCGTGGAGGATGCGAATCGACGATGGATTTATAGTTCACTGACAGATTTCTTCAATTCTTATTGCGATAATTGTGCTCACCAAATCGAAAATTGTCCACTTGCGGACATATCGGCCAACCCTCTGTTGAGTTGGAGTGCTCGCGTTCGAGTTGGAGTGAAGGTTGACTAAAATTCTCATCACAGTCTATAATACTCAAGCTACGAACGCGTTCGCTGCCGATGTAAAAAGGTTTGTACAGAAGAATGTGGGATTTACACTCACATTGCAAAACGTTTGTTGCGACACGACATCATAAAAGCTCGTAAATATGACCTCACACAACGAACGATTCAAATCCATTTTCGTTTTGGGTTGGCGATATTTTGACCTGAATCCTACTGCAAGCATGCAGGAGTGAAGCTTCGAAAGCTTGTGAATGTTATAATTCTCAATAAACCAAGGCTGGACGCTAAATCTGTGGTGATTTTCTTTACGATATCTATTGATCGTCCACCATCGGCCCCACTATATTCTTTGATATGTATCGTGAAGACGATTCACCACTAATGTTTCATTCTCAATAAACCAAGGCTGGACGCTAAATCTGTGACGATTTTCTTTACGATATCTATTGATCGTCCGCCGAATTCTTCTATTTCGACTGTACAGCAACGGTATTGCTTCTAGTAAAAAGCCTCATTCACTGGTTACATCCCGCATAACGTTTGAGCTCGTGACCGTGGGTATTAACATGGAATGTCAACAGTCTCAGCGCAGAGACGTCACCTAAACACACACACTGGCGATATCGTTCTCTGTTCAGTAAACATAGCGTATAGGCTAGACTACGCACGGTACATTGGCAAGTGTGCGAGAAGTGCCTCTGATAACCTACTGTAGGTCTAACTTTACCATCGGCCGTTCGCGGATCGCGTTGGGCTCCCGACAAAGTCGGATAAACTGACCACCAGTGACAATCAACTCTCTTGTGCGGCATTACGGCTGGGCACTCGAATTCGAATAACAAGATATTCGTTCTCTTTTCGAATACTACAACAACTTAAGAAAGCTCTATACGCGTTTCAACGTGGACGTAGCCAGGACAGGTTTAGCTTGAACCATTCCTTTTCCATGGTGCCACAGCTTTGAACTGGACCTTTGTGCATTTTGCTATTACCCTGACAGCATGCCATGAAGTCGTAAACATGACTTCACATTTGGCTAGTTGCGTCTCTGCATGTTCCTGACCGTTGATAATATATATTTTCAATCATATTTTATCGAATTAGGTACTGTATAACAAGGTCAGACGCGTCTATTCGGTATTAGATTGAAATTATTCGATCCGATGTTTCATACTATTCGATTTAGCCCAGCCCGACTCGGCACACGCTGTCACCCTACTCCCGTAAACTGACAGTATTTGTACTTAGACCTTCACGAGCCTGACAATTAGGAGGGGTCGACCGATTTTGTCGCTCTGGGCGATTGAAGCATCATCACCTACCACTGCCTTTCCAAGCAAGACTGCGTGAAGGAGGG
Source organism: Botrylloides violaceus (assembly GCA_030412335.1). Classification (NCBI taxonomy): domain Eukaryota; kingdom Metazoa; phylum Chordata; class Ascidiacea; order Stolidobranchia; family Styelidae; genus Botrylloides; species Botrylloides violaceus. The sequence continues at coordinate 284,022 of JASFYC010000571.1, read as the reverse complement.
TTTGATATATCGATAGTATATTGAAAACGTCATCCACAAAAATAACTTTTCGGCAAAAAAATTAGAATATATTTTGGAGGCGATTGCGGGAAAATAAATAACTATCGTTAAGAAGATTCATCAAAGATTCAATATCTACGTCAGGCGCGAACCAGCATGGGGCACGTTTAGTGAGAATTTTGACATTCACTAGTAGGAATAACGAAGCCAATGACGAACGAGTATAAAGTTTTCATGAAGATGACTCACAACAGATTTAAATGCCTTGGTTTATTGAGAATTATAACCTTAGTGGTGAATCGTCTTTAAGATATGTCAAAGATCATAGTGGAGCAATGGCGGACGATCAATAGATATCGTAAAGAAGATCACCACAGATTTAACCACGAGCCTTCGTTTATTGAGAATTAGAACATTCACAAGCTTTCGCTCACTTTCACAAGCTCCTTCATTAGAAGAAGATGAAATGTTACTCCCACTAGACCAAGGCTGGATTCGAAATCTGTCGTGATCTTCTTTACGATATCAATTGATCGTCCGCCATCGGCTCCACTATGATCTTTGATATATCGTAAAGACGATTCACCACTAAGGTTATAATCCTCAATAAACCAAGGCTGGACGTTTAAATATTTCGCGAATCTTCTTCATGATATCTATTGATCGTCCGCCATCGGCTCTATTGTATCACCCAAAGAAAAAATCGTGCAAAAAATCCCATTTTCAAAGTTTTCGGGGTCAACTCGATTTTGACTCTTTCAAATTTCCGTATAATAGATGATGCGACACGGTTTCGTAAACGTAGAACGTAATGCAACAAGCTGGCGTCACTCGTAGCAGACTTGGTCCTAAACCTTTATAAAAGCCTCGCCATGACTCGTTTCTGTTAATACCAAAAATCAGAACAGTAATAAATAGAAAATGTCACCCCACATTTCACATCCAGTCGAGCTTATTAGAATATAATTAACAACATACCCTACTTTAGTAATAGATAAGAATATGTCACGACAGGTTTAACGTCCAATCCAGTTTATAAGAATATAACTTACAAACTTTCGGAACTCTACCCAACTATAGTAATAGATAGAATAAGTCACCGCAGATTTAACATCCAGTCCAGTTTATTCGAATATAATTCACAAGCTTTCGGAGCTGCGCTCCTTCATCAATCAATTGAAGATGGAAAAATTCAACTGCAGGAGGTGTTCATGGCGTTTTCACCCTACTACGGTAATGTACACCATCTCAATGCTTACGGTACACGTCTCAACGCTTCCTTTTTTATAGCCCGGATCACTATCACAACCACAACTCTCCACACTCCCCGGAAACTGACTGTCAAGCAAACTTGGAACGGATACCAAACTGAAGTTTTTGGTTTGAGTCGGTCGGGGATTGAAACCGGAACCTCCCGATCAGACTCGTTGTTTTAAAAAATACAAATATCGTCGAAAACGGTCTGGCGTGGAAGCTTTACTTCTTCTAGTAACTAAACTGTTCGGAACTTATTAATCTGTTTTTCCGTTGTAATCTATTGGGGGATGATGAGAGAGAGAGAGAGAGAGATATTTCGCCAGCCAGCCGAGTAAAAGAAAACGTAAATCACAGTAAATTAATGCGAAAAATGTGGAGCCGATGGCGGACGATCCATAATTATTGTAATAGATAGAAACAGTCTCCAACTTACTTCCGAGTTTTCCGAATCACGTCCACGACACCGTCATATTTTTGGTGTTGGTCTTGCAATCTCGCCCGAACTACTTGGTATGGATACGTTGAGCTTGCAGCTATTGTTTTTGAAATCGCAGACATAACGACGCACTCTAACGCACCCTGTGGAGAGAAAGATGAAGAAGGGCTCTAAACTTTAGTCGCACAATGACGTCATCGCTGATATTCGTCAAGTAAGCATATCATGACTCGGCAAAGTTCCTCGGGGAGGGGGAGGAAAGAACACCGTTTTATTTTTTATGCATATCCGATTTTTGCTGTGACATTTAGACAGACGTCCATGACACACACACACACTGGTTCATATGAATATCATGCGTGCATGTTCTGTGTGTGGTACCGAAGGGGCCCGTGGCTATCCACGAGAGAGAGAGAGAGAGAGAGAGTTTATTTGCCACTACCATGGATGTGGAAGCAGAAGCAGTCTTGGTGGGGAGGGGGGATAAGGCTTCGTCATTTTTACCGCATTTACACTGAGTCACACACACTATGAGTCCATACGTGCCACAACAGATACAATGCTATCCGAAGTAGGTTACAGAATCGCACAAAAACGGTCACAAAGCCCCCAGCACTACTCTAAGCCTCCACTTAAACAAAACGCCTCACCAATTTATCCTCCGTTCCATGACTATATTTGTCACGATACCAATGTTTCAATTTCTCATACACAAGAAACTGGACCGCGCCGTGTGAAGTTCCAACGAGACCGGGAATAAAACCCTGCAAAAGAGGACCCGGGTGATAACGTGATATTGAAAATAGCAGTAGCCCATCTGTATCTGGGTTTACCTTTCTTTTATTCTACTTATACTACAATATTGCGAAAATTAGGGTTGTGGAAAAAAAGTTTGGGAACCACTGAACTAGCCGATGCCGATGTGTATTGCGCTTTGCGGTAACACATCAAGAAATGTGGCTATCAGTCTCGGATTGGTTGGCCACCCCTGAGCCAGGAGATCAGGAAAACCCGCATTAGGATTGCTTTTCATCCATTTTTTTCTTTTCAGTTATAATACATTCAAAGTTCTCCTAGGCGATGGTTCTTTAAACCCACATCTGAGCGTTCCAAGATATTTATTGTGCGGGTGCATATCCGGTAAGATTTTTTTTTGTTCTGTTAGGGTTCTGAGTGTCTGCCGAGTGTTCATGGGGAACACTTCGCTCATGGGGAACACTGTGCACACGGGGACTACATGTTCATGGGGAACACTGCGCTTACGTGGCAGCATATACTCATATGGAACACTGTGCTGACAGGGAGTCACGTGTTCATGGGGAACACTGCGCTCACGCTGCACCATGTGCTCATTAGGAACCATTAGGAAAACCCGCCAGGACATTTGCTACTTGCCTTATACAATCCTCTGATGCCATTTTCTTTGTATAACACTGAAAGAGCATGAGTCATCCCTCTATATTTTCTCCCTGACTGTGTCTCGTATTCCAAACACAACCTCGTCTTTGTGATCCAAATTGGGTTTGTCATCGCTAGAGTTAGGGAACCTGAAAATGGATGAGAAATCGGTTATGCGCAGGCAGTGAGCACGCGGTTCCCAATGAGCACATGGTGCCGCGTAAGCGCAGTGTTCCCGGTGAGCAAAGTGTTCCACATGAACGTGATCACTCCCGTGAGGGCAGTGTTCCCTTTGAACACGTGGTTCCTTGTGCGCACAGTGTTCCATATGAGCATATGCTGCCACGTAAGCTCAGTGTTACCCTTTAGCACGTGATTCTCCGTGATCACAGAGTTCCCCATGATGGAAGCGTTCCCCTTGAGCACCTAGTTCCCGGTGAGGGCAGTGTTCCCCTTGAGAACGTGATTCCCCGTGAGACCAGTGTTCCCCATGAACATGTAGTCTTCCTGTGCACAGTGTTCCCCATGAGATAAGTGTTCCCCATGAACACTCGGCAGACACTCAGAACCCTAACAGAACAAATAAAAAATCTTACCGGAAATGCATCCGCATAATAAATATCTTGGAACGCTCAGATGTGGGTTTAAAGAACCATCGCCTAGGAGAACTTTGAATGTATTATAACTGAAAAGAAAAAAATGGATGAAAGGCAACCCTAATGCTAGTTTTTTATGGGGGAGGCTAGATATGAGCAACACTGATTGATAGATAGATATGTATTTCCCTTTGGTACGATCATTCATATAATTTATCACACAATTCTGAGTTATGGTTTCAGCATTATGGGGTTGATGTGTGTGTGTGGGCGTTAGAACTTAGAAGAATGACCGCTCACAGCATCTCCTTGTCACAAAGACAAATGTTTTTTATTGGCCGCATCACCATTCTACATCTGGTTGACTTCCACGTTTCATATACTGTATGTTTCATCATCATGTAGTTTGTTTGACTAACTGTGTACATCAAGATAGTACTACCCTACTATAGTAATAGATAGGATAAGTTAACACAGATTTAACGTTCAGTCCAGTTGATTGGAATATAATTCACAAGCTTTCGGAGCTTTATTCCTTCTTAGAATTAATATATCTATTACAATTTGGATCATCCACCATCGCCTTTACATTTTCGCATTAATATACTGTGATTTACGTATTCTTTTACTCTGATGGCTGGCAAAATATCTCTCTCTCTCCTCATCCTCCACTAGATTACAACGGAAAAACAAATTTCTGAGTTCCGAACAGTTTACTTACTAGAAGAAGTAAAGGCCCCACGCCAGACCGTTTCCGACGATATTTGGCGTGACGCCTCGGTACAAGCCACGGACTCCATCTGCCTTGAAAACTTCTGTAGCACAATGCCTTATACTTCGATATCGAGGTCTAGATGCCATGCCATCACTGACTAAAATGTAAACAGTTGTCAAAGCAGTTGGTTGATCAAAATTTTACTGGGACGGGTTCACACATTGGATAGGGAATTCCCAGGTGGTGTATAAAAACAGTGGGGAATTCCCTATCTAATGGGAATTTCTCTCAGAGGCCATGGGGAATTCCCTAATGTCCTAGTAACTTATAAAGATATACTGAATCTGAACGGCAGTCAAAAACACAGCAGTTTTTTCATAGTGAAACACCATGAGCACGAACAATACCAGGTCATTAAAATGGCAGACGGTGGACTTCGTATATAACTTTCTGAGCTCAAATGTAACCCACCTGAGAATCTGATTTTGACAAGATCCAAGGGATGCAGAATCATGGTGGAAACGATTCCTCCACTCATCCCAGCAGCGAGATGCTCGAAGCGAAAAGTGGAGGCAATGTCACGGAAACTAGAAAAGAATATGACGTATATACAGATAGGTTTAAATCGTGAGTTAAAGAGAGTTATGGACACACACGAAAAGCCGCACCAGACCCTCGAAATTCCGTACCAAAAGTGTGGAACGCTTCCGTAACCAGAAGTAGCCGTGCATGCAAATACGTCACCTTCCCGCGTCATTGCGACGCTACCAGGTTGGCTATCGATGCTGTGGCGACTGTGTAAACTGAATTGGGTTGTTAGGTCGATTCTCGTGAACCAGAAGTCGAATGGGAAGCGCATATTCCGCACCAGCTAGCCAATAATTCCGCACCGAACGCGTTAAAAAAATACCCACTTATTTGCATACTGGCCGAGCAAACTTTGCAATACTAAACGGCGGACTTGCAGGTTACTACAAAAATTGCAGGAGAATCATGATATCGAGCAATACATCGGCCCAGACTGCATTTTATGCCAGATCTCGACGAGAACTTGTGCGCGCAAGAATTCCGGTCCACACAGTGGCCCATGCCGCTCAATACCAATATAATTCATTAAGTGTCTCTCGGCCAAATATTTGCCCACAGTATCTCTGCCTGCTGTAACATCAACACCCAGTAAATAAGTTACCTGAGTTTCTCAGTTTTCTGCATTCCTTGCTTATCCATACGGCCTTCATCGCCCATCTCGCCCCCACCAACACACAGGAACACGCACGTGACTTCGGAACCTTCAAGGCAAACAATGATATCCGTACATAGGGAGCACTGAAACCGGTTATGTTCAGGTGAAACATTACAAATTTCTGGAGTAAAATTTGCTGTGACAGTTTAAACCATAGAGTACTCGAGAGAGAGAGAGAGAGAACTCTAGCTATTCCTTCGTAAGGTAGCCATGAAAATGCGTGATAGCTACCAAATACCATTGATAATGGCGGGCGCATTTCCTTCCCATCGCACAATTATCTACCCACAATCGATCCCGACCCGACGGAGTCAAATCGAAGACTTTAAAATTGGTATCCGTTCCTTCCCTACTTGGCAGTCGGTTTTGGAGAAGTGTGGAGAGTGTTGGTTGTAATCGTGATCCGGGCTATAAACTGGAAGTATTCACACGTATACCGTAAGCATTGACCTGGCGTAAATGACCTTAGTAGTTGAAAACGCCATAAAATTCCAAACAAACAAACAAACGATCGATCCTAGCTTCATCTGATCACCTGATGAAGGAGTGGAGACCCGAAAGCTTGTGAATTGTATTCTAATAAACTGGACCTCTCCCTCTCTCCCTGTTGTTCCTGCAGCACGTTTCTGTCAATATGTTTTCGCTGCAACTTTTCTCAGCATTCAGGTGACCTACGTCACTGAATTTTTGTGAAGATACGACGATGTATTACTACCACTGTAATGAAGGCTGTCACGGTTGTTAGCGACGCTTTTGCTTTCTAGAAGGATTAGCGGCCACTAACATATCTGCACTGCCACCGACAGACAAGGGAGAGAGAAAAGAGAGAGATCATTTTCACCACAATATTCTATTGAATTAAAAATATACAATCCGAAACATGATTAGTAAATATAGCCGCAGACCAGCCACATTACTTATGATGTAATAAACAAGACCTATACACAACAACTGAAGACGCAAAGTCCAATTTCAACAACAAAAAGCAAATCTAACAACCATCACGGCTAGCTTTGTCACGAAACAACAATTATGATTTCACAGTTCGAATAATTCAATCTACTGGCAGAACGCGTGCGAATACTGCATCGCAATATTGGCAACTGTTACGCTGAAGTTGGGCTTAAAAAGAAAGAGGTCTACGTGGAGTTGAGTTATAAAATAACAAAAGTCAAAAATTACATCAGATTGGCCATTGTGACGAAAATAATGAGGCATTTTATCCTTATATAAATCTCCATGAATTCACTGCGGAGTAAAATTTATCATTTAACTAACGCAGATCCCAAGCTCCGGGGTATATGGGGAGTGGGGAGGGAGTTATAGAAGCTGATTTGTAATGCTAAAATTTGTAGAAAAATCAGATTTCTCAAAAATACCCTCAATTACAGAACCATTTTCAAATTAAACGTCTTCGACATTAGGTCAGCACTAAGGGTGGAGATCAAAAAGACATCATAAGATATTCCTGGCTCAAGCCTGGTGTTCATGCGCATCTATTATAAGGCGACAAAAGACTCATCGGAGCATGGTTGTAACTATTTCCACAGACGAAATAAATGTGAGGATAAATTCCATCTTACAAACAGTCTATTCTTAGTTTTTATGGCACGGTTAGAAGTTTTTAAACTGGGAATAAAACTCAAACCAGGTTTAACAAGTTACGCAACCTTTTTGATCCCCACCCTAAAAATGGTAGTCTCCCGCATAATAGAGGTGTATTATCTCTCGAATTGCTGCCCCCTCCGTTGACCTCCTAATTGGAGGCCTAAAGCAAGGCAAGGCAACCACACTATTGTCCTTAATGTGGAAGAGGATTGTAGCAGAAATGGTATATCACCTTTCTTGCCCGCAACACGAAATAAAGTCAGAAAGGCATCCAGCCTCTAATGTGACATGCGGTTGCCACGGCGACGACTCGATCTGAAATTTTCAGAGAAGGGGTAAAAAAATCATGAATACTACGACGTAACAATAACAGAATTTAAGTTAACACACTTATATAAACTTATTTGGATTTTTATATAAATGCTGAATTTTTTGGGTAGTTACCGTGACAACAACTAGACATTGGCATAAGATACGATGATTATGCTGTAACAATGAAGAGAACGGGGTTACTCAATAGACAATGCTCTGAAACTATCCTACAAACACACAAAGTATGACACGAGACATAGATTATTCCCAACGCCTCCCCCCGGTGAAAACCACCAAAATTTAGAAGCACATTGAATTAACACACAGGGATGAGGCCCCCGCTCAACAAATATATACAAAAGGTATTTTGTCGTCAATTGAAACATGTTCCTATATGACGTCATAGGCACCGGTTGTGTGACATCATCTTAACGCTGGTATCCAAATTCGGATGCGTCGTCAGCCGTGATATCCCCATATCTCCAGAGGTTGAGCTGGAAATAAACACACATGTCATCGAAATGAAATGGCTTACACCTGATGAAAAGCCAGTGCTCCTAAAGCTTATGAAATAGAGCAGGGCCAGGCAACAGACAGACGATTATCCGCGGACAATCCTTGAACTTGACTCGAGCAGACCTCGTACCTCGTGAATCATTATTACCATTTATGGCGAGTGTGATAAACCATGAATTTGCCTGGTGACAATAAAACTGTGGTGACGCTCTCTATATCTATCGTAACTGATCGTCCGCCATCGGCTACTATCAATATAATTGAAATAGTAATAAATATAATAAGTCACCACAGATTTAACGTCCAGTCCAGTTTATTGGAATATATATGTGGAATATAATACATATATATTCCAATAAACTGGGCTGGACGTTAAATCTGTGGTGATTTATTATATTTATTACTATTTGAATCGTCCGCCATCGGCTCCACTATTTTTCGTATAATTCAAATAAAATTCAACCAATCAGAATTAAGAAGTATCAATCGACCAATCAGATTGAACTTACATGAGCTTGCTTTGCCTTGTTCTGTTCGCCAGTGTAGTCAGCAACCATCTTGGCGAGTCGCTTCTCTCTTCGTCTACTGACTGTGCACAGACCTTCTGATATCAACTTCTTGCCGATATCCGTACGATCATCCTGAGATGAATATCAATACTGCTTAAGGTGGAGATCAAAACGACATCATTAGATATTCCTGGCTCAAGGCTTAAGCCTGGTGTTCATTTGGGTCTATCGTAAGGCGACGTAGACAGAATAAGTGCAAGGATAAATTCTTACAAACCGTCTATTCTAAGCTTTCAAACCAGGACATTTTTATCCCCACTCTTAATGCCATGTTGGCCTACCGACTAGTGACATCACAATACACACACACACAATGACACACGGGACGTGGGTGCGGTTAATCTTCCAACCAGAAAGACAATCGCAACCCCTTTATGACCAGTAAGAAATAGGTGCTAAGCGTCGAAAAAAAAATGAAATTAGTGAGCACAGGGGTTCCCAACCGGGGAGGAATTCTGCCAGAATGTCAAGGGTGTCGCTGCTGTTTACTTCAACCATATTGGCCGGCATGGAATTGCATTTGTTCTGGTCAAAAATGCGTTTATACCATAGTGCAGTGTGCAGTGGTTCACCAACTATGGGTCGACTCCTTAACTGGTTAACCTTATTTTTTTACTTGTACTACAATACTGCAAACGCCTATAAAATTCTAATTTTCATCATCATAACAATTTCTAAGTTCTCGTCAGACACTTCCACTTCCTCAGATGTCATGAGAAAGTTGTCGATGCCGATTTTGCAAAAATGTAGTTTATGAATCACTGGCATATTTAGATTAGGGGAGGAAATTTTTTTAAATCAGAAAAGAAGGATTGTAGCAAAAAAGGTTGGGAAAGACTGAGTTAGCAGATATCTCATTACCTGTTTGAGCAGTGTGACGTGCTCCACTCCGCCATCAGTGTACTCTGTGTTGAGTAGGAATTGTGAATTTGCTGTCAATTCGCAAAGAAACTGGAAGGCATCATAACGATTGTCCTCCTGTTAATATGAACATTTGATGAAGACTTTAAAATGTTGAAGTTTCAGTGTAGATCGCTTTGAGTTGATCGTTGGAAACCTTGTTTAAACTATGGATCAACTGAAACCAATACTTCAAAAATTCTACAATCTGGTGTAGCCCACTACACTGCTCGATATAGTCTTATCTCGCTTAAGTCGAGGATTTTGGATGAAATCGCATTGTTACGGAATGCCAATACCGACTTCTTCCCAAAGTTCAGAAGCCAAGTACAAGAAAATTAGTGCATTAGAGTTCAAGTAGCGAGTCCGTTACTGGCAAACTGATTCAAACGAGGGATTGACCAGCACCAGATATTTTTACGGTATGGCTTACACCAAGTTTCCTTCACCTGAGTTAGGCTTCATCCTTGCACTTGATCCCATCTAATTATCAATTTAACAAGAGGCAAGGTACTTACATCTTCAGGCACATTGCAAAGAGCGAGGGCAAACTCGTGAGCTTGGGGAAAGAGAGCTTGTGTGTTGAAATCCGCTGGAAGTGCGCCCAACCGTGGACGACGGAACCACTTCTTTCTACAAGCAGTAGATGCAATATTGAATATTAAATAAATAAATTTCTAGCGAATATTAATCGTTTTCCAGCATGTAACAGGGAAGTGCGGGTACATGCCAAAGAGTCCTCTTGACTGTGGACCAGATGTGAGTATAACTTGAACGCGGCCAGGCATATGCATTCAGCGACACTCTTTGCTACAACATGGCAACGCCTACCAACGAATAACACAAATATCATTAACTTTTGATGATGTGACAGGGGAAATAAAGGGGGCGTGAAGTAAAGCCCGACCCCTCCCATTGCATGCCTAGTCTGGGTATAACTTGGCATTCTGGCCGACAGGTCTACAGTCTAGTTTGAAATCTTTATTATGCATTTTGTAAAGAAGATCACCACAGATTTAGCGTTAGAATTAATTATTTTAATCTAATTCTCAATAAACCAAGGCTGGACTCTAAATCTGTGGTGATCTGCTTTACAATATCTATTGATCGTCTGCCATCGGCTTCACTATATTCTTTGATATATCGTAAAAAAACGATTCACCACTAATGTTATAATTCTCAATAAATCAAGGCTTCACTTATGCATTTTGACACTTACGTTTCCATAGTCAATGTACACAACGTGCACTTTATCGGGCGACTCAATTTTATCAATTCTAGCCCTGTACCATTGATCATCAGCAGTGAAGCGTGACAGACAGAAATTTCCCCGGCGAGGCTGGTAAACTCCAGGAAGCGGTGGATCAGAAATAAGCATGGCGCGCATCTACAAATTGAAATACATATTGATTGATTGCTGTTGATCTTTTTTACCTACTAAGGTCATAATATATGCCAAAGTACTACTCGTGTCGATACTTCCGGTATATAGCCAAGACCACAATTACAACCAAAACACTCTGGACTCCCCGCTACAGATTGCTAAGCAGAGAAGGAACGGACAACAATTTTGAAGTATTTTTTTTTGTTTACTCGGTCCGGCTTTATACCCGGAACCTCCCATTCAGTAGACGAACAGTCAAACCACTTGTTCGCGTAGGAAAAACAGAAATTTCTACGCCCCTTCAGAAGTGTTCGAACCATCAAAAGTTTTCCAAAATGAACAAACCTTCTCGGTCATTTGATCGAGCTTGTGAGCACTGTCTAGCACTTGACAGTACAGGTGCAGATGGGGAGTGACTTCGGTGATCCCAACGGTTTTGTATTGCGTCTTGCGCTCTACTTCCTCAACGACTTGAACCTCAACTGGCTCTTCGTAATTAGACCAGACCTGAAGAGAAGTCAGGAGAAATTTTAGAAACTAAGGTTACTAAAGGTCAAGTGAGGATAACTTTCAGGACCTAAGGTTACTACACAAGAACATTAAAGAGAGAGAGAGAGAGAGAGAGAGAAGTTGAACCTCAACCGGCTCTTCATAGTTAAGAAGTCAGGAAATTGAGGTTTCAAATTAGCCAAACATTTTGCTTCTTGTTGTATCAAGGCTGTAAATATTTTCATCTATGTTTTTCACGATGGCATAGGACATGCGGTCATGGGATTTGAACCCTGGTCCAGATTTGTGACTGAAGACCTGCTATTACATCACAAAGTTGGCCAATATCATACCCCGGTTTTCTCCGACTTGCATTTCTCTTCAGCCTCTGACAACACCTTGCTGTACGGACTCCATTGAGCTGTGAAATGAACTTTCGACAACCCACGCGACACCAAACCAAGAGAAACGTTCGTTCCTTCGACAAACATCCACCCAATGAAGTTTCCGGCACGGTCGATCGCTTCCACTTCAACCGTCACCTAAAATCAAAAAATATAAACCGTCAGTGACGTCATAGTGGCTAACAGGAGGAATAATAAGGGTCTGTGATGTTACATAAGCCTCAAGACACCCCCTCACATTCTGTGACATCATAGCGACTATTGTGTGCAATAATAAGGGTCAGTGAATTTAATTAAGTCTCGAACACCCCACTACACCTTCTCCAGTGACCTCATAACGACCACTGTGAGTAATAATGACTGTTTGACTTTATATAAGCCTCAAGACGTCTCATTCTCCTCTCCAAAATACAAAAGATTGATGGCACCCTGTCTAACAATCACTGCTTTATTTAATTGCCGCATAAAAACGGGAAATAAAATCATTGCCGTAAGTTGGCAGCAGAGAGCTAAACAACCGCAAGGTGGCGTTGAGCTCGAAAATTCAGCAGCGCGGGAAATCCCGTCGTAAGTTGGCGTTCAAGAGTTGCTCATATCAACAAATCAAGGCAGGAAATCGTCCGGCGGGTATCGCCGTCGTACGGCTAGGAAAGGGGCCCGTGTCTATCCACGTACTAGTCCAGGTGTGGGATAAAATCAAGGGCCACAGTGGGAGTTAGAGATTCGAAGTACCAATCAAGATCATATCCAACGCGACTAGATTCGATACAATCCGCGTGAAATCGACCGCAAAAATACGAAAGCCAGCGAGCCGATCTCAGGATTTTTTTTGATCAATATGCTACTCTCGCCGACGTTTTTATCGACTTTTTGACTGTTTTCCCGCGTTTTACTTGTTCAAACAGTTTTAATGCGCATTTAGTGACGTTTAAATCTCATTAAATCGGCATTATGACCAAATAATAGGATTAGAATCGACACCTCGCGCGAAAAATTGTGCTAAATTGTGACATCTTCTTTTTCTCTTTGTGATGTAGCAGTGTGTCACGTGATTTCATTTAAATTACGTCCGAAAATGCAAATAACTTCTAAAGGTCGTTTGAGGTCATCAACACCCCTGCCGTTTGATAACCGCGATAGAGGAACATAAGTACACGGGTGTGAAGATCACGTCACTAGTCGCTAAATTGTTGAGGAGAATCGGTCGAAAAAATTCAACTGCTAAATTTTGTGGGGTCGAATCTGTTGGGGCAGCACAAAAATTGAAATCGAAGACGTTGTTCATAAGCCGATATTCATTATTTTTTTGGTGATATTGGCCGTCAGTCGGACTACGAACGTCTTATATACCCGCTTAAAACAGGAGTCCGTTCTTTCCGTCTATAGCCAAGATCAGTATCATAACCACAACCACATAAACCTTTCAACTACTAAGGTCATGTACGCGAGGTCAATGCTTACGGTATAGCACGTATAACACCAAATTCAATTCCTGTACCAGCAAATGAAGTGACTGGTCTAGAGAGCCTGGACGAGATCTGCTGCCCCTGACGTCTAATCTGAAGAAAGCCATACGAAAGCTGACGAATGGTTACCCTTCATAGGCCTACGTTAGCGACTACACTACATAGGTCAGCGAAGTGTCCTTAGGCCTGGAGACGTAACCTGGCTACCTGACCGCTGCCCTGACGTCTATAATCTATAGAAAGCCCACGAAAGTAGAAGCCGTGAGCGAGAGAGAGGCTACCGTGACGTCTAGTCTGAAGAAACAACAGCAATGTCGAACGAATGAAAAAGATGATTAACACCCCCATTTTCTAGAAGGTTTCCAATTGAGTAGCTGGTCTGAAAAACTGGATGAGGCTGCCGTGACGTCTAGTCCGAAGAAGTAACAAAAAATACCGAACAAAAGAAGAATATCATTCAGCTTATCATTTCGTAATATGTCCTAATCTACTCAACGGTCCGCCAAATCAATGTTCACGCCTCATCATAACCAATAACCATATCCTTGTTTCTTGTTAAACTCCAGTCTTAAGACATCGTCCATCCTCTCTCCTCCCATCGATTTTTTTTTTGTTTAGTTCGATCAATACGCGGCCTCTACTGGGAAGCAACCAAGTTGATAAAAAAAATGCTCCGTAGATATTACTAGACAGCGTTAACGGTGTTATAGAGAAGAGGAAGGCGGCTGAAATGACTGCTTAGAGTCGTGCTAAAGGTTGGATGTGGATAACCCAGTGTTGATTCCAGGGCGGGTTCAAGGTTCATTTTAGTTAGGTATCAAGAATTTATGACGTTTTTCAACGACAAAGGTCACGGTATACGCGTCGATACTTCCGGCTCATAGCCTGGAGTTCTATTACAACCAAGACTCTCCGCACTTCCCCGTTACCGACTGCCAAGCAGGGAGGGAACGGATACCAATTTAGAAGTCTTCGATTTGACTCGGTCGTGAAACGAACCACCCGATCAGAAGGGGGACAATCTAAAACACTCGGCCAACTGAACGGTGGCTGGAACGTTAAATTTGCGGTGAATTTTCGACGAAAGAGCGCCGCTCCGTAGGTTTGCGAATGTTATAATTCTCAATAAACCAAGACTGGACGTTGAATCTGTGGTATGAAAGTGATTTACGTGTTTACGATATCTATTGATAGTCTTCTTACATAAGTAGGGTAATATTTTTATTAGCAGGAAGGCGGCGTAAATACAATCAATTAATCTAACTTATAAACATGAATAAATATAATAAGTCACCACAGATTTAACGTCCAGTCCAGTTTATTGGTATATATAAACTGGACTGGACGTTAAATCTGTGGTGACTTATTATATTTATTACTATTTGAATCGTCCGCCATCGGCTCCACTATTTTTCGTATTATAAACATGATGAAGAATCGGACATCAGAAGGCTTGAGAATGTTTTAATTCTCATTAAACCAAGGCTGGAAGTTGAACCTGTTATGGATCTTCTTAACGATATCCATTTAGTCAGATATCAAACCAATGCAGTGCGTTACGTGACGCTCAACTTGAGAATTACATTAAAATCATCTGGAGGCTCTTGCTATCAGCAGTAATGGATATGACATCGTAATAAACAAACGGCGCACTCGACCATACAGTAATTTGTTAAAATATATTTACGTTGTATGACAGGTCGCACATACACACAGTCTTTGAATGGGTGCACAAGTTTATGGCGTCAGATAAACAAAAGTCAATTAGGCACCCTTACAGACTTCTAGTTACTGATGCAAGTTGTCCTAATCAGGCGCGCTTTTTTCCCCCGACATCAGTTAGGAGATACACGTTACCGTTCAGTTGGCCGAGTGTGTTAGACTGTCCGCCTTCTGATCGGGAGGTTGCGGGTTCGATTCCCGACCGAGTCAAATCGAAGACTTCAAAATTGGTATCTGTTCCTTCCCTGCTTGGCAGTCAGTTTCGGGGAAGTGCGGAGAGCCGTGCTTGTATTAGTGATCCGGGCTATAAACTGGAAGTATTGACACGTATAACGTGAGCATCGACCTGGCGTAAATGACCTTAGTAGGTGAAAAATGCCATCAATTCAAAAAAGAAGGGAAAAAATGAGATACGCGAGATAATTGAGAACACGTGAGTGACAAATTATGGTCGTTTTCATCGCTTTAGTTTGGAGTTTAAGGCGCCGTGTTTGTTTCCTGTATTTTTTATTTTTGATCCCCACCATAAATGTTATAATTCTCAATAAATTAAGGCTGGATAAGGAACTACAGCAGATTTGAGCGTTAGTTTGTTAGTGTCGTACGTTAATTTGGTGAAGAATTTAGTGGAGCTAATGGCGGACAATCAATAGATGTCGTAAAGAAGATTCAACACAGATTTAACGCCCAGCTTTGGTTTAGTGATAATTGTGGGTTTGTGAGAAGGTTTTGAATCTCATTAAAGCAAGGCTGGACGCTAAATTTGCGGTGAATATTCTTTACGACATCTATTGATTGTCCGCCATTAGCTCCGTGATGATCTCCGTGGAAAAACATTGTACAGAATATTCACCACAGATTTAACGTCCAGCGTTGATTTATTGAGAATTGTAACATTCAAAAAGCTTTACAGAGCTCCTTCATCAAATGAAGACGGAATATGAATATATAGCGAGAAATTAACGGACATGTCTACATTGTCTAACGTCACAAGTAGTGAACAAGCACGCCTTGATTTGGGTTTTGAAAGAGTGATGTGTGGTGAGCCAGTTACAAAAGCCCAGTTAGATATGGTTTCGAGACCCGACAAAGACAGAATGCATAGAACGCAGATGTTGAATGGAAGACAATTTCGGACCAAATCAGAATCTACGTACGGCCACGTATTTCCCTAACAAGGTCATGTGTGGGCCTTAAAACGGGTGGCGTTCCATGTTCAAGCCTTGGCAACCCCACATGCGGGCCACCTAGGGACGCTCGCGTTTTCCTGACTGGAGAGTTGTTGGTTTTTAACGTTTTCAACCCTACTAAGGTAATATATGCGACATGTCAGTGCTTAGTACGCGTGTCGATACTTCCGGTTTATAGCCCGGATCACTATCACAACCACGACTCTCCGCACTTCCCCGATACCGACTGCTAAGTAGGGAAGGAACGGATACCAATTTTAAAGTCTTCGATTTGACTCGGTCGGGAATCGAACCCTGAACCTCCCAAACAGAAGGTGGACAGTGAAACCATTAGGCGCGGTGATGCTGGCATTAGCAAGGCACCCTCTCTGTCATTCTCTAGGGTTTCGAATTCGAATAGACTTCAGTTAAAATAATAACTTCTGATCGATGATATAAATGACTTGACACTCATAAAAAAGGACGGTTCACTGAGCGCGCATTGCAAAGCTAATTATATCCTTGTTATTATCTTACAAAGAAGTATTCTACGAGAGCGCTTGCTTCATTTAAATGTCGTTTTTGATTGGAAAGGAATCCAATCAACGGAAATCGCCATCTGTGGCTTAATAGCAACCGTAGAGTAGTGTCACAGCAAATTTATTGTCAAGAATCAGTTGACAAGTTTTGAGAGGTACTCGCAGGTGGCCAATCAAATGTAGATAAAAGTAATATTGTGTTCAGCCTCACTCAGATATAGATGAGTCCCGTCCTCAGATTTAATGTCCATCCCTGGTTTATTGAGAATTATAACATTAGTGGTGAATGGTCTTTTACGATATATCAAAGAATATAGTGGAGCGGATGGCGGACGATCAATAGATATCGTAAAGAAGATCATCACAGATTTAACGCCCATCCTTGGTTTATTGAGAGTTAAAACATTCGCGAGATTTTGGAGTCCCGTCCTTCATCAGGTGAAGACGGAGTCGGAATTGTCAATCTTCACCTGATTCGCAATAAACCAAGGTTTTGCGTTAAATCTGTGATGATCTTCTTTACGATATCTATCGATCGACCCCCATCGGATACACTATATTCTTTGATATAGCGTAAAAGACCATTCACCACTAATGTTATAATTCGCAGTAAACCAAGGATGGGCGTTATATCTGTGATGATCTTCTTTACGATATCTGTTATTGATCATCTGCCTTCGGCTCCACTTAAATCTTCAATACGTACGGTTCGTTCATTACTTGTGTGCGCCTCATCAATTTAATAATTATCATGTGTGCGGGCGGGGCGTCGCGTTCAAGAGAATGGCGACTGTTCGTGCAGGTTAGATGGCCATTTTGCCTGGCGCCAAATAAAGACGTGATGTATAAACTATTACGCGTCACACTTAACAACGGACCCAGCGGATTGTGGTCTATAAAAATTTTCGTACAGTCATCAGAACTTTGTCAGGACTCCGTTCGTCGGACGTCCATGATCTGGGCGCCTGGAATTCAAAGTTTGCCACGCCTCCAATTTCGCCGACGCTCACGACTTTAGGGTCTAGGATTCATATTTTGACACGCCTCCAATTTCGTTGATGGCCATGATTTGGGACTTAAATTTCTTTAATATGCTTTTATTAGACATCACTAAAACGCCGGCCAAACTAATTTGCCAGTGGGAATGAAATCGATTTTGATCCAAGTTTAAATTAAAAGCTAAGTATTGAGCGGTTACATCGCTAAGCTAAAACGTTGTAGCCTTGAAATCTCTGCTGGAAAAGCTGGTCAAAACGCCTCTTGGGAAATCAAAGTCAGACTCATAGAAGATCAATATAAACTACAGGAGGTTATGTTCGGCAGCGTCCGAAAAAATACATCGAAGTCATACAGCTCTGATAAATTGCAGTTCGGCGGCGTCCGAATTAAAGCCTTTCAAATTACATAGAATACAGGAGGTTATGTGTTATGAATGACTTGGTTTAACGTGGTTATCCAAAAGGGTCCTATGAGCGTCACGACCGATTGGGGCACACTAAAGACGTTAAAGATAGAATTCGTCGTTGAGGGTAGTTGAGGGACTTTGATAGCCTCTTCGCCTGATGACGTCACGACTGACCCGACAGCGTCATACCGAAGACAAGGGTGGAGATCAAAAAGACATCATAAGATATTCCTGACTTGAGGTTTAAACCTGGTTTAACCCCCTGAGCTACGGCGGCTCCAATACCCCGAAGCAAGATTAGAGATCGAGTGATTTTATATTAATTGGGGTGGAGATCAAAAAAAAGATATGAGATATTCCTGACTTGAGGCTTAAGCCTGTTGTTCATACGCGTCTATTATAAGGCGACAAAAGACTCATCGGAGCATGGTTGTAACTATTTCCATAGATAGAATAAGTGCACGGATAAATTCCATCTGACAAACCGTCTATTCTAAATTTTTATGGCACGGTTAGAAATTTTCATATCCGGAGTAATGTGGACGTGGAAGCGTTTCTGCAAACCTTCTCACAAACGCTCCTGCATCTATGTTTTAAATTATTGTACCATTTCTAGAAGATACTTCATATTACGAACCACTTGCGCTTCCCGCTAACTATATTACCGCGAAAACTCCGCAAAACGGGAAGGGAGAAAAAGGGCGAGAAAATCGATATTTAAAAGAATTTTAATTAAACCTGTCCAACTTTCATCGATTGATACGTCATAAAGGATACACATGTTATCCGGGCTTGAAAAGTTTCTAAATTTTAATTTTTTTGAAGATTCGCAACGGATCGAGAAAAAGGGGATTTTTATGTAACAATCCAACATAAACGTAACATTATGAGTCATAAATGGGTTAGCGCTTGTTAATGTCAGAACCTTGTGGTCGTTACGAGTTGTTTATAACTTTAGACAGTCACCAAGGAGCAAGAAATTCTCAGAAATCGTCACGTGTAGAGTGTAGCGTCAGGTGTAATTACGAAAAATAGTGGAGCCGATGGCGGATGATCCGAATAGTAACAGATAGAGGAAGTGACCAGAACTTTTCAGTTTATTGGAATGAAAATTCAAACTTTGGGGTTTCACCCTACTATAGTAATACATAAGAATAAGTCAGCACAGATTTAATGTCCAGTCCAGTTTATTGGAATAAAAATCAAAATTCGGTACGTCACTCTACTATGGTAATATGTAAGAATAGTCAACACATATTTAATGTCCAGTCCAGTTTATTGGAATATAATTCATGAAAGCTTGCGGTCGTTCGAGTCGCAGTGACTCATTGTATCTATTGCTATTTCGATCGTCCGCAATCGGGGCGAGTCTCGTTTTGCGTACATTACTAACGTTTACGGTGACTGCAATGTATCACCACAGTCGTGCGAGCGACCGCTAGGAAGAATTGCGTGTAGCTAGTAGCAAATGCGATGACGTGTTTGCCGAGAGTCGGTTGCTTGAGTTGTCCATTATTTCCTGATCCACTGAGATATAAAAGGTCTGTACTAGGATTTCTGGAATAATACAGGCCTGTATACTAATTACGGGCGAGTCTCGTTTTGCGTACATTACTAACGTTTACGGTGACTGCAATGTACTGTCACCACCACAGTCGTACGATCGCTACTAAGGAAGCACTGCGTGGAGTAATGAATGTTTATGGTCACTGCAATTCCTTGTTCTCCGAAAGTCGGTTGCTGGCTGAAATACTACAGGCCCGCACAAAAATTAGTGAAATATTACATACCTGTATATTAATCAGAGACCTGATTCATGCCACTTTATCTAACATGTCGTACCCAGACCTTGGCTATGTATCATAGAAATTTAGCGGTAAATCCCCAGAACATAACACAAAATATGACTCATTTCACAGTTATTAATAATTAATGAATATGACGTATTTCTCCAGATGCTACAGAAAAAATTAAATTTCAAGCTTGCAGAAAGAAAATTTTAGCAAAAAACTTTACAATTTGCAAAGAAATTGGCAAAATTTTCAACACATGATGAAATTTTTTGATTCTCGGTCTCGCAAAGGGATTGATTTTGGAAGAAAAATTCACTGCAGGAGGAAAGCACCACCTGCTGCTTATACTTACGCATCAGCTGCAACTTTAAATTACTTTGCAACACCGCTTAAGTTAAACCGATATGAATATTTTATGCGTGGAACACGAGGAGTTCTGAGTTTAACACGAACTAAATTGAACAAATTGAATAAAGCGAGAGGCTTGTCGCGATCGAGAGATACAAAACGAAGTTTTGGAACTTGCAGTTCTGCGCAGAATTTTGGGACTCGTACGGCTACGGAATTGAGGGTGATACAAAGATATATTGCACAGCGAAATTCCAGCTCGAAAAGGCTACGTAAAAGGAAAAAAGCTCCAGAAAAGTGGTTGACTGACGTGCGGGCGGACACACGTCAAATATTTGGGGCTGCAAATCTAAGAAGAAACAGAACCCAAGGATATAGTTCGGTTGAAGTCGGAGTCAGAAATTTCAGCCCTAAAAGGCTTAGTAAACGAAAGAGACCATCATCAAAGAGCTTGGCTGACGAACGGGAGGCTACACGTCAAGTTTTCGGGGCTGTAAGGCCAAGCACGAACGAAAGAGCACCACGAAATCTTCAGGTGTCTGTTGGAAATTGGCGAGCTACGGATTCAAGGGATATACAACAAATTATCGCAAGCCACAAGCCTGCGCAAAGATATATTGAAACTGACCGAGCTAAGAATTCAACGGATAGACTTCAGAGTATTGGATCTCATAGGCGTTCGCACCGTACTGCAACGTATCGTGGTGTTAGCTTACGAAAGCATCGCAAAGATATCCTATCTATCGTGTCTTTCAACAGGTTCAATCGAAAACATCGTTTCGTTGACGTCTGCCTGTTTTATATCAAACAATTCGTTGACGTCCAAAAAAGTGAATTAAAGAAAACTAGTTTTGATAAATCGCATTTCGGCGGCGTCCGAAAAAATTCATCGAAGTCATACAGCTCTACTAAATTGCAGTTCGGCCGCGTCCGAATTAAAGCCTTTCAAATTACATTTATAAAGATTCGCGAGACACGGATCACTGGAAATAGTAATTTTGAATTGGAAGTTTGGAACGCAGCGAGATCTTTTGCATGGCTATTTAACCTTGGGATTTTAGCTTGGAAAGTACATGGTAACATCTGTTCAAAAAGGCTGCATAAACACAATTGGCTAAATATAATACCCGGACATTTTTATACATGTTCCTACAAATCTGACACTAAATCGATACTAAATCCCTTGCTCAAAGCCGAAGGCGGAACAAGATTTCAGATATCCGCGTCGCTAGCCCAACGAAGGAGCCGACGCAAGATAGTGCAATTCTCGGTACAGTCACGACTACATCCGAGCAATTTTGACTCCAAAAAGAGCAGCTGTGTCGTAGCAGACAACGTTCGGGAAATCACACGCGACGATTGTGACGTTGAACGAAACAATTGCTGTGACGTCACAGACCGCAACGATTGTGGCGTTAGAAAAAGCAATTGTGACGCGAATTTAGTCACATTACGGCCGCAAAGAGTTGGTGTTGTTAGCGAATCAATAAACGCGCGGATTATTCATAATTATGAGAAGTCTTCGAGGCGCAAAGATTCTCTTGCGTTGAGAGCTTTCAATTTTGGACTTATTGAACTGAGTGTGAACGAACTAACATTTAGACTGCTAAAAAGCGTCAGCAAAGAGGGAGATTACAGCGGAAGAGAAGTTGCGAAGCAGTTTAATTCACAACAGCGTGGAGTGGGATCAATTAAAAAGCGTGTTTGTGATCACGCGAACACTATCGGGCTGAGAGAAGTTAACTGGTTGGAACAGAGACAACACAACGGCTTGCAACAGAGACCAAGTGAGCGAGCAAAAGCAACAGCGGGACGGAAACCCTTCAAGTTACCGAGCCGAGTATACCAGCAACCAGAATCACCCGTAGGATCAAAACCTTTGAAGTTACCGCGACGCGTATCAACTGGTTTCCAGCAAAACAAAGAAACGCCGGGACAGAAGACGTCACAAAACCCAACCAACTCCTGCTGTGTCTACCACCAAGCCAAGGACAAAGCTGGACTGAAATTCTCGAAGCCGCCGAATTGTGTATTAACAGATCGACGCGTGCGCCAGCAAGCCAAGGAAAGAGCCGAACAGAAGACCTTGAACTGGTCGAGAACTATCGCAACGAATAGATGCGTGCACCGACAAGCCAGCGAACCAGCAGAACAGAAGACCTTGAACTGGCCGAACAGGGTACCCAAGGATAGGGGCGTGCACCGACAAGCAACGGCCGGACAAGAAAAAAAATTACAGTGCAGTATTTTCAAACATTGGATTACGATTATGGCGTCATTATGGCTTTGTATGAACCCGGGAGATTGCGCAGAAATAGGCAGCGAGTCACAATGTCCGTCAGGATGTAATTGTTACGAAAGCAAAAAGGTAAGACGTCACAATAGGCAGAAATAACGCTGTAGCCTATTTAGTGACGCTAGAAATAATATCCGAAAGCTTGTAAATGTTATTATAATTCTCAATAATCGGCAGTTAAGCAGTGGATTTTATCTCTAATTAAACTTAATCTGTGATTAAAGTTAAGCAAATACTTAATAACCGATTGAAGTTATTCGTAGTACTTAATCTATGATTAAAGTTGATCAATGGAATAAATCACCGATTAACGTTAATCAACGGGTTTAACCGCCGATTAAAGTTGAACGGTGAATTAAACCCGGCTTGAAAAAAGTCATTGGTTAGAGTTGTAAAGAAGATTACCACACCATCTGCTCCACTACACTCTTCAATATGGTTAAAGTTGGAAACTTTGTAAAGATTCACCACAGATTTAACGTCCAGCCATCAGGAGACGGAGCGGCGCCCCGTTAGCTTGTGAAAGCTATAATTCTCAATAAACCACGGCTGGACGTTGTGGTGAATCTTTACGATATCCATTGAGCCGTCCGCCATCAGCTCCACTGTGTCTTTACGTAAGTAGGGTAATACTTGAATTAGCCAAGAGGGTTGCATCTAGCATGCGGCGTAAGTACAATCAGATGAAATGTAACAGAAGGAGCTCCAAAATCTTGTGAACGTAATAATTCTCAATAGACCGCGGGTGGACGTTGAATCTGCGCGGCAAATCTTTTTTCGATATTTAAAATTAATGGCCACATGACGTCATATGCATCAGTAATGTGTCTGTATACATGTGAGTCTGTTTAAATGCAGCAGATAAGAGAAAGAAATAAAACGGCGTCCTTATCCTTCTTCAGGTGATAAAGTGTGAGAGACAAGACTTCAATATGGTGCCTTCCATGATCCCGACCTCGGCCGTGAATTTAAGTCTTGCCGACAACCGGATCAAGGAACTACGCGGCGAACCTTTCACGGACCTCAGTTCTTTGAAAGTATTGAATTTAACGAACAACCAAATACTAGTGATTAGGGTGAGTAGAATACTTAATTATACCCAATATGATTTTTTGAGATCGGGGGAGACACTCATCATGCCTAGTCTGGCCGTCAAAATTTCAGCTTAATTTCCAATTCACAGGAGACAGTGTTCGTCCTGGGAGTGTTGTTGATCCTTTGATAATTTTATTAGGGGTGGGGGTAATACCCCATCTGGCCTATCCCGACGGTCAAAAGTTTGAATTTTCAGCTTAATTATTAATTCACAGGAGACAGCGTTCGCAAACTTGAAAAACCTCTCAACTCTTGACCTGACAGGAAACAAACTACAACGAATTCCTCCGATTTCGACCAACTTCTTGGCTAACATTGAAGATATTCGACTGAGACGAAACCCAATCAAAAAACTCATAAGCTGGGATTTTATAGAGGTCGCAGGCACCCTTATTAATCTAGACCTTGGCGAATTAACGGCTCTGAAGGAGATTTCAAACGATGCGTTGAAAGGGCTAAATAAATTACAGGTGCGACTGTCTAGACCCTAGTAATGATCATGGTAGCAACCACATTGCCATTTTTGCCGTCATGTTATCGGTTCATATAATTATGACGTCGTCATCATTATCGTCATCATTCGCAAAAAAATTTTGACCACTAGATAGCGTTAGAGACCTTGATTCTAAATTACCATTTTCTATAATATTTTCCAGACAATTAAATTAGACTCTGGAATGCCAGTGTTTCCAAACCTGCAATATTTATCGGGTATTCGAGAGATCAGTTTGGCAGGCAATCGCTTCGACGTGATCAAATCGGACGCGTTCAAAGGACTCGGAAGACTGACAAAAATTGACTTATCCAACTGTAGCTTGCGATGGATTTATTTTGGCTCATTGAAAAGCTTGGTTTCACTGCAGGTATTGTCTGGAGCGAAGTTTGCGGTTTAAATAAGGGCAGCCCTCCTAGACAAGGCCTTACAGTCTACGAAGTGCATTTTGCTGTAGCTGTGTACCGTACAGCTACATCATTCTCATTGACAAAGTAGTGTACAAATAAATAACTGCTTAATTTACATTTGCTTTATATTAGGTGAGGTGCGAATTTATGAGGATTAATGTCAGGGGGGTGGCTTCAAAAATTTAAGAACCCCTGATCTAGGAGGATGACAGTAGTGGTAATAAGCGTCACGGCTCAGTGATGTCGTTAAGTAGGCACGATCGATTTCACGAATTTTTCACAGTCTGAACAACTAGCCATTGTATTAATATCTTTGTTATTACAGAATATTAATCTGTCTAATAATAAGTTGACAACGATAGACCAGGAAATGTTTGCAAATAACTCAAATATTCAACGGATAGATCTCGATGGAAATAACTGGCGATGTGATTGTGGATTGAAGTATCTCGCGAGGTATGTTTCACACCTTTCTACTATTTGTTGACAACGCAGTGATTTAAACCACGTACGGTATTGCAAAGGCTAAATCTTCACCTGATGAAGGTGTGAAGCTCCGAAAGCTTGTGAACTATATTCCATAAAACTAGACTGGATGTTAAATCCTTGGTGACCTATTATATCTATTACTATAGTAGGGTAACACCCCAAAAGCTTGTGGATTGTATTCCAATAAACTGGACTGGACGTTGAATATGTGGTGAAATATTCAATATATTATCATAGTAGGGTGAAAACCCCCAAAGCGTGTAGATTATGTTCCAATAAACTGGACTGGACGTAAAATCCGTGGTCACTTATTCTATCCAATACTGTAGTAATACTTCTCCCTCTCCCAACCTACCAGTTATATGCCCTTGATTATCCCAGATCCCTGATCCGTAGGCTAACCCTTAGCTCATTAATCGATGAATAACCCGATCCACTATCTCGTTTCTAGGTGGCTGAATAGCAGACCTTCTTTCTGTAATCTACCAATGAAATGTCCTCGATGTTCGAGTCCAGAAAAATACCGAGGACTTGAAGTGACTCAACTTGTGAATTATAACAAGCTAGCATGCCCAGCAGTCAAGCGTCCGAGTAAGTGTTAACGTTTACTAGTTAATAATGTTACAGCTTCGTGGCGAGGAAACAAGAGTGGCAGCTCTTGAAGCTGATATAAATATAAGGACTATATTAACAAGCATGTTGCAGCGACACCATAAACGTTCTTCACGTTTTATTCTTAATAAACAGCTATTACTATAGCTTTACTCACTGTGTTCAAATTTTGTACCACCAAGAAGCTTTTCAGACACCATAATTTTTGACCACTGATTGACCGGTGCTTGACCCTATTCCTTGCGTTCCCAGCAATCGAGCGGGCTAGTGTTATAGTTACTGGCTTCATGGTGTGGTGACAGAGTAGCTATGATATGTAATATTTATATGGAGGTGATGAAAAGTCAAATATCTCTGCAGCTGCATTATCTCAATGTGCTCACCGTCAATCACTAATTGACCGATGCTTGACCCTATCTCGCTTGCGTACCCTATGGTGACAGAGTAGTTATGATATCATGCAGGCTTGATAAGGAGCTGGGTGGCTTATCTATCTGCAGGTGCACTATGCCAATGTGCTTACTATCTAGCTAGGAAGTCACGGATAACCTTTTAGATATCGTTGCTGCCTCTTTGGTCTTGCTGTTACATTACAATGACCAAGCAAAGTGGCTCGACTTGTGCTGGTACATACATGCTTTCTGTTTGGCCAAGAGGAGTCATGGACGGTTGAAAAAACATTTCCTGCGCTGGTCTGCGCTTGAGAATAAATGGTGACATATTCTATCTATTATGGTATCACAAACCATACCATATAAAAATTCTATTCTATAGCGTAAGAATTTATCAATATACATGTTTTAGGACGTTACGACACCAAAGTTGGTTCCCATGTAAACCTGGTATGTCCTACGATTAAACCATCTCCAAAAACTCTCGCACCGAAGGTGATGTGGACCTTGCAAAATGGAACAAAAGTTGGGATGACGTTCAGAAACTACACCGTCAGAATACAAGTACTTGATACAGGTAAGTTGGGGGTTTGAATATCGACAGTTTAATAAAGATCTCCTGCAATCTTTCCCACACTACCAAAAACAATTTCATCTTCCTGAGCCACAACTCATGAGCCAATTATTAATATACAAAAAAATATTATTAAAATATTAAATTAAATTAAAATATTATCAAATATTATTAATATACAAATATTAATAACCAGGGGCTGAAAAAATTGTCAAATTTCACACCGTGTGTGTGGATGAATGAGCCAATTATTAACTATGTTGCACTTTCTCTCTCTCACTATTTCTCTCTCTTTCTCTCAGGAGAGTTAAATTTCTCAAAAGTGACACTGCAAGACAAGGGAACGTACAGATGTTCCGTTACAAGCCCCAACGGCACTGTGGCGACATCTACTGTCTATCTTAACGTAATGGGAAAGAAATTTACGTCCAGCTCCTACATATCGTATATCACATCGACTTCAATAGCCGAAGAAGTTACAACGGCCGCACCTCGTACTAGACCAAGAAACAGAGTGAGAGAATCATCACTATTACAAACTATCGTACTTCATTTTAACCGTTCAGTTGGCCGAGTGGTGTAGACTGTCTGCCTTCTGATCGGGAGGTTCCGCGTTCTATTCCCGACCGAGTCAAATCGAAGACTTTACTACAATTGGTATCTGTTTCTTTCCTGCTTGGCAGTCGGTATCGTGGAAGTGCAGAGAGCCGTGACTGTAATAGTGATCCGGGCTGTAAGCCTGACATTTTGTTATATATAGCTTGGATCAATATTACAACCACAGCCCTCTGCATTCTCCCAACGCTCGACTGCCAAGCAGAGAATGTATACCAAATTCATGGTCTTTGATTCAACTCGGACATGAATCGAACGCGGAAATTCCTGATCTGAAAGTGAATACTTCCAACTGCCCTAAAGCCTATCGGAGTCTATTAATAAGTTCTCTTTCTTTCAGTTTGGGAGCAGTAGAGCTAAACCTTGGACATTCAATCCATTCAATACACCATGGACACCTAATATTCGAGCCACACCTGTAGGAGGGATTCTAAATAGCCCACGTGGACCAGATATAGACATTGGAAGTTCAGAACTAAAGGTAACGACTTCTTACCACTTAACCAAGAAAACAGCAGTGAAGTTCCCAAAGCTTGTGACCTAAACTTCCAAGAAAATTGGCTCGACTTTTTAAATCTGTATTGATTTTTTGACAAATGAACACCAGGATAAGTGTCCAGTGCCACAACAGTTTAAGGTTCAGCCAAAATCTATCGGAAACTTAGTACACAAGATATCAGAGCTCTTTCCTTTCACCTGAGTTGAGTATTCTAATTTAACTTGTGTTGAAGGTGAAACAAATCACGAAAGTTGTCGTTGGAAGTTTTGTCGGGATCACAATTCTGGCCGCGATACTTCTCGCCATTTTGTATACAATGAGAAAGAGAAAGGAAAAGAAAGGTGAGGGGTTACACATCAAGATTCACCTCTGAGAGCCCTCTAGGCTATTAGACTTAGACTTAGACTATTAGACTTAGACAATTAGACTTAGACTTAGGCTATTTTAGACTTGGCTTGTGGGTTTTTTAGTTTCTTACAACAGCCTATATATATCCTAAGTACTCTAAGTATGAGTAAGAAACTAAAAAAACCAAAAGCCAAGTCTAAGTCTAAGTTTCTTTCTTAGTTTCTTACTCATACTTAGAGTACTCTATCAATTCTATCGAGCTGATCGAGAAAGACTTTGAATAAAAAGATTTATCGATTATCGGCAATTCATCAGTCGAATATGAAGGCTCAATCCGGCACACACGGCGCAACAGACCCCATCTGGGAAATACACTTGTATCCTTGTGATTTCAGATCAAACCATACAAAACTCGAACAAGAGCCGTTCGACACGAGCTGTAGATACCAGAGTTTTTCTCCATGACCAGATTAACGTCTCAGACCAACCACCTGGGTCGTTACCAAATCAGAGGTGAGGTGTCTACATAATTATGCTAGCTAGATAAGGATGAACCAAAGAGGCTGATAAGTTATATATGGCTAGCGTCTAAGCAACCCACTTTGCATTTTGGGGCTAGTGTGCATGCGAGATATTTTCGACTAAATGTTGTGCGAAGCGGGGCTCCCGTTAACCCAGTCAGCAAAAAATTCATGGTTTGCGCTGTTCGTCCACCTCTTGTGGATCAAATGGGGCACAACTGACATGTGCGGCTGCATGCAATTCAAACAAGTGCTCGCTCAAGTTCTTGTCGAGATCTGCGATGAAATGCAGTCTGGCAAGCAACCTATCATTGCATTCAGATACTCAGGGGCCTGCAACACTCCAGGCAGTTTCCGAGCAGCATTACGTCGGCAAATTTCAAGCGCCGATGACATCATCGAAAATCCTATAACTCTGCATATTTTACCCCCACCGCCGGAAGAAATATTGAATTATGAAATCACAAGAGGGCGATCTATGACAACACAATCGCCACCCATTATCACATCACAACACGAAAGTATATTTTCGTCAAAACAAGCACTGTTTACGATAGATACGCCGGATAAGTCAACCCCGGACACTCTATATAGGTCAGGAATACTAGAACATGGAGGCTATGACAGTCTAAGGTCATCGAAGCAAACAATGCCGCCAGCCATGAAACCGATCAATGGACTTTATCTCACAGATAAACAACACATTACGACATCACAAAGGAATCTTTTAACAAATCTCGCAACTTCATGTCAGGAGGTAGCGCTATCAAAGCTCAGACGTCAAAATTCGCAAACCGTTCCAAAAGAATTATCTACACTACATGCAAAACACACAGACACCCTTGTTCGAAGCTCCTCTCAAGGTCAAATGAGAGACGGTCGCGCACCAGCGATGGCACACTACTTCCAACCCCGTCCTCAATCGAACCTGAGCGCAAGAATTGGATTTGACGACAACACCTCTGGACTGGTCAACAATTATGATGCAACACTACAATACTTATGTCACAATACAAACACGGGGCCGCATTATTGGAAAACAATAGAGAAAAAATCCAAACCTCATCATAAAGTACGCGATGAATATCGGAAAGCCATCCAGAATAGCAGCCTTAATCTTGACGGTTCGCAAGGCTATTATGATGTCATGATCGACACAAACATTGCGCAGGAAGCTCATTTTAACGAAGCCAAAATCGAGAATTCACGACAAGAACTCGAATCGCAAGCTATGGATCTAACCAACATACCAGAGATTAACGAAGCCGACCATTCATCGCATCACAATTCAAATATTTCAACCAACTTCGATTCAAACGGAACCTTTCAATCAAATCAAATTTTCAACACAGAGGTCAAAGGTCACGCTAACGAGCTAACTCCAAAAGTTGCACCGGAACAATGGAACGAAAAAATGCAAAGTCATGCTATATCACAAAGCAAAATTAGAAGACGGCATACAGCACCAATTATGAGTAATCAAAAAATACAACATAAAAGTCTAAGTCCGAACGATGTACTGATTCATTTTGAGCCAGACGGCGACGATACAAGCCCGAATGGCGAGGATTTGACGATAGATCCGAAGATGCCTTCAACAAACGGTACGAGACGTAACTGTGATCGATTTGGAAACTTGGTGCCCAATTTTTGCAATAAGATTCATTATTACCGGTATATCTATTATTATGAGTTCACAACGCTTCGGAGCCCTGCTCCGTCATCAGCTTGTGAATTAAGTTTTCTTTGTAGTACAGAACTTGAAAATTGCTTGAAATTGTTTATTCATATCAATATTAACGTTTAGAAGATTGTTTTTACGATATACATATTATATTAATCACCGGTCATTGGCGCCAATACATTAATTCTTTCTCTTTCTCTCTCTCTCTCATATAGGCTTCCAATACATGAACCACACGAGAAGTCGAACCATGGAGTCGATTTGTCAAGAAAATGACGAAAAACAAAGAAATCCAACAAAAGCGAAAAGTTTCGAAGCATTTTTGTCACACAAAGAAACCAAAATATAAAAAAAAATGGAATCTATCGCCATGGTAACCTCAAAAAAGATGCTATCTGACCAAAAATGAAATGAAATTGCAAAGGCAGTGATAGGAATGTGCTCATTGGTGTCACATTATCCAAGATCTTTACAATACGACTGATCTGATCATGATGTGCACATTGACTATTTAATTTCTTGAATATTATCTAGACTGTGTAAACCATCGTTATTTTGAAGTGACTTTCTAAATCTTGATCATGTGCACCTTGACTATTTTAGAAAGTGACATTTAATTTCTTGATTAAAATCTAGACCGTGTAAACCATCGTTATCTTGAAGTGACTTTCTAAATCTTGAAAGTGGCAGAGATTGTTACGTTTCGAAAGTTTTGATATTATACCTGTCTAACCTTCCTAGCAGCAGAAACTCTGCTTTTTGAATAAAATTTAGACAGTGTAAACTATCGTTATTTTGAAGTGACTTTCTAAATCTTCAAAACGGCAGAGGATTTGATACTATATATTATATATACCTGTCTAACCTACCTAGCAGCAGATATTTCGCTCACTAACTGCTGTTATTATCAGAGAGACAGCAAGATAGACTTACCTCTCTGTGCATACACATATCCTTCGTAAAGCTGAGAGCTTCTTCCGAGTACGGATCTGCTTTTATCACTCCTCCAGGACCGTTACGAGCTCCTCTTGGACATTCAATACCTATAACAAGCCGTTCATTCTATGTTCAACTGTTCTTAAATTAGCCATCTTAACCGAATCCGTGGCGCAATGGTCAACACGCTGGCCACTAACCACCAACTGGTTGGTGTGCCGACTGCCGGTACTCACCAGCAAGTAAGAAGGTGATGAGGCAAGTTTCCTTCGGCAAGTATAACTTGAGTCTCGATCCTCCGAACACATACTCGACGACTGCCTCGGATCTAAAAATACATAGGTTGGAAAATACCGATAATCACAAGGCCGATCCCTAGTACGAACCTCCCGGCGCGTTGCAGGAAAGGCAGGAACGCTTTAGCTTTCGATACTTCGCCCGAGACGTCAGCGA
Organism: Botrylloides violaceus; assembly: GCA_030412335.1. NCBI lineage: Eukaryota > Metazoa > Chordata > Ascidiacea > Stolidobranchia > Styelidae > Botrylloides > Botrylloides violaceus. The sequence continues at coordinate 252,336 of JASFYC010000571.1, read as the reverse complement.
CTCGATGAACTGGAATCTCTTTCTTACTGTTGACGCCTTTCGTCGTTTTTATGGCTCTAAAAAGAGATGGCGCACTCATTTCAATATGGAACTTGCAGTCAGAGTCACAAACCAGGGGCCATTTCCCGTAGACTATTTTTTTGTATTAAGGTGCTACTCATAAATAAACATCTATACTGCTATCCTACCAGGGCCACCAAGAGCTCCCCAACTTATGAATATATTTGAACTCACCGTTGCTCGGCAGCAAGTAACGCATCATAATAGGCAGATCGAGAATCATCATCTTGTCGATGTCGGACAACCTTCGCTAAACCTTTGCTGACAAGAGCTTCCGCGATGTTTCTAAAAATATTACAAATCGTAAATCAAAGAATAATTATAACGGAATATAACAATCAATAGATATTAAAAATAGTGGAGCATTATATTCTAATAAATTGGACGTTAAATCTGTGGTGACTTATTATATTTATTAGGCTACTCAACAGATATTGTAAGATTCACCACAGATGTAACATCCAGTCTTGGTTTATTGAGAATTATAACATTAGTGGTGAATCGTCTTTACGATATAGCAAAGAATATACCGGAGCTGATGGGGGTCAATCCATAGCAATCGTACAGATTTAGTATGGAATGAATCGTAATAGCGCAATTTGGATGAAAACCGTATCAAGGATGGACTTAAGTCATAAGTAAATATATTTGAGGAATACTCAAGTCTAAAGTAAATACTTAAGTCCAAATAATGAATTCTGACAGAAACTCAAGTCCAAAGTAACGATTTTTTAGGGATGCACCTCTGGGCACGTATAAAATTCATATCGGGTTTAACGAGTTACGAAACCTTTTTGATCCCCACCCTTACAACGTTCCTCATGTAATGAAGGAGTGGAGCTCTGAAAGCTTTTGAATGTCATAATTTTCAATGAACCTGACGAAGGGGGTTAGCTTTCGGAGCTAATAACCAAGATCTATAAGTATGTGATACGTACACTCCACCGGATGTCACTGTTGCACAAAGTCTCTCCGGGAACGCAGGTAAAGTATCGGTAGCGGCTGTCGATGGTTTCAGATAATCGACGTTAACTTGAACCTGAAAGAACGGAGACGACGCTGACTAAAGTTGATTGGTCCATTAGTTTGTCTAGCAGTAATTAGAGGTCTAATTAACCGTTTCTTGTGAGAAAACTTGAGTCGGACTCTGTTATCTGGAGTCGCAGAAGGATTCGGATCGGATCAGGAGGCACTCAGACTCACTTACTTAGATCGCCTTTAGTCGATAATCGCAAAACTGGGGTTATCACCCTCTATAATCGGTCGATCACTTACTTGGGCGCGAGTCAAATTAATTAAGATCGACGATATCGATAATCGCAAAAAAAAATCACCCTCTATAATAATCGATTGACCCTTACTATGCTCAATGCAAAGAAAATGTAAGATTTGTGGGGGTGCCGAATTTGCTATGTGCAGTATAAGTTACCCTAATCATCATGCCTATGGAAAATACTGTGTTCTGCCAACCTTTTTTCCAATCAGCTTCTTTCGAAGGAATTCTCTCGCTTCGAACATGTACGGAATATCGTACAAAGGTCTCGTACGACCTCCAGATTCATTCTTCTCTATTTTTGCGTCCTTGTCCTTCAAGAACGCACAGTCATCCATTCTAAACGAGAGATATTGACGGCTAAAACTATATTTTCAACTTCTTCTATCGTTTGGCATTTCTTTGGAAATCTTTCCTCGGACTAGACGTCATGGCAGCCGAACAGCAGTCACTGCTTAGTGGCCTCGTCCAGGTTTCTCAGACCAGTCACTCCACTGGGCGGCTTACACATTGCACATGAGTGGATCACGTGGTCTGCGGTTTGCTCCTCTGCACCACACACTTGCATGCCGCACCAGGTGCAAGATGTCAAGGGATGACCAGAAGCAACCTATCCCTGTTCTAAGAAGATTAAGACGCATCCACGTCAGACGAGGCCGGGGGTGTGACAGGGGTGGGGAAATACAGGTAGAGTGACATGTTTTCAAGTCGAGTCAAGTTTTTACACTACTGGCGTAAATACAATGTATATTACGTGGGATGTGAATATGCAGTTGGACATGTGGACAAGGAGGCTTATCTCCATCCTCCTCTCTACTAACCGCAATATGCTGGCTGTCTATTGAGGAAGTGACAGGTATCATTTTTAATATCCAACAGGAGCAACTGGCATAAAAAATCAGTGCCAAATCATGGGCAGTTCTCCCCGAAATAGAACACGGCCCCCGAAATAGAGCACGGCTGACATGATCGGACTGCTGGCATGCTCATGCATTTACAATTTCCAGGAAATGCGTTCCTTAATAGCTAATGTTTACAAAAAGTCAAAAATATTACCTCGGAGGTCGAATACTCGACAGATGAACCGTTCTTATCGCTCCGCTGGCCGTCTTCACTGCTATAGCGTCAGCGTTGACGATCTGAATAACCTTCCCGGAGAACTCTTTATCTTTTTCATCGATCCCAGAATCTTTCGGAGTCCAATCTTTCCAGATACGAACCATTCGCTCCTTAGCTCCTCTAGTGGAAAAAAATTGACATCAGTGTTGAAATTTTGAAGCTGATAGAGACAGAAAATTTAATATTGTGAGATCGACCGATATTGAATTTTAGAGACGACACAATAAAATCATCTGCCCCTCCGTAAAAAGTTATGAATATACCGGTAAATCGTAAACAGCCAAAATATATTTTCTTCCACCTTTTCAATTTTCAAATTATTATTGAAAACTTCACCAAACCATTAAAGGACAGACAGACGTTTATTCGTTTGATCTTCAAGCTCAACGCCAGGTCTAAATTAGGGGTTGACTGAATATCTGTATCGGCAGTTAGTCAAGTAAGGAAGTCAATATTGGATATCGGTCTCAATAATCAGACGATAATCGGCCTAATATCAACTTTTGGCCGATATTCATGATTTTTGGATGATCAATATTGGCCATCAGTAATGTGAAAGGCCGATTATCGTATCGACGTGAAAAAACCAATATCAGTTGATCTCTAGTCCAAATATCTACGTCTTGACTCGGGTCTAAGCCTACTAACTCACTTTTCCAAAGCCCGAAGTTTCGCCGGCCCCAGAGAGTATGACGTTATGCTCCAATCGACGCATCGAGCAAATCCTTCTTTCAAGAGAAGTTCCGTGATGTTGCCGTTCTGAAAACAACGGGGCACGCACATAAAAATGAGCACAAACTGAAATTTTCAAACACTAGGTGGTGCTATTGACATGGATTTGAAAATGCAAGTCGATGTACACATCCGACTGGCTGGCTGCCCTGACATCTAGTCAGAAGAATTAACAACGGTGCATAACGGCGGAAGACGCTGGTGGGGTTTAAGAAAGCTAAATCAATGCAAGGGACGAGCATATCGAATCGAATATTCGGAATAAATTGGAATCTTCTGTGATTCGAATTTCAAATCAGAAACAATAAAGTCACCTAGTGTTTGACAACTTTTTTGTTGGCCACAAAACGAACTTGATATGATCAAAAACAGTTTAAATTAACAAATTTTGTTAAAAACTGGACTCATTGTGAAATAAACAGTATTAGAGTGCAAAATTCCTCCCTGCGTTCAAGTCTGTATGACCCTACTATCGTAACATTTTGGTCAAGGGGTCATCTCGCCCGAAGAAAGCCATACGAAAGGAGAATATCCACTCACCGGATGCATGACTGAAGCCAAGAGGATGTTCTGGTTCGATACTCCTTCCAAGGTTAACTGAACATCTCGCTGTAGAAGACGAGACTCCACGAAGAATTTCGCCTCAGCTGCAAACGGTTCGGCAGTTTCTTTCTTCGGATCATCAGGATCACGTCGGAACATCGGACATTTTATGCCGCTGAAAGATAAGAGAGAATTTTAACAAGATGGCAGACCACACAGAGTTTGGTTCCAGTAGCAAGAAGCCTACCACAATTCTCTCGATATGAGAGAGATTTGTTTAGATTGGTCGTTATTCATGATTTTCGATTAAATTGGTACCAAAGCTATCAGCTAAGTGTGAAGTGGTGAAAACGCCATAAATCGATATCGGAGCCGTCAGTGATTGATACTGAATACCTATTGAGGCCGTTGTTCCAGAATTTTTCAATAATCAGCTGTCAGTCAAACAAGGAGATCGATATTCAATATTTTTCGATAAATCGATGTCGGCCGAGACACCAGCTTTGAAAAATAAAGATGTGTCAATTTCTACTTTGTCTGGGATTGGAATGCCTCTAACTGGACACATAGTAATTCTAACTGCACCCGTCTTTGCCAAAGAAGACTGACTTACCTTAGCATGAAGGTCACATGATGGAATGACGGGAGAAGGAACGCTCTCATCGTGCAGCCGTCGCGAACATGTTCAATAATAGCTGAAATATGAAAAAAAGCGTGAACATAAAGCACAATTCGGCAACACTTTTTTTCAAATAGATTAATAGAGGTGCACGTCACAATGACGAGGCCATCAAGCAGTGGCTGTTGTTTGGTGTAGAGAAGCATACCACAGGCCGCATCATCCAAAGGAGTGACTGGTCTGAATAACCTAGATGAGTCCACCAAGCAGTGGCTGCTGAGTTGCTGCCCTGATGTCTAGTCCGAACAAAAGAAGAAGCTTACCATTGACTGGCTTGCCACGGAATGAATCCACAAAATTTCTTGGATTTTCAATGCTCCATGAAACATCACGAACAGCTTCGTCATTTCGCTGCTCATTCCACTTTCCTTTTGCAGCAGCTTTCGCTTGGTCTTCGAGCTCACACAGACGAGAATGATCCGTACTGTGAAGAATAGGGCCATGAAACACTGCAAAGATGGTACCGTTCACCATCGTCCCCACTATATTATTCTATATGAAGGTACGACAACAACTTTACACCCACGAAGCCGGCGGCTAGTGAAGCTAAATCTTACTTGTCTGCTCTGATCCCAACACGTCTGACTTCAGCCAATCCTTCACCCACGAGCGAAGCAGCGATATTTTCGCCTGTCGAGTCTTTTCCAAGGTATACAGTTCCGTAGCAACGGTCGTTAGATGGAGCATATTCAATCGTGAAGAATACTTCTCGACCAATCAGCTTCGTCCGTAGATATTCACGAGCTTGCCAAGCATAAGGCTGTTGATAGAAAGAAAAAAAATGCAGAGAAGGCCTACCCATGGATATATATTTAGTTGCAAATCCGTTGAACAATGATGCAGAATAGGGATGAGCAACTTGATTCGAATATTCAGAATCGATTCGAATCGCAAGTGATTCAATTCGACCGCAAATTTCGAATCCGGCTTACTACCACCACCTAGCAGATGTCAAATACTTTAGGTAAAAACTCTTTTCTGCGACGCTCACTTCCTCATTCTCTCCCACACACTCCTTGCTCGGCCTCTTCTCAATGCTCTTCACCTATTCACCTGTTTTTCCCTAGTTTTTTTTTGTTTATGAAAAGGGGCTGATTCGATGCGTAATCAAAATCAAAAATGATTCGATCTGCCCCTCCCTAATGCAGCATACTTATCACTTGGTTTTACGTAACAATACTAAGGTCACTTAGTGCTATCTAGTGACAAAGATAAGATAACGCTCTCTAATCACAGAGGTTGAGCAATTCACATATTTACCTCGTCATTGGTTGAAACTGACTCTGGGACGTTCGGGTTTCCTCTTCTCGCCAACTTCGGCGCCGTGATGTTCGACAGATTGACATGCTTTTCAGGTGGAGGTCCGCCTTTCGGTTGGCCACGGACAATGATTGAGTCTCCAGAGAGAACCTGGAAAGAAACAGGACTAATGAGAGAAGGCGTGTCGTAGGCGTGGCAGGGTCTCCCAGAACGCCGCACCAAATCCTCAGCTACTTCCGGTTACGGGAGCGTTCCGGACTTTTTGTGCTGAATTTTCAAGGTCTGGTGCGGCGTTCCGTTCCGTTCGTGCAGCCCTGCCACATTTTGCATACTGGCTAGTATGTTCCCTGTGGTATTTGTCCTATTACTACGTTGGTCATCGATGCTGTGGCCACTGTGTCAACTTAATCGGGTTGCTACGTCGATTCTTGTGCCCCAGAAATCGAATTGTGAAGACCAAAGATGCACAATGCACAAATTGATTATTTTTCCGCTTAGAATTGCTTGCTAATTCCACATATATATACCACATTCCACATATAGATTTTTAGTCTGCCGCACGGAACGTGTTCCAGAAATATGCCATATTTGTACTTTGCAATTTGGCTGGCTGGGTTGGGCTCGGTTGGAAATTGAAATCGTCATCACATAAAAACTTACCTGTTTCACGATTCCTCGAATTTGTTTCAAGGTAGTCGTAGCTGGTTGTTGCTGCTGCTGCTGCTGGCTGACAGCTTGCGTTTGAGTTGGTGCTGACATTTTTTCGACAACAATTTAAACCTTTTTTTAACTAGAATGAAACTTTAAGGATACTCCTGCGTAAAGATCTTTACAATCTCTATGGTATATGAAGGTATGGTACTGTATTGAAAGAGGAAAAGAGAGAGAGGTGAAGTCTTGTCATCAATTTTTCTGAGTCATACTAAAAAAATGGCGGAATAAAAGAAAAACGCATTACATGACGACAGCAGAGATAATATGAAGTACGGTTAACGAGTATAACTAATTTCAACGAAAATTTTGGTAAAGAAAAGTCCGTTCGGTCCACACTCTGTTGTTTAGCAGCTCCGCAAACTGAGCCCTGACTAAGTTCGGGCGACTCTCGGACAAATTATTGTAGGCCGTAGTAATTCAAAGGACGCTTGGTCTGCAGTCCACTCGGTCCGTCCTTTAGTGGCGCGGAGAGATGTCTGGATGAGCCTTCAGGAAAAGGACAGGCAGTAACTAGGTCGGCCTAGGGCCTAAAAGTGGGAATTCTTTGCCTTCAAACCCTCAGAATAAACGCAAATGGGTATACACAGAGGAATGCGTGCCCTGCATCGCTCCACTCTCCACACAGCGCAAATGACCAAAACATCCCATTGTGACGTACTCTTTGCATCACCAACAACAGAAAAATAAACTAAAAGCGGCTGCCTAGGCAAAAACTGTCCCCGTTATTCACATAAAACTGACTTTACTGAGTAAACGGGTATTTAAATTTAGCCCGGAGAGTAAAACCCCTTGCAGGCAAATCTTTGTTTTTTTATTCTTTGACACGTGCGATGACGCGTGGAACTACGTCACGAAGTGCCTCTACCGTCACCTTGCGACGGCACACGTGGCACCGAATTTCTTAGCAGAAACAGAGATCTCTAATCTGACCCTGATAAGGCTGGGGCTCACGACCTATCGGATGGAAAACCGAACGCTGTACATCGAGACTATCTTGCCGGCAGATACGTGTAGCTGTGAACGCCCATGAGGCTAAACCTTTCCAGAGAGACAGCCACTAGTAGACGACGATATGATGCACAAAATTTTATTATCCGGTAGGGGGCGTTGGAGATCTACTAATACGAAACCTAGTGCTTTGGTTGGCAACACATCTCGAAATTGAGGCGCAGTATTTCATGTCCCGATTGAGATGGAATATTGCCGGCAGTAACACATTCAAATCCCTAAGAACGAAAAACAAATGGCCAGCGTGATGGTGTGCTGATGCTGATTGCAACAATTCTTGGGAGAGTCAAGAACATTTCTCATTCCTGGCCCCAAGCCCAAATCCAACCGAGTGTAGGGGGTGGACAGGATAAGGGTGTCGGGTGTAAAATCAACCATGTCATAGGCCATGTCATGTGACCTATGTTTCCACTTGTCTCTGAGCTTCAACTTTGAGTGTACATCAAAGTCCAATATTTGACAGTCGTTTGGTTCACTCCACTCATTTTACTTTGCAAGCTCTGACCATCATAAGAGACCATAGTATGAATAGAGGTGTCATAACGTAAGACGTAGCTGATGGGCTTGGACTCTCCAGCGCTTGGCAGAGAAGAATCTGTGTAAATACGATTAGTTAAGATTGCAATAACCTCTCCAGACTCACGATAGAAGGGTCATGTTCTGGCGGCTAGCCAGAATACTGGTATCGATTACCAATGGTTGAGTCTCAGCAAAGACATAAAAATTTATATTCGCAGCCAGGCGCCGAATGTCAAAATTAATGGATAGATCTAAATTGCAACTAGGGATTGGCAGATCGAACCCTTTTTTACTTCGAATACAAATCGAAATTTTTTTCGAATCGAATCAGGTGAAGAGCATTGACAAGAGGCCGAGCAAGGAGTCTGTGAGAGAGAATGAGGAAGTGAGCGTCGCAGAAAAGAGATTTTACCTAAGATTAGATGTCCGCTAGGTGGTGGTAGTAAGCCCGATTCGAAATTTGCTGTCAAATCACTTTCGATTTGAATCGATTCCAATTATTCTAGTCGACATCCGCTAGGTGGTGGTAGTAAGCCCAAATCGAAATTTGCGGTCGAATCACTTGCGATTTGTATAGATTCCGAATATTCGATTCGAGTTACCCATCCCTAATTCCGACAAACCTTAAACACTACAAGTAGAACGAGAGCCATCGCGACCCAAATCGATCGACGATACGCTTTCTTATTCTGGCCTTTCTTCACGTAACGAAGAAATACAATAGTCGAAAAGTATAACGTCAATCCATCCGCTGCAAACATAGGAGAAAACACTTGATACCACGATATGTCGAACGCTGCGTCAATCTGAATGAGAGAGTGTTCGTCGGAATTTATATCTCGTCTTTACATACCCTTGCTACATCACTTGACAGACTCAAAACACCGACCTCCGGTTTTCAATACTCCAACATGGTAGCATTGCAAATGTCACCGGAACGTGATGTATTTTCGTGCACGGCTACTTCCGGTTACGGGAGTGTTCAGGACTTTTTGTGAGGAATTTTGAGGGTCTGGTGCGGGGTTCCATGCGGCCCTGCCGCGGTTTGCATACCGGCAGATCAGCTGATAAGGTTACGACACAATTTGCATATCATGATATAAGTGTTAGCCTGTTATTAACGCAGAGTGAGTGACTACAAAAGGTCGTATCGCTGCCACCCTTTCAACTTCCTTCTGTGTTACTTGCGTACAAATAAAAATCTGTCTGTCTGACTGACTGAGTTCAGGTGACCCTCTGGCAATGTTTGTACTCCGTAAGTCTGCTGGGCCCACCGTTTAGTTTAGAAGCGATACGCAACTCAGACTAAAGATTTCCAAAATATCATTGGTCTTACCTTGAAAGAAATCATCACAGTGCAGATGAGAAAGCAAAACAGCTGAATGCATATTTCAAATGTTGATAATCCAACCCATTTGACAGTATCACAGTTCGTAAATATCATCTTCGAAGGTTTTTCCTTTCACGCCAGTAACTGGACGAAGGACCAAGACAGCTCTTTCACTCCACTTTGCGCCGTAATAAGCCAACAAGGCGCTGCTTTCAACCAAGAAGGGCTGTCAATGTGGCACCCAGACTCGTCTGGCTTCCGGGACTGGCCGTCTTCGTCTGTCTCCGCACTGTCTTCCTGTTTCTTTCTGATCTCCATCAGCTGCATCTCTCTCTCTCCCTCAATCCGCAGATCCGGACAATGACGTCATATCTATAAGACTATCAATAACTCCCCAAGGAAACAGCTGTCATTCACTATAAATACAACTTCCACGTATTAAAAACATTTGTATTGCATAGAACATTCTAGATTTCTACTCTAGAAATTTCTGAGCTTTGAAATTATCATTATTGCATTGAGTTGCATCAGCGATTTATCCGGAATATTCGATTACAATCTGGAAAGTTCTGGAACTTTCGCGCCATCTCGCGACTAGACTTTCTCAACGTATAAAAGGAGAAAGCAGGCCACACTACACAACGATACAGTTGACGACGCATATCAAGCGGATTGCGACAGCGAAGAAGTCTATTGAAGACAAAGATATTGAAGATTGTGATTTAAAGATGCCTGCCATTGGAATCGACCTTGGTACTACATACTCTTGTGTCGGAGTATTTCAACATGGCAAAGTAGAGATCATTGCCAACGATCAAGGAAACAGAACAACTCCAAGTTACGTTGCTTTTAACGACACAGAACGTCTTATCGGAGATGCAGCCAAGAACCAAGTAGCTATGAATCCAGCTAATACAGTTTTTGATGCGAAACGATTAATCGGGCGAAAATTCAACGATGCAACGGTACAAAGCGATAAAAAGCAATGGTCTTTTAACGTGGTCGCGGACGGTGAAAAACCAAAAGTTGAGGTTGAATTTAAAGGTGAAAAAAAGAGATTTTTTCCTGAAGAAATCAGTTCAATGGTGCTAGTAAAAATGAAGGAGACAGCAGAAGCGTATCTCGGTCAAAAAGTCAATGACGCTGTGATCACAGTGCCAGCGTATTTCAATGATTCCCAACGACAAGCAACTAAAGACGCTGCAGTTATCGCTGGGATCAACGTCTTGCGTATTATCAACGAGCCAACAGCAGCGGCTATTGCTTATGGATTGGACAAGAAATCATCGGAGCGGAACGTTCTAATTTTTGATTTAGGTGGCGGCACTTTTGACGTCAGCGTTCTGGCAATCGATGGCGGGATATTTGAAGTCAAGGCTACAAGAGGTGATACTCATCTAGGCGGCGAAGACTTTGACAACCGAATGGTCAGCCATTTTGTTCAAGAGTTCAAGCGAAAGTACAAGAAAGATATATCAACAAACAAACGCTCGCTACGCCGACTACGCACAGCGTGCGAGCGAGCGAAGCGTACTTTATCATCGTCAACACAAGCAAATATCGAAATCGACTCTCTATTTGAAGGTGTTGACTTCTATAGCGCCATCACGCGGGCTAGATTTGAAGAGTTATGCTCAGATCTATTCCGTGGTACTCTGGAACCCGTAGAACAAGCTCTTCGTGACGCAAAGATGGATAAAATAAAAATTGATGAAATTGTTCTGGTTGGTGGATCAACCAGAATTCCAAAGGTACAGAAAATGTTGAGTGACTTCTTCAACGGGAAAGAGTTGAACAAGTCTATTAATCCAGATGAAGCCGTGGCTTACGGAGCTGCCGTTCAAGCCGCGATTTTATCAGGCGACCAATCAGAACAAGTCAAAGATTTACTCCTTCTAGACGTAACCCCTTTATCTCTCGGCATTGAAACTGCTGGCGGTGTTATGACGCCATTAATCAAACGAGGTACTACAATACCAGCGAAACAGTCGCAGATTTTCACAACCTACGCAGACAATCAACCGGGAGTTTTAATCCAAGTTTATGAAGGCGAACGAGCGCTTACAAAAGACAATAACTTACTCGGAAAGTTTCAACTAGATGGCATACCACCAGCGCCAAGAGGAACCCCTCAAATTGAAGTTACCTTCAACGTTGACACTAACGGCATTATGGACGTATCCGCATCGGATAAAAGCACTGGAAACACCCAGAAGATTACAATAACAAACGACAAAGGCCGGCTAAGCAAAGATGAAATCGAGAGAATGGTGCAAGAAGCTGAAAAATATAAAGAAGGCGATGATAGAGAACGAGAGAGAATTCAAGCGAAAAATTCTCTCGAATCGTATCTCTTCCAAGTTAAAGCCTCTGTCGAAGATCCGAAAACGGCGGACAAATTATCCGGACCTGACAAGCAAACAGTCTTGGACAAATGTAAAGAAATTTTAACATGGCTTGATAACAATCATACCGCAGACAAAGAAGAGTTTGATTATTATCAAAAAGAACTTGAAAAAATCACTGCTCCGATCCTTGCGAAATTGCACCAGAACAACTCAAGTGGCGACCAACAGTCGTCTGCAAATGGTGGGCCAACAGTTGAAGAAGTTGACTGAGAAACTGCCTATAAACGCACTTTGTAAATATTGTTGTTGTTGTTATTAAGAAATTTATGACGTTTTACCCTACTACGGTAATATACGCCAGGTCAATGCTTAGCATATGCTTGTAGATATTTCATGTTTATATCCCTGATCAATATTACAACCCGACGCATTCCTCCGCTACTGGCTTTAATGCAGAGAAGGAACTGATACCAATATCTCCGCACTCCCCCGATACTGACTGCGAAGCAGACAGTTTACGAGGACCAATAAAAGTCCGATTTATCTCCTATCACGCCTAACGCATGTATACATTTTTATAACGTCACTATCATTTTTATTTTCCCTCTATTTCGTCACAATAAATATTTCCGCATCGCATACTTCGTCGTCTGCAAAATTAGTCTTAGACAGAAACGCGTTGGAACAGTCGCGCTCAGCCCAATAAATTGAGATGAGCTGCTATATGAATATAAATGACGTCACATGATACGTCATAGCATTACGCCACAATCACAAGTTAACAAATGATGCTTTTATTACAAATGAGTACGATAAATTATAAGATGAAAGAAAAATTATACATTATGAGGTAAGAATTGACTACTTAACTGAAAAGACGTTAATAGGTAACAGTGACCGAAATTTCGGGGTCGGGATAAAATTGCCTGGGTGGCTCACGAGAATGTGTGCGGTGCTTCGTCTCAATAGTGAGAATTGAAAAATTCCATCTTCACCTGATCAAGGAACGGAGGTCCGAAAGCTTGCGAATGTTTTAATTCTCAATAAGTCAAGGCTGGATGTTAAATACGTGGTGATATTCTTTACGATATCTACGATCGTGTGCCATCTGCGCCACGATATTCTTGCTTAAGTAACGTAACAAATATATTAGGAGCCGAGTTCCGAAAGCCTGTGAATGTTGTAATTCTCAATAAACCAAGGCTGTACGTTAAATCTGCTGTGAATGGTTTATAATATATAATAGGTCTATTAAATAACACTCGTGGGCTAAATTTGACCGACGAGACACACCTGGCCTACATTGTAGTTATCAACTGACCGCCATCGGCTCCACTGTATTCTTAAACTACATGACATACTTTGTTCATATGTTAGAAGTTGGAGCCCGTATTGTACTAAATAGCCAGGGGCCCTCTAAATACGTAGTAGGTAATTTAGGGAGACATTTCATGGGCCCCGTAAAGTGATGTCCTTTGTATAAGGCGAAGACAGCTGGCTGTGACGTCACACAAGACAATCTTTGGTTATTGTTTAGTAACAAACGAATTCTGATCCCATTCTTCTCTTTCTGACGTTACAATCAAATAAATATTCCATTTCCGTCATTTGTTGTCCGATTTCCGTGTTTATTCGACTACCGTATTCGTGACCTGTGATCAGAGATTAAATATGTCTAAATCAGTTTATTTTTTTATTATTTTTAAATTTATAGCGTTTTTCACCTTACTAAGGTCATTTACGGTATATCAATACTTCCGGCTTATAGACCGGATCACTAATACAGTCACGGCTCTCCGCACTTCCCCGATACCGACTGCTAAGCAGGGAAGGAACGGATACCAATTTTGAAGTCTTCGATTAGACTCGGTCGGGAATCGAACCCGCAACCTCCTGATCAGAAGAAGGACCGTATTTGAAAAAATCGGTGGCGCCACCTGACGGATGTAGAATTAATCACTAAGAACAGGACAGTCTAAACCACTCGACCAACTGAACAGTTTGTCACCTTTGCTATTTGGTAATTTATCTGAAAACACAGGTTCGTTGTCTGGGAGTTCTTGTGGCGTTTTGGGCCGTCCTCGTGGATCATAATCTTTCATAAAGCCCCAGTTCTTCGCCCTGTCAATACACAAGTTGGCGGGATGAAATATTAAAATATGATATAAAATATCAAAATATGTAATAATATATTAAATAATGAATATTAAATTATTAGATGAGAATTGAAATATGAAAAATTTGAGGATATTGAAAATTTAATGGCTGCTGGCTACTGTTTCCCATGGACACGGTGTCCCCCGTGAGCATAGTGATCCCCGTGAGCACTCGGGTCCACGTGAGCATTCGATTCCACGTGAGCAAAGTGTTCCCCCGAGCACGTAGATCCCCGCCAGCACATGGTTCCCCGTGAGCACTTGGCTCCACGTAAGCATGTGGTTACCAGTGTTCCCCGTGAGCATGCGGTTCCGCGCAACCAGGTGGTTCCCCGTGAGCACGTGAGAAAAGTGTTCCCCGAGCACGTAGTTCCCCCGCCAGCACGTGTTTCCCGTGAACAGCACAGTGTTCCCCATGAGCTCAGTAAGACCGCCGGCGAAAAAAACGATGTTAACGAAAATATCATATTTTATAATTGTGACGTCACAAGTTAGAACCCCCCTTTTTTCGAAGTTGGCTACCTACCTTCCCGGCAACGGACGGTGTTTATAAGAAAATGGAATTCGCAATACTATTGACGTGACAAAGATTTCGGATACGAGAGAGGATTATATTACTATATTCTCTTCCCGGAATCGCCGTCCTCGTTAGTATAGTGGTGAGTATCCCCGCCTGTCACGCGGGAGACCGGGGTTCGATTCCCCGACGGGGAGCATTTTTTTTCATTTGCCAGTAATCAAGCATATTTATGCCTGGATTTTGTGGTAAATTTATCGAAACCGATATATATCTAATATAGACCTTTTCTGTAAAGACTACAGTCATTATTAGACGGATTCTTACCAAATTTCCACTCCTTTCCATTCGCCATCTACCCTTTCCCGCCAAATTTTATTCTGCGAAACTTCGTCTCTTTCCGTTGGATCCTTTCTTTTAGCTGCTGAAGTCCCGGATGTTGGGGCCACCTTCTCGCTAACACCACGATACGGAGTAGTTGTTTGACCGAGAGGCAGACGATACCCAGCAGAGGTAGTACGTAATTCCATTATGATGAAACAAAGAAGGGTGACGTCATAAATCAAATTGTCTATATAATTAACTAGGAAAGAGATATATTGACGTAACTGTTACTGACGCTACTTGACTGACGAGCCGATTCCGACTATCACGAAGATAACGGACCGCACCCGCCCGATCGGTTCTTGATCTTATATCCTATACAGAATAAGCGACGGCCCAACATAAAATTAAAGAACCGCCTTATCTGTATGCTGATTCGTATATCAGATTCCGCGGCCAATTTAGACCGCTGTAATACAGACAACCTGGTTAACGGGCCGATAGCGGCTCGCCTGACTGATGGCCGATACCGATTATATTGAAAAACGTTGAATATCGGCTTTACCGTCGATTATACTGCAGAGACCACGCCTGTCACCAAACGCTTGAATGCTGCACCGCTTTCAGATTCCTTGGCTAACTTCGCTCAGCTTTTACTAAATAGCCAAGGACACAGACTAACTGCTTATCTGACGTTTTAAATGCGACTTCTGTATCTAAACCCGAACACGGGCATTTGTACTAAAAAAATCCACCGCTTTCACGAGCCTGACAATTTATGGGACTCTAATATTCTCAGGCCCTCTCAGCTAATGCCATTTTACAACTCTGTGCCCCCCTACTGCCTCATATTCCAAATCATATCCGTAGAATGTCGGACATCTCCATCATCGCGGGGTTACGTGTCAAATTAAGCAAGAGGTCAACGCGTAACAATAGTATCCATTGTGTCGTTCAAACGATAACAAGATAGGACTCTTGTTACGTATCAATGATCCCTTTGTTCGTCAACAAATATAATTCAAAACATTATAAAATTATGGCAGAGTAAATGAGGGAGCCAGATATGTATTTCCGAATAGGTTGGGCATTAAATTTGCGCTGACAGTATATTTCTGTCTATCTGACAGCCCGCCTGCTCATTAGCTCAATGTCGCGGTCATTTTGCAATAAAACTGAGACTGGACGAACAGCTCACGGCCGCAGTTGTAGTGCTTGTACCCGATTGGCCGTTGATTGGTAGCAAAATTAATAATATAATTGGCGTCGAAGGGAACAGGCGGGAGTAGCAGTAAACGAGCAATCACTGTAATCACGTTAAAACCGTCATGACACTCTTGATACCGCTACATTCGTAAGTGATCGTCCGCCATCGGCTACTATCGATATATTGCTACAAATTTGACTGGACGTTAAAACTGTTACACTTTCTATATCTGTTATAAGTTATCGTCCACCATCGGCTAATATCAACATATTGCTATGAATTTGACTGGACGTTCATAACTGTGGTGACACTATATATCTATCGTAAGTGATCGTCCGCCATCGGCTACTATCAAATATATTGCTACAAATTTGACTGGACGTTAAAACTGACACTCTCTATATCTATCGTAAGAGATCGTCTGCCATCGGCTACTATCGATATATTGCTGTAAATTTGACTGGACGTTAAAACTGTTACACTTTCTATATCTGTTATAAGTTATCGTCCGCCATCGGCTAATATCAACATATTGCTATCAACGTGGCTGCAAGTGATCGTCCGCGCTCATGTATACTGTCAATATTTTCGTTCTGTTATGGGATAACCCCCTACCTTTGTTTAGGTATAAATCCGTGAAGTGTAGAGCGCCATATACCATCAAGTAAAGCTTTAAAATGCTGCACAAAGCCTCGACGCTACGGCGTTACGCCTAAAGATACTTTAGGGACGACTTCTGCTACGCTCATTGTGACGAATGAATGAACGTCTTGAGCCGTTTGTTATGTTTACACGGTTGACAAGGAAACCAGAGATGGGGTTTCTAAAAACCCACCATTCATTCGTCACAATGGGATAGGCGGAGAATCATCCCACCAACGTCATAATGCTTAATTAATAAAAGAAAATTTAAAAGTCGATAATCGTAACAATTCCGTAACAATAGCTACTCGAAATGACCATTATTTCATCACACTAGCTTTTAATATATTCCTGTATCGTTCCTAAATAAACAATAGGTGCAAATACTCAGCGCAAGTTATATCGAAACTTCACGCAGAGCTTCTGTTAGCATAGGCGTGAGCTCGTAAAATCAACGATGAAGACGATGAGCGAGTCTGTGGATCAATTCATACGCTTACGTGTTGGTTATGAGAGCGTTTATTGGCCGACCTTCTATATAATTACATCTCAAACACCGTCTTAAGTTAATGCTTATGACAATTCATACGATACGTGTTACAGTCTAAAACAGTAATAAATATAATAAGTCACCAAAGATTTAACGTCCAGTCCAGTTTATTGGTATATATAATGCAGTAGCTTTCGGAGGAGTGTGTCAAGTTGATGATTATGGCAATTCATACGTTACGGGTTGGTTATAGAGAGTATTACGTACTGTCGTAATGTCCACCTGCACTCCGCCGAAACTGACTGCTTAATAGAGAAGGAGGAAAACAAATTTCAAAGTCTTTGGTTTGGAACTATCCATAAATTTATACTTTTTATCTTGATACGTGTAGGTTTAGGGCAGACTGCGGCCCGCGGGCCAAATCTGGCCCGCCCGACCCCTGGTATAGGGCATTCGAAGGCCCAGCGATAGGTATCGCTTCGCTACTGCTGGCTTAAAAATTATGCCCTCGCCTCCACCGTTGAGACACCGGTTGGTGTCTTTACAATAGTTGGTATCGGTCGTCAACCAAGGCGGTCGCTGGTACGCGTTCATTTTTGTCTGATACAGTCGGCATCAATAATCGGTTGTAAGTATCGACATGGACAAATCTATATATCTGCGCCATTTAGTAGCAGAAGCGCTCTTCTTGCTGCCATTAATACCTGGCTTCAAAATAAACGTTTCTAATAAGATCTTACCTTGCCATTTTGAAGTCTTCTTCCAGTGCTGATGCCAAAAAAATATTCCAATCAACAGTTGGGAAGTAAGCCTATAATCTGGAAAATCTAAGCATGAGACTGTTGCAAGATCTCTTCACCTGATGAAGGAACGGAGCTCCGAAAACTTGTGAATGCTATTACATTCTCAATACATAACAAGGCTATAGACGTTAATCTGTGGGGAATCTTCTTTACAATATGATATGATAGCCTATTGATCGTCTGCAATCAGGTCCATTATATTCTTACATAAGTAGGGTAATCTCTCAGAGTTTGACGCCGTCATCGGACAATCTCCCACATCAAGCGCAGTAGTAAACGCACTGCTCCGTCGACAAAGCGGTCGACTATTGCGTTCCACGAGATCTAATATTAACGACGCCACACATCCGCAAGCGTTTGTTTTGCAATAATTATTGAAACCAAGCGTCTATGAAACCACTGAAGAATATACAATGAGACTTTGAAACGAGCGTGGTATAAATATTTCCACCCGACACTATTTCCGCTATACTGTAGACAAACACCAAGCGGCTTGACTGTTGTATGTCCACCTTCTGATCGTTAGTCGGTGATACCGATTACCGCAAAAATATGATTTTTTTATTTTTACTGCAGACGTACGACCAGTGCCGTGTGAAGGGAGTTTTTCGGATCGAATCGAATATTGATCAGTAATTCCTATCGAATAAGTGCGTATCCGGATAATTTTCTGCATGATTCGGATTATATCGAATCGAATACTTCCTCAGAATTTACCACTGAAAAAGCAGCTCATTTATTACGACACTTCAGCCCATCGCCTTTCTGTGAGAGATTTGGCCATTGGCCGCTGACCTCTTGCATCATGCTACTGATGCTAATACGGCAAAATTTGGGCCGAATCTCATCAAAAAGAAGGCAAACGAACCCTTTGCAAATATTCGATTCAGATAAATTTGCATCCGAATCGAATCAAGTAGTAGTCTGTCGTCTGGCGGGACGATTCGAATCAGCGGATATCGGTAATTTCGCGATTCGGATCAGAACGAATCAGTCAATATTCGGATCGATCCGAAACGCCCATCCCTACTCGTGGCTAGGCTGGACAAAATCGAATAGTATGAAACATCGAATCGAATAATTTCATACGAATCGAATACCGAATAGACGCGACTGACCTAGTTATTAACCTGATTCGATGAAATTTGATTGAAAATATATTAATTATCAACGGTCAGGAACATGCAGAGACGCAACTAGCCAAATGTGAAGTCATGTCTACGACTTCATGGCGTGCTGTCAGGGTTACAGCAAAATGCACAAAAGTCCAATTCAAAACTGTGTGGCACCAGAGAAAAGGAGCGCTTCAAACTAAACCTCTCCTGACTACGTCCACGTTGAAACGCGTATAGAGCTTTCTCAAGTTGTTGTAGTATTCGAAATTAGAACGAATCGCTATTCGATTCGATATTCGAATGCCCATCACTACTAGTGACTGATGCTGAATTACTGACACTCGCGCAAATCTCACTATCTTAGTCGAGTTGGCCTACAGCTTACGACGTGCCTTCCTACACCTTTCGCCAAAATAGTGAGCAAATCAAACTACAAGAGACCTCTTGTTTTAGAGAGGCGTCGTCAACAACTTGTCAAGAGCGTCTGTGACTAGATTCACTTTCATTATCACGTAACACTCGAAACGATTTCCAATCGTTAGCGCTGCACTCTGTAGTCTAGAGTTCAAAGAATATAGTCGAGTTCAAAGAATATAGTCGAGCCGACGGCGGACGATCACTTTGATATCGTAAAGATGATTCACCGCAGATTTGACGTCCAGCCTTGATTTATGAAGTTTCCAACCCTTCTAAGGTCATATACGCCAGGTCAATGCCTAGTACGTGTGTTGATACTCTCGATTTCCACAAAATGGTAGAATGAAATTATGCCGTTTTCACCCTACTAAGGTTATGTACGTATTGTCTGTACGCTTATTAGTCCGAGTCATGATATCTCCGGATCACAATCAGGGTGTCGAACCGAACCGGAACCGGAATGAAAAAGAACGGTTACCGCTTGATTTTTGTGAACCGAAACCGTAACCGAACCGTTTTTTTAATTTTCCAATTAACCGGAACCGGAACGAAACCGTTGTGGCATTTTCCCGGTTACCGCTCTTTTAGCAAACGGTTACCGTTTTTCTAAATGGAGGTGCCAGCTGTTTATTTTTTTGAACTATCCACATACATCAACATGTTTCCGCAATCGGTTAAATTATCTCACTCTTTAAAGCGTTTGACCGGTCAATTGCCCTGTCGCACTCGGAATTGAAAGGTAGGTCTCAACACGTCAGCTCGGCACGCGAGCAAAGCGTCGGCGGAAATGAACAGGGCGAATTCGTACGATAACGATAAATCGGTGTGTCAAATCGCAAATTTCGCAAAGTCGTCCGGAAAACATGCCGCCAATCTGGAATAGCGATTTCAATCACTGGTAGCCTCGCGCTTACATCTCGGCTGACGATCAGACTCGTTGCTTAAAATTCTCGCAAGTTACCATTACACACAAATTCTCAGGGACTTAAAGGTCATCTATATCGGTTAAAACAACTTTGGCTCATTTTGTAGTTTTCGGTGTGCTGATTCCGAAAATATACATCTCTCGACTCAAAAATGCCTAGTTACCGAGATTTTCGCGAAAAACCGTCGAATTTGATTACGCCAATGGGCGTAGCATATATCAACTGACAGCTGTCAAGACGACGGGCGAAGGCGCGAGCTATAAATTTTGAGCTCTTTGGTGTCTGTTGTTGTCGGTGGGCGATATCTCGGTAATTATGCGGCTTTGAGGCGAATGATGTATATTGTCGAAATCAGCACAAAAATCTCTACAATATGAGCCAAAGTTGTTTTAACCGATATAGATGACCTTTAACAAATCAAAATTCAAGAGTTTATTTTTATCGTAAGAATTTCGATTTAAAACTTCGTCTTGCGTAGCCTACACTATAAAGTGACGGGTATATATGTCGATAAACATGGTTATTTGTCCGCGTATCGCATCCGCAACGAACTAACGATTTCCAGTATTTGAACCGCTCCAGAACCGGTTCATCCGTCGGCGTAAACCGGTAACCGCTCTCTATGGGCAAGCAGGAACGAAACCGGAACAAAACCGAAACTTTCGTTTCGGCAAAAACCGTAACCGAACCGTAACCGTTTTTTGGATACGGTTCGACACCCTGATCACAATACAACTCTCCACACGCCCCTGATACTGACTGCCAAGCGGAAAACAAAAATAAGAGAATAGTTTGGTTTTTCGTATGTTTTTTGAGTTAAAAAAGACAATCGAAAATCAAGAGCTCTATAAATAGATCACGTGATCACGACACAGATACAATGACTCTCTCTCTTCCTATAAGTCACACCAATCAGCTTGTAAACTTTCACTTCAAAGCTGCCACCAATCCAGAAAATACATCAGACATAGAATGGCCCCGGTTCCTACGTCCAGGGCACATTAACGGCACATAGATGAAGACTCTCTCTCTCTATTTCTCTATTTTCCTCACGGGCAAGCCGATCAGTTTTCAAGCTTTTGCTTCAGAGCTGTCATCAATTCAGGCAATACATCGGATAAAAAATGTCCTTTGTCTTTGAACTGATGGAATTCTGTCTGGAGGTTGGCAGAAACGTCAACTTGTTCAGCCCACGGAAGAAATTCATCGTCTCCTGATCCAAACTGAACAATCCAGTCTGGAACAGGGATAGGGGTAGCTCCGCATGTTGTTCTAAAGTTATGGCGTTTTCAACCCTACTAAGGTAACACACGCTAGGCCAATGCCTAGTACGTGTGTCGATACTCTCAATTTCCACAACCTGGTAGAATGCAGTTGCTGTTCTGAAATTATGCCGTTTTCACCCTACTAAGGTCATGTACGTCAGGTCACTGTTTATAGTGCAAGTGTCAATACTTCCGTTTCATAGTCCTGACAACTATTACAACCACAATCCTCCGCGCTTACAGGATACTGACTTGCAAGCGGATGATAACAGATACTAATTTTAATGACTGGACTCGGTCGGGAATCAAACCCAGAACCACTTGGCCAACTGATCAGTTATGTGTAATTTTAGCTTTTTATGTTAGAACTGACCTGTGTTATTCTTAGCTTTTTCCCAGTCCCATGGACGATTAAAGTATTCGCTCCGTATCTCGTTTTCTATTCCTAAGTCAGTCGTGTACGCTCCAACGAGTACAATACCGCGTACTTTATAACGCTCACAGTAACGAACCGCAGCAATAGCTCCAGTGCTATGACCTGAGAGAGAGAGAAAGAGAAAATATAATTTATTTTGTACATCATCATATACAGATAAAGAGGCAGCGATAGCCAATGGCTCCAGTATGGCCTAAGTGAGAGAGGGAGAGAGAGAGAAAGAAAGGCAGAGAGAGAGTGTGTGTGACAGAGAGATGAAACGGACGATAGTGTTTGTGAGAGAACAGAGAGAGAGAGAGAAAGTGGTTATATGTATGTACATCTCGATGATTCGTGCTTTCTCAAATGAGGTTCAACTGGAGAATCACGAGGACCGGTCATTGCCGACCACTGAGTTAAGAGAAAGACAGAGAGAATATCGGATGCCATCAAACAGATAAACAGGCAACAACAGCTCCGGTAGTATCACACGAGAGAGAGAGAGAGAGAGAGAGAGAGAATATAAATTATGAATAGCATTTTTAACATCTTTAGTATGACCTGGTTGAGCTATCCTAAATTTATATTCTGTCACCTTCTCTCTCCTGTGCCAGTTCTGTCAAATTGATATATACTAGGCTGCTTTCCATCTTACCGACTATTATTGATTTCTCTCCAATCTTCAATTGGTCACGCATGAACGGTATCCATAGAGATTCACGTCCAACAATAGGATCGGGCATGTTCTCCAACGTCACAATCAGATCCGGATTCTAGACAAAATTCAATTTTTAATTTATTAATCTTTCACAATTGATGTAATAGATAGAACAAGTCAACACAGATTTAACGTCCGGTCCAGTTTATTGGGATATAATTCACAAGATTTTGGAGCTCCACTCCTTCATCAGTTGAAGATAGAATAATTCACCACAGATTTAACATCCGGTCTAGTTTATCGGAATCTAACACACAAGCTTTTGGAGCTTGGATTCTTCATCAGGCGAAGATGGAATTGACGTGGCACGCTCATGAGGGATTCTAAAGCATAGGTTGCCACGCAGACACACAGATTTGTCACGTGCCACAAAATGACAGACCAAGTGGACTGTGTGGGTTGATTATACCATTACCTCACGACTAACCATGCCATAACCTTATCAGTAACTCCTTTGAAATATTTACGATGTCCTCGAGTCCACGGTCTAGTATACATATCCATGTACCCAACCAACTGTGTGGGTTGATTATACCATTACCTCACGACTAACCATGCCATAACCTTATCAGTAACTCCTTTGAAATATTTACGATGTCCTCGAGTCCACGGTCTAGTATACATATCCATGTACCCAACCAACTGTGTGGGTTGATTATACCATTACCTCAAGACTAACCATGCCATAACCTTATCAGTAACTCCTTTGAAATATTTACGATGTCCTCGAGTCCACGGTCTAGTATACCTACCCATGTACCCAACCAAGCCCAGTTAGTCAAAGATTAATAAATCTTAAATCTTGCACCTGCACTGAACAACTTACGTAGGCATTCAACTTCTTTTTAAGCCAGCTATACCACATATTTTCACTGTATACATCCATGCCACCGTTCCCTGGAACTATTGCAATGTCTGTCGCCATCACGCCCTGTCCCTAAAATACTAGCCAGCAGTCAACGCACCCGTTGAAATGAAATGCCGCCAAGTTTGCAACAAAGTGCAGGGAGATCCGGGTGATGTCATCCAGAGGCTTGAACCGGTTTTATATACACAGTCCCCTAACGCCATGATATAACAGCCCTTTGAAACCAGATAGCATAATCTATACTCCGGAAAATCCGAATACCGGTTCGCAACTTCTGTATTTCTCGTATCCGCCCCCTTGCGGAAGCTATTTTCAACATGATCAAGACCGATGGTGGCAGTAGAGAATCTGGAGGTGGATTTTCAGTTCAGGGCCCTACGCTCTTTCTAAAAACCGGGTAATAGAAGTCAGATATGCATACACATTGCTGTCGCACTTGTATATCACCAGTCCACACGATCTGTTGGATTAGTAGTTAGGAATCACTCCATCGTACGATACGCCAAATGTACAAGCCGATTACATCAGGTGAAGAATTACATCAGGATCCCGTCGACTCTATCCGTGCCCAGTAGGTAACTTAACAGTCCTACCAAGTCCGAACCGGCTCCTTAACAGCCTATTATCCGCATTGAAAATTGGCCGCTATCGCTTTTTCAAGGCAATGCGAAAGGTTACCTCACATGAAGGATCACTGACACCAGTTATAGAAAAATCATGAATATCCACCTCTTCACTTCTTGATGGCAGAGATCCTAATAGTATTCGATATAATAATTCAGACTTATTGGAATATAAATTCCATTCCATCTTCACTTGAAGGAATGGAGCTACGAAAGCTTGTGAATTACATTCCAATAAACTGGACTGGACGCTAAATCTGTGGTGAATTATTATATCTATGACATGTAGCAACGAGATTGAAAGACTTCCTGTGCTGCTAAAAAGAGCAATTGTAAAGAAGATCACCACAGATTTAACGTCCAGCCTTAGTTTATTGAGAATTAGAACATTCACAAGCTTTCGAAGTTCCGCTCCTTCAACAGGTAAGGCAGATCTCTGAAAGCTTGTGAATGTTCTAATTCTCAATAAACTAAGGCTGGTCGTTAAATCTGTGGCGATCTTCTTTACAAATTACAATATATATTGATCGTCTGCCATCGGCTCGACTACACTCTTAAAAAGAGCAAGTCACTTGAACTACTGTGATATCATACCTCACACGAAACTGGCGAGTTCTTAGTCGATAATGCCAAGCTCTGTCCCTTATATGGAAGAACAAGAGAGAATACCTATGTAACATTCTCAATGTATTACCAAGCAAACAAGCAAGTACTTCTCTTACAAAGGCCTCAAACATAAGCAAATCACGGTAGAAAGGCGATGCAGAATGAAAACTACCAACCGATTTCAGTTAGACAACGTTATCACGCATTATACTACTGTTAACGGGCCAGCAAAGTGTCTAAATATATAAAACTAGTCTCTTCTTCATGGCGAGATTATCCTTGAGGTATCTTTAGTGCCTGAACCCAATCGATACGAAGTGAGGGCTAGAGAAGTGTTGCCTATAGCGGAAAGTTTAAAACTTATGGTTTGGAAGTATAAAAGTGAGTCGACACGGTGGTATGCGACCCTCCTCCACATATTTTGGAATGATAGACCCTTCAAAAAAGTCCAATAAACGCTTTTTTTCATTTTCAGACAGTCCTATCTTGCAATCCAGTGAAAAATTTAAGGAGCTTTTTGTTGGCCTTTCTTGCCGATGAGAGATTTGTGGATGTGCGGAATGACGCCACCTCCTGCAATAGTAGCCTTGATCAATGAATCCAACTCTTCGTCTCCTCTAATAGCGAGTTGCAAGTGACGCGGTGTGATTCTCTTCACTTTGAGATCTTTACTGGCGTTTCCCGCCAATTCCAACACCTCGGCAGCAAGATATTCCAAAATGGCGGCGCTGTAGACAGCGGCAGTAGCTCCGACACGTCCGTGTGACGTCGATCGACTTTTCAAATGCCTGTGAATACGTCCAACAGGAAATTGAAGTCCCGCTCGTGCAGATCTTGAAATCGCCTTTGCTTTCGCCTTTCCAGAGTCTTTTCCTGCTTTTCCTCCAGCCATTTTAACTATCTAGTTAAGTACAAAAGTCTTGAACCTTTAAAATAGAAATGAAGTCAGAGAGGGGTAGGGCCAGTATGCGTATGTTTGGCAACGCAGCCCCTAACACTGCAACGGATGTTACACACCAGAAATGCTAGAATGCTCACTTTCTCAAACTGCTTTTGTATGAATTTTCCGCGTGAGGCACAGAACGAGAACATATTTCAGAAATATATATTCAATCTCTTGCAAATATGTTCAAGATCAATAAATATTGGTCCGACATTGATCTTACAATTATCATAAATATTGCAAAATTGTTTCACCACAGATTCAACATTCGGCCTTGGTATATTGAGAATTAAAGCATTCATAAGCTTTCAGAGCTCCTTTATCAGGTGAAGATGGACTGGACAATAAATCTGTGGTGAATCTTCTTTACGATATCTATCGATCATCTCCACTATATTCTTCAAGTTAACATAAAGCAAAACTACAATAAACTGAGTAATAAATATAATAAGTCACCAAAGATTCAACGTCCAGTACAGTTTATTGGAATATAATACACAAGATTTCGGAGCTCTGCTCCTTCATCAGGTGAAGATGGAATAACTGGAATAAGCCAAAAGATGGCTCGTGTATCATACTTTACCAAGCTACAAAAATATGCATCCATTATCACAATATAATCAGCTTAGCTCTTCCCTCCACGCATGCACGATACAAAGTCAGATAGGGGTAGGGCCAGTATGCGTATGTGTGGCGACGCAGCCCCTAACACTGCAACTGCATTATTCACCAGTAGTGTGTGTGTATATCATGTGAGTCTGTGTAAATGCGTCAAAAATTCACAGTGTCCTTTCCTCCATCCTATCATAAGAGTAAATTTTTCCAAATATTCTGATGCTCCACTATAACTTTATAAACTCCTGCTATTCAGTCCCCACGGTTCCTATAAAGTTGGCCTACCAAACAGGGTTATAGTGACTTAACTACACCCTACACGTTAACCACCACCCCAGGCTACAGTATTTGCTCTATTACTAACAACCGCGCCGAATATCCAATTATGCCGGCAATCATTACTTATCAACGGCGCGCGCTAATGTAATTTTGTCGGGGACGACCCAATACATTCGCTCTCCCTACACGGCTGTTTTCGATGCGCGACGAGATTTCGCGCGCAAAATTCTACGACACACTCGGTCTCAAAACGCTCCACCTGGCGGGCGCCGGGTTCTGGGTCCAAAAAATTGGCGAATTTAAATAATTCCAACTAACTGACAATATTTTTCATGCACAGTAAAGCATAAAATTCCATAAGACGGCTCATGCTGACTAGACCCTGGCGACTATATATACCTGTTGGCGTGGTGAGCAGACTTGGTTGGTACCGTAGCCTACGGAAAACCGCCATAAAAACTTCACAAGGGTTGTAAATATTGGATTTGTGATTTTGACAGCATATGAAATCGATTAAGATATTAAACTACGTGTGATTGAACAGGGCATGGGCTTAAAATTTTGCGTAGGCGCAACGTAAGAAAATGACAACACCCACCATCCGCCATTACTGCTCTCTCTAACTGAAAAAGTTCGCTTCGCGTCCGACGTCTCGCCTTTCTTTTCCAGGTTGCGTGTAATCACGCCGCACACACACGCTATACATTTCCTGAACAGACTCGCGCGTGCAGCACACGAACTATTCAAACAAGCGCATGGACTTTGATACGTCATCAAAAGGAGATAAAGCGGCATCTTCACGCTTGAGTAATCACGGATATCTACATTTCAAACGAGGTCGAGTTCGCGCCAAAAGCTGGAACGTTCTAGGCGCCAAAGCTTCTGGTTTGAATATCCCGCTTATCAAGTCAAACCATAAGAACTTAACAGAATTAGAAAACTACAGAGCAGCGTAACAAGAAGCCATCAAACACGAAGCATACTTAATCTATGGCTAAATCACGATCGACACGACTTCTAAAAGACGAAGCGGTCAACGCCTCGTTAAAATTTACTGACGGCAAAGAACCTCCCATCAACATAATATATTATTACTTGGCCTTTAGCATGAACTTACACGCTTTAGAATTTCATAACAACACCAACAAAACAGCCTTGGTTCTAACTATGAGCTCATCGAATCCTATCACGACGCTTCGGATAACGACTGACTGTGTGACTGATACCACCGCAACCTAAATCCTCCTATCACTTCAGATAGTCGCAATTATCACCAAGTAAATTGATTTCGCGGTTGCCCTTAGCTAGTACATCAACCTAGCCTGATAATGGAAATCTCATCAGCACAGAATCACACCATAATAAAGTTTTACAAACAGCCTTCAGCCGCCCAAGGTCCTTACGGCTCAACGCCCTGATGCTGATATGAAAACAAATTTTACGAAAGCCGAAATCGCGCATTTCAAATTCGAGAGAAAAAAGGCCCGCTCTTTGTTTATTGAGGCGTGACCATTTTCGTTAGGGCTCCGTGGCCTGATCAGGATGCTATGCAAAGCGATAATAGACTCCGTTTATTGAGCGATAAAACTCATAAATCACCATAGATATTTATATATTTAATCGACAATTACGACAACTGATCTGTTGAAAATAATCAATATCACCACAATTCATAATCATCACGAAAATCTTTGACAAACGGTAAATTAAAACGCATCAAATTACGACCCACTAGAAAACATGCAATTCTACCGAATCGAAGGTACGCAGATAAAATGTTTCTTCCGAGGTACAGATAGCCTCCCATTATTTGATAGGATATTAGCCGACAGCTTAACAACCAGTCCTTTCTTTGATCCAGGGCCACCCCAACAATATAACTTGTCGGATACCTGGGTATATAATTATATCCTCAGAGAATACCTGGAATACCCAATGAAATGTACAAGGCCACACCTTAACCACCACAAGTCACCAGTAAAACTCTGGTATGAGGTTCCAAATAGTGTCTTATGCATCTCTATATCATCAACAGGCTATTCAGCAATTTACAGATTACATAATAGTCCTACTCATCAACAAGTCCGAGTTCATGACTGAGGGGTTAAAGTCCTCAGTCCTGTGCATAATCCAATCAAAAGACAGTTACAATCATCTGACATCATCTTCACCTGATGAAGGAGCGGAGCTCCAAAGCTAGTGAATGTTTCAATTCTCAATAAACCAAGGCTGGACGCTAAATCTGTGGTGATCTTCTTTACAATAATCATCTGACAGTAATAAATATAATAAGTCACCACAGATTTAACGTCCAGTCCAGTTTATCGGTATATAATAAACAAGCTTTCGGAGCTCCTATTACTATTAGAATCGTCCGCCATCGGCTCCCCTATTTTTCGAATCATCTGACAGCAATTCAGATGATACGGCTTAGAAATATGTGCAGACAGGGAGGCTGCAATCGAATATCATTTCATATTAAAACGTCATTAAAATAAAGTACCGGTACGGTAAATTATGAACTAAAGGGATTTAGCACAGCACTCTTCTCTGAAACTTGCACTGAAAGTCACGATAAAACTATGAAGAGTGTAGCAGAGCCGATGGCGGACGATCAATAGATATTTTAAAGAAAATCACCACAGATTTTAACCACCAGCTTTGGCTCTGAAAGCTTGTAAATATTCTAATTATCAATAAATTAAGGCTGGACGTTAGATCTGTGGTGATCTTCTTTACGATAAAACTATGGAGTCATTTCGAGTGGGCATTATTAATCACTACAAGTTAGAATGGCCGGAAAAGCCTAGATAAAACTCTGAAAATTTCTGAATGTTATTCTCAATAAACTAAAGCTGGACGTTATTAAAACCGTGGTGAAGCTTCTTTATGATATCAAATGAGTTGGGAAACTTGGGCCATAGTCTGGAGAGCTGCTTGAATAGTAATCAAGAGGCCTTTGATTCAAAAGGTTCCACTAGATCAGGGGTCGGCAAACTTCTTGCACTAATAGGCCAATTATACACATTGTCGCTAACTTGCGGCCCGTACTAAAGCCGTCTATACACGCATACGTAACGCACCGGTGGAATTATAACAAATTGTACGTACGATCTGTTTTTATTCGTAGTAGTTCGCGGGCCATAAAATAATGACGGGTGGGGCGGATATGGCCCGCGGGCCGCAGTTTGCCGACTCCAGCACTAGATCAATAAAATTAACACAGGTCAATATGATTACGTCATAGAACACCCATCTCATATAACAGGTAAGCCGCAATCGCTAAGCTCATAAAAATCAAAAGTAATGCGAACCATATCGGAAACATCATTCTGGTATTGAGTTTTGACAATTTACATTGGTTATCTACTGACACCGAAACAATCGCAGCATCGCTTGCACCAGCGACTAGCTCACTAGAGGGCGAAAAAAAGGTCAAACCAGTTACAAATATACTGTGGACATTATTAATACGCCTTGCACATTGCAGACTGAATGAAATATATATAGACACCGTGCCTTCCATAAAACCAACACCCAAGTAAACTCCATCAGAACTAATGCACATTGAAGAAATAGCCTCACGACCGGTATATTGCAAAATTACTGGACGTAACGGACCGGGATCAGTTCCATCTTTGATTCGTTTTCGACCCCATTTTGTGAGGCAGCCTTGTGGAGATTTACTGTCCGATCGGCGTCCTGGTCTGACTGGGGAGTGCGCAGTAAAAAGCGCATAAAATTTGGGGTCTTCGATGACGGTTCCGTAGCGACATGAACGGAAGCGATAATTTCTCGTCGTCATTTGCGAGTTCCATTTAGAGTGTAGATCAACTTCTTTCATGCCAGATTCGGAATTCCATATCACCGCAGTTCCGTCTCGTGACACTGAGACGATATACTTTCCGTCAGGACTTATGTCAACATCAGTTATATCGTCCTTATGACCTTTAGAAACGAATCGCTTTGAGAAGTCAGAAATATTCCAGGCGCGAACAAAACCATCTGAACCTCCTGTTACTATAATTTTACCGTCACGACTTATTCGAACTGCTTTCTGCAATGGGTCTTCTGCACTGAAGTCAGTTTCTAATGTTTTCAAAAGATTGAATTCAAAATGTTCTAGTGTTTCATCATCATTGACTTTTTCCGGGTGTTTCTTTGACTTTCGATTTGTGATAATTCCACTAGGTTTCTGAAAGTTTGCTTTTAATTTCTTTTTCACGGCGTATATTTTGCATGTTCCGCCTAGTCCGACGGCTAGAATGAACGGCTTTTCGCTGCCTTGATTTAAAACTGCGATATTCATTGCTGGGTTATTTCCAAGTTCCAGTCTTTCGCTCGGGTCAGCTTGTAATACTCTTCCATTCTTTTTAATTTTTAGAATATCCACTACGTTAGGCACTCCGGTCTTTGATGCTCCTCCTCCACCTCCAATAACTATGTGGTTTGCATCAAGCGCTTCACAGGCGTAAATTGGATAGTCAAGCTTACATAATGATGCCATTAGAAAGCGACACGTTTAGAGATTATATCGCAATATTGGTGTACTCTGCAACAGACAAATTCGTTCTTTGAAGTCACACATATATATATATATATAGCCTATATACGAGAAACTTGTTGATAAGGTTACGCCGATATTGCAATGAGATATTTATGACGAGAGCGAGAGGGATCAACTAAGGAGTTACCGAAGCCATACACATCCCAGCCCCAGCCCAGAGTTCCTACTTTCGAGTTATCATGACTCTCGATTCATCTGCCTGTTCAGACTAACCATAGACTTAGAGGAGTTACCAGTATTGACGTGGTAAGGTTATCACTGAAGGCGTTGTTCTGCTTCTGTCAGTATTTTTTAAGGCCAAACTACTGTAGGTAGGAACCGATTTTCAGAGGCCGAATTGGGCAAAGGTCGATCTCGCATCTCGACGGCCTTCGCTGGACATTGCGAATACAGGGTCTATACCCGCTCACAAAACTCCTACCATACGATGACAGTTATAATCTCTGGCAAGTGGCTTTACGGCCCTTGATCACAAATACACGAGATACCAAACAGACATTAGAAGGCGACCAACCACAACTCCGTCGTTCTCGGAACAAGAAATCGTTCCCGACAAGTTTGAACTTTGACCCAAACTCGTAAATCGATCAAAAGTTGTGTTGTTTGCGTGGCGATCACTGAAGCACACACAATTCGATTAAGAAATAGCAAGAAATGTCAAATTATTAGTTAAAACACGAACCCATTTAAGTTTCCAGTTTATTTTTCTACCCTTGCACCCGCTTACAACTTACTGAAATCTTACAGGAGACTTTTTTTGATGTAGAGGCCCTTGGGCGTCACCAAGAAGTGATCATTGTGGATGGTAATGAACTGCATGGGGGTGACGTACTCGGTTACATTTAAATACTGTACGTCATTCCGTGTAAACTTTATTTACATAGGGACATTGCTACAGGGCAAAATTCATCTTAAATACAGCCCAAGGTCTTAAGAATTAGAATGCGATGGCTACATGGACGCATAAGATCAAATGGTCTATAATGACATCTGTGCTACCCATGTTTACAAGGTTTTTCACGCTTAGATATTTGCTCACGGAGTAAAATCTGGATTCCAAGAACAGTTGCCTGCGCAATCGCAGGAGATTGAAGGAATGTAGCAGACTTTTGGAGCAGAAACGGAATGTCGAAATTGATACGACTAGGTGAGATCCAGGTGTTCGGACAAAATCGGAAGGCTTAACTGGCTACATTTCTGTCTAAAAATGTTTTAGGCCCTTGCGACACAGCCTTGTATGGCCTACAGAGAGAGAGAGAGAGAGAGAGAGAGAACCATCCGCAAAACCCTGATATTACGATGTAAGCCAAAGCTTTAATTAGTTTGTATCTAGGCCTACTTAGCCAAGAGTACACACTAATTGCTTTGCAATCTGCAATGACGTCATCCGATGAAATTGTGCAATACACAGGTTCACGGACCTTTCGTAATAAGGTAATACAGAGAGAGAGAGAAAAAAAGAAAAAAGGAGCTTCAATTTGAGAGAGTCAGATCGTCAGTAACCTAGAGTTTTGCTGAGGGTAGCGTAGTGGACACGTAGGCGGAGAAGGTTAACTGTATGCGTAAACAGGCCTTGTGGATGGTATAGATAGACGGAGGTCGACTAATTAATTATCGCATCGGCCGATGTTTATATTTTTGCGATTATCTGTACCGGCAGTTAGTCAAGTAAGGAAGTCAATATTGGATATCGGCTTAATATCGACTTTTGGCCGATTATCGAGGCCTTTATTCATGATTTTTGGATTATCGATATCAGCCATTAGTCATGTGATAGACCTATTATCGTATCGGTCTTAAAAAAACCAATATCTGTCGATCTTTATTAGAGCAGTGACGACGACGGCGTAGAAGGGTAAGGCAGTTTATTGTGTTGTGAATTGCCAAATATTTGTTGAACCTCTGCGGTCGTTTACGCGTCTGCAGTCAGTATGGCAAAGAGTATGGCAAAGAGTTGGCCTAGGCTACAGCGTGTTGAGATGTGTCTGGCAAACCCAACCCCAAAACTTCTATATTTTTTACCTAAGTCAGGCGCAAGCTGTGGTACCTTGTGTTCAGAGTCGATAGTCTGCACTGCATTGTCGGAAAGAGTAAGCCTAGGCTATAGAGTGTTGAAAATTATATGGCAAACTCAACCCCGTCCAGAAAAATTGCAAGGCTCAACCCGCTGTACCCTAAGTGTGTGTCTACGTTGCAACGCACAACAGACAGAGTAAGCCCCGGCAGAGTGTTGTTGAAATGTGTACTACAAACCCAATCCCGTCCGGCAAAATTTCTACCCGACAACCAGGAAGGGAGCGCGTGTTCCGTGATCGAAAGCTATCGGTTCGAAAGCCTATATTCTGTACTTGTGCCTAAGGCGAGAAACTATTCCTATTACACAAAAACTGACTGGCAAGGAGAAGCTGAGCCAAATATGGCTACTAACAGTACCCCTTGATAAAGCGAGATAAATTTACTTCAACTAATCTTAGTTAAAGCTTATTAAAAGCATGTCGATACTTCCAGTATATAGTCCGGATCACTATCACAACCACTACTACCAAACAGAGGGAGAGCGTATACCAATTTAACGCGCGTGTCGATATTTCTGGCTTATTGGCCAAATCATAATAGGTCACAGCACTCCTTCCAAGCAGAGAGGGAACGGATACCAATTTGAAAACTTTTGGTTGGTTGGCAGAGAAGGAGGACTTGCCTTTGAAGATTGGCCACGACCTTTTAAGCCTAAATTCAAGCGTAAGCGGCACTTTCGTCCTTGACCTTTCCCTCTTTTGTGACTTCTTGTGTTCAGACTTTACGCTGTGTGTGTTTGTACTCAACACAGACGTGCGGAATGTGACATTTTTCAGCTAAAAATGGCACGCTCTTTTCACTTTGTGAGTTATAGCTCAATTGCGATAGATATAGAGAGTGTCACTACAGTTTTAACGTCAAGCCTAAATTGTAGCAATATATTGATAGTATGCGATAGCGGACGATCATTTACGATAGATATAGAGTGTCACCATGGTTTTAACGTCCAGCCCAATTTTTAGCAATATATTGATAGCAGCCGATGGCGGACAATCATTTCCGATAGATATAGAAAGTGTCACTGCAGTAAAATTTTCACAAGCTCTCCAGCCATGGTTTATTGAGAAGTAAACCGTTCATAAGCTTTCGGAAGCTCGCTCTTTCATCAGGTAAAGATGCGAATGTTACAATTCACAATAAATCAAGGCTGGACGTTAAATCAGTGGTGAGTCTTTTTTACTATATCTATTGATCGCTCCGCCATTGGCTCCACTATATTTTTATTGAAGTAGGGTAATACTTGAATTAGCGAGGGAGGTAGCATCAGATTTGATGTAACGAAAGCACCTGGACGTTAAATCTGTGGTAAATCTTCTTAACGATATTGATCTATTTATGCTACAATACGGATCAAAGGGTTGCACGGGGTGAAAAAATTGTAAGCCACTGGCATGCGATATTGCGTCTTAGACTTATGTATAATTCAAACAAGGAGGTATTGCAGGGTTGCATACAGTTCAAGCTTACCTTATCCGGGAATCCTTGGAATGCCAGACAAGGATAGGTTTCCTTATGACGTGTTAATGCAGACAAAGTGGTATCAAGTCTATGTTCCATCGCTCGATCAAACGTCACGCTTCGAGGTTTATAGAAAATGGGTTAACCACCAACTTGTATCAGTGAATTTTGGCCGATTTTTGTGAGTTTGGTCTTGCTGTTTTTTGAATTTATGGCGTTTTCAACTATTTGGATCATGTACACCATGTCAGCTGCAGTTGTTCTTAAATTTATATAGTTTACATCCTACTAAGGTCGTGCAGACCAGGTCAATTTTTACGGTACATGTGTGGATACTTCCCGCTTATAGCCAGAATCACTATCGTAACCACAACCCTTCGCACTCCTCCGACACTGACTGCCAAACAGAGAAGGAATGAATACCAATTTGAAAGTCCTTGGATTGAAACACTAGCGTCGTTTCAACTACTAATAGGGATATTCGCGAGATCCACACTTCCACACTTCAAAGAAGAAACGGATACCACTTTTGAATTCTTTTGTTTGACTCGGTCGGGAATCGAACCCTGGAAAATCCCGATCAGAACAGACGGACAGACAAACCACTGAGTGGTGAGCAATATCGTTGGTATCGGTCAATTCAGTCTAAAGTTTGGCTCCTTCTGGCTTCCAATCTTTTCCATTTCATCGATTTTACGCTCGGTTGCTATGCGATACGGTCCATTATTGTGCAATAATCGATTCCCCGTTTTATGATGTATCAATGATTCACTTTGACGTAACATACCGATAAAGATATCATTTGCCGCCTCCATGTCAATTTGCGTTTATAACATGAATGGTTACATCGCTAAAAGCTCCATTACTGTCGCATCAGTGCTTCTGGCGTAAAAAGAAATACTTAAATGCTAAGGCATAGCGTAAACTTCGAAATTCACAACGATACTAATAACTGGCGATTAGCGAGCGTATAAGCGTATAGAGTTTAGGGCGGGGATCAAAAAGACATCATAAGATATGCCTGGCTTATATCTGAAACCTGATTCCCATCAACGTCTATGTCTCATTGGGGCGTGTTTCAGAACTCGTGTCAGCTACGCAATCGCTCTATAGTTAAAATTACGTCCAATTACTTCCTTTTTACAAACCGGAATTGCCGTTCGTCCATTCATTTTTGTCGTACAGTTAGAAGCTTTTAGAGACGGCTTACAGTCTGGATCACTATCACAACCACGACTCTCCGCACTTCCCCGATACCGACTGCCAAGCAGGGACGTAACGGATACCATTTTGACAGTCATCGATTTGACTCGGTCGGGAACCGAGCCCGGAAACTCCCGATCAGAAGGCGGACAGTCTAAACCACTCGGCTAACTGAACGGTGGGCGTGAGAAACTGGCCGGTCATAGACAATTCATATGTGTCTCAATCCGGCCTTGCGTATTAAAAATGCTAGCTAATCTTTTCGCGGAGCGGAGATTTCGTCACTCTGCATTAACCCCACTGACCTTCGCTCACAACGAGGCTGTTTTATGGAATTGATCCGTAGGAGGATTATCTGTTTCGTAAAGACAAATAAATATTGTCGCGGTTGAGTCGTGTTCGAGAGCGTAGGCAAAATCCTGTGCGGACTCGATGCCACTGCAATTCAACATACGTTCGTGATATTGGCTACGAAGCAGCGACGGAATGGATACCAATTTGAAAGTCCTTGGCTTGTCTCAGGCTTGACAAGAGGGGTGTATCTAAGTCAACCGACCGAGTCAAATCAAAAACTTTAAAATTGGTATCCGTTTCTTTCCTGTCTGGCAGTCGGTATCAGGGAAGTGCGGAGAGTCATGATTGTAATAGTGATCCGGGCTATAAACCGGAAGTATTGACACGTCTACCGTGAGCATCGACCTGGCGTACATGGCCCTTGGTGGGTGCAAAGCGCCATAAATTCCTAATAAAAAAATAAGTCAACCAAGGAGGTAGCATTAGAATTAAGTCTCTAGTACTGAAACCTAGCACTGTATGGCAACCCACTACCTTTATATTCAAGCTCCGAGCACATTTTTAATTTTATACATATGCACCTATTAATCAACCATTAATTATTATCTTCCGCCAAATCCCACGGAATCGGCAACGTAAGGCACTGTTATTTCGTCACAAAGGTGCTAATTAGAAAAGCTGCATCGCCTTTGATGGAAAGTTGATTTAAACCTTTGAATCATTTAGCACATTCTTGCGAAACAATTAAAAAAAGAAACATCCATTATTGGCGAAGAATAAGATTATTGCAGGTGTATATTTGAAAATTGGAATGTGCTTTGATCCATAGCGAGAGAGCGCAGAAAAGTTTATAAATTACTGTTTGTTGTTTTGAATTCGCGACATTATTACCCTACTACGGTAATATATTATACGCCAGGTCAGTGCTTAGTGCGCGTGTCGATACTTCTAGTCTATGGCTCAAATCATTATCACAACCATATCCCTCCACACTGTCCCGACACCGACTGCCAAGCAGATACGGAACGGATATCAATTTGCGCCACAATTGGGTCAGTAAGGGCTGAAGATATGCTAATTCCCCGCTCAAGATCCGTAGGTTGGAGAGATAGAAGGAGTCTTGACTTGGTCGGGAATCGAACCCAGGACCACAGCATTAGAAGGCCACACGTTCACACGTTTGTCAAGTTGACGTGTATGTGTGATTGAACTGTCGTGATTGGCCGCAGATGAGAAGCCACTTGAAGCGAAACGTACTAATGTCAATCAAAGCAATTAGCACAATCACCCAGTGGAGTAGCGAGATTGTCGGTTGGTTTCCGTGCTTATATCACTGTAGCCTGTATAACGTTGCGTATAGTCGGTCGACTTCTATGCGTATAATCGGTGCTGTGTGACGTAGGCCTTCGACTTCTATGGCTGTGTTTTGCAATATATTCCGTCTAATCGTCCGCCTGAAGCACATTCATGAATTTTTGATATCGGGAACCATTAAGGCGAGAAGGTTCATCGATAAATCTCTTCCAGATGCTGCCATGCTTAAGTTAGCCTATTGTCAGATGCGAGTCAGCGTAAGTTAGCCTATGGTCTGGTACGGGTGTGCTTAAGTCAGGCTGTGGTGAGATGCGGGTGTGCTTAAGTTAGCCTATGGTCTGATACGGGTGTGCTTAAGTCAGGCTGTGGTGAGATGCGGGTGTGCTTAAGTTAGCCTATGGTCTGATACGGGTGTGCTTAAGTCAGGCTGTGGTCTGATACTGGTGTGCTTAAGTTAGAATATGGTCAGATGCGAGCGTAAGTTAGCCTATTGTCTGGTGCGGGTGTGCTTAAGTTATCCCGTGGTCTGATACTGGTGTGCTTAAGTTAGAATATGGTCAGATGCGAGCGTAAGTTAGCCTATGGTCTGGTGCGGGTGTGCTTAAGTTATCCCGTGGTCTGATTTGCTATAGCCTTGGCTTACAGCATGATACGTAAACGCTCTGCGCTACCCATACGCCCAGAGGCCGTAAGTATCGTATTCTTTCTAAGCTCCGTATGTCAACACCAACGTTTGCAGACCGCTGGGAGAAATCACCGTATTTACAGCTGTTAAAATAGAGTGAACAGCTCGTGGTTTAATGCAGTTACGCTGGGGCTGCGATTCCAGCACCAGAGTCCAGACGCAGATTTTATTGTGGTTGTTGCTTTTGGAGACGTACCCCTTTCGACAAAATTTGAGCTTGAACGGAGTTGAATAGTAATATTTGTTACGTCAGAGTAAACTCGGATTCAAACACAAATTGAACCCGGGTGGGGGTTCTTGTATTTGTGACGTCAGACTAGGCTCGAATGCAGAATACGTTGCTGTTGTTTAGAATTTACGGTGTTTTACCCTACTAAGGTCATGTACGTCAGGTCAATGAATCGAACCCGGTATCCCCGATCAGACCACGCGGCCAACTGAGCTGCTCTAGACAATGTGACGTCATTATTGTCTGTATTTCCATATTATAATATTTGAAATTACCTAAATTTTTGATAGATGAAGGTTACTAGCGGTCAAACTGTGGCCTTACTTTTAGTAAGGTGGCTGTTGGTTGTGACTGAAGCTACATCGGGACGTAAACGACGGCCTGCAGAAAAAGACGCTTCAATTTCCGGCAATGGGATAGAATTTTCCGCGTTTAGACACCAGCCTATCAAATTTTCGCGGCATTCCCACAAACCTCTATTGTTCGAAAGAATGGAATGTAATGAAGGCGAACATTATGATCTCACAAACGGATATTTTGTTGCTCCAATCAGTGGATTGTACGTATTCAATTTTACGACTTACGTTACAATGGAAAAGCGGTTGCGTTTGATGAAAAATGATTATGAAGTCAGAATGGTGAGAAAAGATGGCAAAAATAATCGAAAAAAATCGACCAATCAAAACATCTTACTGCAACTCAACGCAGACGACAGGTAAAGCAAATTTGTGTTCTCTCTCTCTCTCTCTCTCTCTCTCATTCCGTACAACAGCCTTACAATATATGATGACGTCAGACGTGGTTTAAGCTCTTTCTCTCTCTCTCTCTCTCTCTCTCTCTTTCTCTATCTCACAGTTTACAAGTATTCGGAGCGCTGATGAAAGACGCAGGGTGATCGCGATTTATGATGATCGGTGATGTCACAATGCACGCAGTACATTAACCTTGCGCTGCGTGCGGGCGATAATCGCGCGCACCTCGCCGCCGCGTCACGGGAAACGCTAGAGATCTGGTAGTTGAATATCTGATATGACTTAGTTTCGAGTCCTCCTGCGTCGTCAGACTGAAGCAAGGAGTATCGTTTAAGGAATTTTTGAATCGTTATCGCATTGTTACGATTAAATGCAATTCTGAGGAGTATGTGTGACGTGAATATATACAATGGTTATCAAGCCCGATCTTTTCTCACGTAACAATAAATATCTTTTTGACCTTAATGTCGTCCGCGGTGAAAATATCTTTCTCCTCTCTCTCTCTCTCGTTTGGTCATGTTTGTGGTCTTTGGGTGGGAACATCGGATTGAACTGCTCAAGTTTACAAGTTTCGCAAATCGAAAATATTATATATTAATATTAATATTTCGTATGGAATGCATCGAATTAATACGCGAGGGAATAACCCTTATAAGAATCTAGAATACAAAAGAATAAATGTACACATTAAAATACTATTCACCATAAATGTTATAAATGTTAGCAATTAGATATATGTCTATCGTATGCTCGTCTCATCGTTTGTCGATACAGCAATCATCTATCCGATGCAATAAAGGAATTCGTTGTTAAAATCTTTTGTCGGGGCCCAGAAGTCTCGAAAGTCTGACTGACATAAAATTCTCTGTTAACCCAGCCCCTGCTTCGTTTCTGTTAGGCAGAGGTCTACTGTGTGTGTCCGCGGGGCTACTCTGCTGTTGGTCTTGCGCATGGCCCTATTATTTCGATTTGCAAAAGTGAAACTTCTACGCAGGAGTCGCTGTATTTACGAGCGCTCGCGCGGACCTCGTATGTACTTGCGTATCATTATTGCCATTTACGGTGACTGCTATACGCGATTCGTTGAAAGTCAGATGCTGTTCATCGATACTCACTCGCTGACATTTCGGGATCGCACATTTAATATAACGAAGGCGCCTATCTTCTGCTAACATGCCTTCTTTTTAACATGCTGTTTAAATGGAGAAACCCGCGGACCGCAAACCGAGGGCTAATGGACCGGTGGTTGCCGACCACTGCTATAAGATATAAACCAGCTTAAACGGATATGAAGAAACCCGCGGGCTGGCAACGTAGGCCTCGCGGACTGGTACCGGGCCGCGAACCAGCGGTTGTCGAACTCTGTTCTAAAGTAGGGGTCGTCAACCTTTCCGGCAGGCGGACCGCTTATATTCTCCAAAACGTTCGCCGGAAAGTCAGACGCTGTTCATCGATGCTCCCTCGCTGATAGCCTATGTACTAACGGCACCTATCTTCTGAATATTTATATGTAGGCCAACATCTTGATAAACAAAAACACACCTTTCTAATATGGGGTTAAATTGGAGAATCCCGCGGATCAATAGCGTAGGCTTCGAGACTTCCTGGCCCCGACAAAATATATTGTGTGATCGACAATATAGTGAAGATCGTCACGCAGCATTCCGATAATGGAAAAGAAAGAAAGATACATCGGACGTCTTAAGCCTTGAATCCAACGTATTTATAATCTTTTTTTAATATAGCATTTGTGGTGAGTAGATTCCATTAATTTGATGAAATAGCTTACTGATTCAATGCATGAGTAATATTCATACGGTCGTTACGTGGTCGATTTGGCGGGAAGTGAACGGGTTTTTGAAACGAACGCTCTCAAATTTCGTTGTATTGTTTGCGCTGGGAGTTTAAAACAGAGCCGATGGCGGACGATAACAAGAAATTGACCCTACTGTTTCAACTTCGCACTCAGTTATTGATAAACTTTTTCACAAGATTTTGGTGCTCTGCTCATCAGATACAGAGATGGAGTTCCTGTACGTGTGCCTGCGTGGCAACTCGCAACATCTTTTACATTCTTTTCTCGCGTAATGATTCGGTTCTTGCCACATTTTTCGATACGTGAAACAGAATTCTTGAATCTTGAATGCAATACGAACGAGATATAAATTAAATTAAATTAAATTAAAATTATAATGCACTTCCTTGGTGTTTTGACGATGCGGTACGTAGACATACGGAGTACCACCACGGTGGGGTGCACCCTGGCAATGTGACGCTACTATACAAGCTCTGAGTGGTTCGGGGCTGCAACATATCTCTCGAGTTCCGCTTCAGTTGAAGTATGGAGCAGTTTCTCTCGAGTTCCGCTTGAGTTAAAATATGGAGCAACTTCTCTCGAATTCTGCATGTCACAGCTTTTCTGACTACAGAACAGTACAGTAACTGCTCGCTTATACTCGGTGGGCGTCACTCGTCCTGAAGCATCGCTGTGTACGGAATCTATCGATTTTGATAAGCTGGGGATCAGCAAGCGCCTGTGATCACGGATAAGATTAAAACGGGCATCTTGCAGCTTACGGTGCTAGGTTTGCCAGTCTTTAAACGTCTAGTCTGAAGATGAGAGCCATAGTAAAGAAGCAGTCTATGTAAGTAAGGAGAGGAAGCCATGATTATGGCTACTGGTCAGGGAACGGGCTTTGTTGAGTGCCTGCTAGCTAGGACTCGCACCTCTAGAATAGTCATCTATGTATTTGGGTAGTATAGACGGAGACCTATTGTAGGCAATTTCATAGCCATACCACTTTTTCGATTGGCATAAGATAACTTCCCTATACTGCGTTGTATCTAAAAACGTAGATGGGATGTCCACCAGGCTGTATACGTATGCGTGAGACAGGCAACTCCAGAATAGTGTATCCTTTTTTTTTTATCCAGGGCGAAAAATGTGTATATGTAGTTCCTATATAGTCTTCTGCTCTGCTGATGTATGGCCAGAGGCAGAATTTTGCAGCCCGTGAAAGCTCACTATGTAGGCTCGCTACT
Source organism: Botrylloides violaceus (assembly GCA_030412335.1). NCBI lineage: Eukaryota > Metazoa > Chordata > Ascidiacea > Stolidobranchia > Styelidae > Botrylloides > Botrylloides violaceus. Next base: position 210,202 of record JASFYC010000571.1, on the reverse strand, counting down.
CATTCTTTTCGCGAAAGCTCAGTCTGACGCCTCTCTCGTTTTCGCTTGAATAGCCACTGAAGCCTCTCTCATTTTCGCTTGAATAGCCACTGACGCCTCTCTCCTTTTCGCTTGAATAGCCACTGTCGCCTCTCTCGTTTTCGCTTGAATAGCCACGTAATGATATAGATGGCCTGGTTCTGGATTATTCAGTGATAGAAATTCCTCCAGCTAAATGCGAGAAAAATATCCACGATAGACGGCTCTAAATCGACCGCCAGGCATAACCTGATTTACTATACTATCTGCCCTCAACAGCCAACACTATATAGCTATACTCTTACGATATGGGTGACTGTGATGGCTCTGAAGATGGCTGGTCTATGCAAGACATCTGCGGTGAAGACACATTCATTAAATTTTTAAAGACAAACCGCAGCCTCCTCTGTACAAGCTGTACTCCAGACGCTCGGGCTGTGAAGAGTCGAGATCTGGACAGGCTGGTGAAGTTATACGCGGACAAAGGTATCATCCGGACTCCGCAACAGATTAGAAAGACAATTAATAATCTACGTGCTCGGATTAAAATTAAGATTGAAAAACGTAGAATCACCAACAAGCCTCTCAAGCTTTCCTCACTAGAGAAACGATTCATTGACTTGCTAGAAGCAGACGCCAACTCAATCGTCACAAAACAAGAAGCAAGATGTTCCATCGAAGTAGAAGCTGCGTATAAAGGTATTACCTCTAAATTTGATGGTTACCGCGCGGCCAATGAGGTGAACGATAGAGTCTGTACACGCACACACAACCCAGAGCAGCAACAACGCGTCGCACGCGTTCGGATGTATCCCGACTGTGTTTGAGGTGGCGCGTGCGCGAGGCTTTGTTTACAAGGCACCCATCTCCGGCCACACAGTGTCGAGTGCGATGCGAGGTGATTCCCCCTGACGGGATTCAAACTTGTTTCGACGAATTCGCGAATACCGTAACTATTTGGGCAATATGACCACTGCCAAACTTTATTTTAATGCTTTATCTTCGTGGCCGTGTTTGGGCCATTTACGAACCTACTCAGGCCATAACTGGCCCACGTGAGTTCGATACGGCATAGGTCATCTGGCAAATATGTACATATGTCAGGTCAACGCGATATCGGTGTTTCCGGGTTATCCGGCCAGATCGTTATCACAATCGCCGCCCTCCGACACTGAAGGCACGGATGCCAATTGTAATGTCTTTTTAGTTTGATCCGGCTGAGAGTCGAACCCGGTACCCCTTAATCAGAAGGAGGACACTCATTGGTATACGGCATGACTCAGTCGGGAAACGAACGCGGGAACCTCCCATTCAAATTTTCAGGTCATTGGTTGTAATGAATGACGTCACTGACACGTCATAGAGCTGGGGTTGTAGTTTTAGGCCGCATAGGGAGGGGCGACCACGTACTGTATTTAGACCTTGATACAGCCATATACTCAATTTCTATAATTTTTAGGCCCCCAAGCACAAGCAGAGGAGATTCCAGATGCAGCAGCGACCTTATCACCTCCACCGTTATCACCAACGCCGTCACAATGGTCTACAGAATTCAACCGTGACGCACCCTCACCAGCGCTATCTAGCGGTAGCTCATATACTAGAGCTCAAAAAAGAAAATCTCATTCAGAGTCTCGACGAAAGGAATTGGAAGTGCAACTGAAACTCGCCGATGCGCAATACCTCGCCGCCAAGCAACAGAGGAATTACTACGAACAGCAAATCGGACAGCTCAACGTAGACAGAGTCCAAACTCCTACCGGGGACCAACGTAACGTAGTAAAGGCACAATTGAAAGCTGCAGATATGCAATTGAGAGCCGCTGATATGCAAATGAAGGCGGCAGACGCCCAGCACTTAGCGGCTGAACAACAACGCATCTACTATGAACATAAACTAAAACGGATCCGGATAGACAGGCTGCAAACTATGGTTAACTCAGACGAGGCATCTCCGGATCATGTTCTAGGAAATGTAGGCACCTTCACTGAGCGCACAAACGGCGGGAATATTTTCAAAAGAACAAGCAGTTTTCAATCGGCGCGGGTTAGAAAGACGACTATTCATAGCGAAGCTGGAACTTCTGACAATCTAACAGCGAATGATGAATGATAACCTCGTGTCTCCATAAATCTCCAATCGGATTCAGGGCACGAAGTGCGATCTGTTTTAACACGGACCCGATAATCCCCTCTCCCCCTTACCCCCCAAAATCGACTGATATTGAAGTTTTAGTGCTGAGCCGATGATTTTCCCCTCCAATGATCCAGCGATATTCATTTTAAAAGGCTTGTACGAGAAGGCCATCTTATCCCACCGATATCGCTGTATTACTGGCCTCCGCTCCACAGATCGACCGAGATTGATATTTCACGGCTGGTAGCTCCCAAAGATCGACTGATCTTGTTGTCGGCTATACTCCGATGAATAGTGTATCCGTTGCCTTCGTCCGCCTGTCACGCACGCATGATATGCATATGTATGTGTGTGTGAATATAACGTGAGTCTGTGTAAATGCAGCAAAAATCAAATATGGACCATAATAAAACAGTGTCCTTTCCTCATATTGCAAATAAAAATCCTCGGTCTGCATTCGTCTCTATGATTTTGCACCTGGGGCGTAGGGATGCGTTCTTGAGAGTTTTGAATCTTTGAGCTTGAATTAGCTCTTGGCTTACTTTAGTGTGGTGGTACAGGTACTCCCCTGCCTATCTCTCTCTCTCTAACTATCTCTCTTCCATTCTAGCCTCAATCTGCTATTGTACTTTTTTATTCAGAGTGTGGATCAGAGCCGTTTATGCCAAGCCACGTCACAATGCAGCGAACTCAACCGTGACGACTTTTTCAGGGAAGTTCATCACCGAAGACGTTTATATTGGTATGAAAAGTTGCATTTTCGTTGGTTGGCGAGACTACGCAGTCTCTATGGTTCTACGCTAAATGTAGACAAATATTCGAATTAGGACAATTCGGAAGTATTGGACGAATTGGAAAATTCCAGTCCAATATTACGTCACGTTTTCAACAAAAGTTTTCTTATGACGTCACTATGCCAATTTCAGATGATAGTCGACAACCTTCGACACGTCACAAAAGATCTGTCAATCCGTCGTTGCAACGAGTAATACGTCAATCAAGTTTGGCACCTGTCTCTCTCGTGCCGATGAAATCAGTCATGCGTGAATCTACGCCTCGTGACGTCACAACCACAACGCAAAAGATAGCGTTTTCGGTTACCTGTACGAAAAGCATGATCGGCGCGCGCATGGTGGACACCACGAGGACATTAGATGGCCCAATGAGCCCCGAGGCAGCACCTAACGGACGGATACGTTTCGATAAAGTATTCGTGAATATTGGGAATGGATTCGATCTGGAACGTGCTGAGTTTCGAGCGCCAACTAGCGGTGTGTATTATTTTTCATACAACGTTGGGAAGTTTCCGAAGAAGAAGCTTTCAGTCATGCTGATAAAGAACTTTAACGAAATTCAGGTGGGTTACAAATCCTTGTATAGGTTGACTGTGGCATAACACCGTTCTCATCGGGAGGTCCCGGGTTCTGTTCCCAAGCGAGTCATCCCAAAGAGTTTAAAAGCGGCTCTCCGTTCTTTCTCTTCTTGGCCGTCAGTATCGGAAGGCTGTAGAATGCCGTGGTTGCGGTAGCTATCGGCGCTATAAAACGCAAATATCGGTGTCGCGTGGTATAGACTAGGTATGTCTGGGTGGCAGGGTACTACGGATTACTATAGTAGGGTAGTTTTTTTTCGCATATTCATTATTCTGTGCATGCCACATTTTCAATTTTTGAAATAATAATAATTTTGAAATTGACACCAAATAACCTTTTAAGAACTTCTTTTTACAGTCCCTCGTATACAACGACAGTCCAGGAAAAGCGCGGGAAATGCAAAGTCAAAGTCTCATGTTAGATTTGAAGAAAGGCGACACCGTATGGTTGAGAAGCTACAATGGTGATGGTTATGCCGTCTACAGTAATCTAGGAAATTACATAATTTTCAACGGGTACTTAGTTTTCGCCTTATAGATTGATTTAAACAAAAGTATAGCGTCGCCACAAACATCCGTCTTACCTTCTTCCACACACCAGCCATTGCGCTCGGTGGCTTCATCCAGCTTCTTCAGACCAGCAGTCCGCTATTAGATATGGTTTCTTGGGTTAGGGTATATCGTACAGGAACGGATGATATGTCGTTTGCTTCTCAACAGCGCATTTGCTGCATGCAGCACTAAAGAGCGAGACTCCGCCTGTGAAATAAACTAATGTTGGACGTTGAATTTGTGGTCACGCTATACTTTTGTCTATATCTGATAGCCAGCCATCGCGCCCATGCTATTTGATATTAACATTGGACTCTTACTTGGAAGTTTAACATGTCTTTATGCGTTACACCAACAGTGTGTAGGTAAAATTTTTTTTTTGTTATCTAGCGGGTCTAGACAAGACGACATAGTCTAAGGACTAACGGCCCTTGATTTAAGATATGGTAGGTCTAGTTCATTTGCTCTTAAAGACTTATGGACTATTATTCTATAGTATGTATTGATCAAATCTTATCGATATTTCAAGCAATATGGAATCATTTTATATGAAACTCTGGTCGCCTCAATATTATTAAGATTGCCTAGTCGTTGAAGGGCTAGGAGTTCAGTGTATGGCAGATCGCGCTGGTATACATTGTAGGCGTACAGGCGCAGAGTAGGGATTATTGAACGATGTTAAATTTTCGGAGCCAACACGAACTCATCGCTTGACTGATGGCAGTTTATCGAAAGGTAAGGAATGTATCGGTATTCGTTTACTACAGGCTGACGGCCGATACCGATTAACGTGAAGCCAGAGCGTCGGCTGCGTTGATATCTATACCGGGGGAGGATAACAAAGATCGGAGAGGGTCGCTGCGCACTACCGGAACGGCGGAACACCGGAGTCGATATTACCGGAGCATATCCGGGAAAGTAAACCATTGAGTTTCCACACTTGAGAGCTGGAATAGCCTGCGCCTTGGACTCAACACGGGGAAACTCACCCAGCCCGGACACAGGAAACATTTACAGATTGAGAGGTCTTTCTTGATTCTGTGGGTCGTTGGGCATGGCCGTTCATAGTTGGTGGACTGATTTGTCTGTTCCGATAACGAACGAGACTCTTCTATACCGGAGCATATCCGGAAAAGTAAACCATTGAGTTTCCACACTTGAGTGACGAGATGGCGGGTCGTGCGGTCAAAGAACGTGTGTTGTGTGTTGACTGTTTTTTCAATGTTGCTTTGATATATTCTGGCTTCTTTTCTAGTCTTGTGTGGGTGGTGCACAATGCGTAGCTAGGGATGAAATAGTATATGAGGATAGCCGTAGTAATAGAAAAGATTACTGTCAAGGGGTTTATGGAGTGACCGGTGATGCGTGATTCACTGCTGTTTATATAGGTGTAGGGCTGTCTCCTGTCTGTAGCAACCCCGACCGGAGTATCCGATAGGAAATAAATGCAATATTATGCCTTCCATTATCGACGCATCCCTTCCCCACTTGATATCCTACCCTCTCTAGTCCAGCAATCGAAAAGTATTGCCGTTTTCGCCGAGACCTTCAATATGCACGAAAACTCCAGACGTTTGAATTTCAATCCAGTCGAGTCTCAAGTGTGCAGTTGTCAAACTTACAGGCCTTATAGTGCCTACACCATTATGTTTACACTGTATTTCTTGAACAGTGAGTCAATAGCTCTGTGCAATGTCCTTTCAAAAAAAGCCTGTTAAAAATAAAGGATTTCGGAAGCGTGTCCGCAAAGAGTCCAGTGATGAAGAAGAGGGCGCTGGAGAGCTGGTTGAAGTAGCAAAAGAAATGCAAAAGATCCGAAAAAAACAGAGTGGGCTGACGGCGATCGCATTGGCGATGGGAACGGAGTTAACGAACGAGCAGCAAATTCTAACTGACAGCGATCCCTTCAAAATATCCACCGGAGGGCTCATAAATATGAAAAAAGTTAAAGACCGTAACAGAGACCGAACGTACGAAGATGTCGACCGTGATGTCACAAATCTTGGAACAACATTCTCGGCCGAAACGAATCGTCGCGATGAAGACACTGAGCTGACAACATACATCGAAAACGAAATTCGAAAACGAAAAGGACTGAACAATGACAATAGTGATTTAGCAAAGCATCAAAAATCTGCAGAAGATCGTCTTTACGAGCTACCAGAGCATTTAAAAATCGCCGTAAAAAAGCAGTCCGAAGAAATGTTGTCAAATCAAATGTTAAGCGGCATCCCAGAAGTCGATCTTGGGATTGAAGTCAAAATAAAAAATATCGAAAGAACGGAAGAAGCAAAGCAAAAACTAATACAACAAGAATACGACAGAAAATCATCAAATTCATCGCAATCATTTATTCCGTCCAATATGGCAACAAATTTCGTACAACCAGTTTTTGGAAAAACAAAAAACGAGCAACGAAAATCAATAGATCCCAATAAAAAGACCAGAGACAAATCGACCGACGATTACCATTACGATAAGTTCCGAAAGCATTCAAGGAAATGAGAGCCACTGACGCCTAGCATTTGCTGATGGGAACTGGATTCGAACCCAGTCTTGCGTTGTCCTGTGATCAAAACGAACCAAGGCTAGATGTCGAATTTGTGGTGATGGAAATCTGCATCTGGCCATCCACATGTCCATCAGCTGCTTGCTAAGACAGTCTTCCAGGACCCATGCTATATATTCTCCCGATAAAGAGAGAGAGAGAGAGAGAGATGTCTTTTATTAACATTGAGAAAGTTCATAAAATATACCAAAAGGTCAAACAGCGAGTCAAACAACGAGGCCATCGAGTCAGCTGTTTGAGGTGGGAGTCTGGTTGTGACAATTTATGAGGGATAGTAACTGGGTATGCATGGCGATATTGACAAAGGGTTGCGAAAGCTGTGAGCTTGGATGTTAAATTGTGATGAAACTACACTTCTATATAATTTGGTTATGTGCTATCCACTATTTTTAATTTTTGTGCATTATTTAAAATATTTTTCATGATATATAACCTCGTGCACGTTTTCTTTTTGGCAGGATATCGATAAGATAACAGTAGATTATGTCAACCAGAAGACAATCCGGAAGTGGTACTGGTTGGCCACGATATTCTCAGCAGCCATCTTATAATGATACTAAAACGGAAACTTTGAAACGTACGATAAGTTTATACCCACTCACAAATTATACGTTTGGAACGAAGGAACCACTTTTTGAGCGAGATGCGACCGTTCCGGCAAGATTTCAGCGAATGAGAGAAGAATTTGACAAAACTGGACAACGTCGCTCCGTCGAAGGTAAGCATTTTTGTCTAAATTACTGTTTAAGAGTTGAACGTTACTCGTAATGATGGACTTTGTTTATTTTCCCGCTTGTTTTTGCTTCATTGACCTTGGCCCTACATTCATGGATGAGAATGTTTCGTTTTCTCTTTAGTCTTTACATATAAGGACAAGGACACTGTTTAGCCTATTTCGTCCTAATTTTTTTTTCGCTTGTTTATTTTTATCTTTGTCTAGTTATGCATCCCCGTTTCCTTTCTGCCGGGGAAAGGAAAGGACGCTGTTGATTTTTGCTGCATTTACGCAGACTCACATGATATATACTCACACATACTTATGCATGTGCATGTCGTACGAGCATGACTGGATAAAGGCATCAGTATCGAACTGTTAGGTAGGCTATCAAAGACAAGCTGTTACCCTTACACACACACACACTAATGCAGGTTGGATGAAGAGGGCCTAGAGGCACCGAAGGCAATCTAAGACAAGCGTTACCCTTACACACACACACACACTAATGCAGGTTGAATGAAGAAGGCCTAGAGGCAAGCGTTACCCTCTGCAATATCCCAAACGCACAGTCTGTCTAGTAAGGAAGCTACCGGTTTTTATGTCCTTAGCATGATGCAATAGAAATTGGACTAGGTTACCACAGGTTTAATGTCCAGTACAGTTTACCGAGTGATGATGGAAATATCATGTAAGTTATCACCATTACAGGGGTTTTAATCGTCCATGAACACGGCCTTCCGCACGTACTTTTGCTACAGTTAGGCACAACATTTTTCAAGCTACCAGGCGGCGAACTACATGGAAATGAAAGCGAAGTAGACGGCTTGAAGCGTCTCATGACAGAAACACTCGGCCGACAAGATGGCATCGTACAGGATTGGGTGATTGAGGATTGCATCGGAAATTGGTGGCGACCGAATTTCGAACCGCCATTATACCCGTACATCCCAGCTCATATCACAAAACCGAAAGAACACAAGAAGTTATTCCTCGTCCAACTGGGAGAAAAAGCGTTGTTTGCAGTCCCGAGAAATTACAAACTAGTCGCCGCACCGCTCTTTGAATTGTATGACAATTCGCCAGGATACGGGCCAGTTATTTCGAGCTTGCCACAATTACTCAGTAGGTTCAATTTTTTGTATAACTGATCTCATATTGTGAGGAAACAATGCAGCTTGGATACCGACCAATCAAAAATCACTGCCAGATCACCATGGCAACCTAAGCCATTCAACTTTATGACAATGCCTGATACTGTAGCACCGATCGAGCGCAGCGGAACTATTAGTGCGTTTAACTTTCTAACTGCTTTAGTTACTGGCCATGCAATGAAGCTTTGACTACGACTGGCTATCCCATTTTTTTGTGTACCGTGTCATTTTAAACCAATTTTGCTTTGTCATGGACTTCATGATTAAGAACATGCTGTTAGTCAACTGCTGAAGGTCGCCTGCATCGCTGCATGCAATGATTGAACACACTGCTTAGTGCAAGCAAGTGCAGTGCAAGTGAAATTTTTGCCGATGCTTTTAAAACATGCTAGCTACCATCCACAAAGCTGCTGATGAGTAGGAAGGGGGTGGCGCAAATCTGACAGACTTCAGAAGCAAATAGCTACGCAGGAGGTGGCCCTTTGTCCGACATGTGGAGATTAAAATGCGCCTCTTCCCCCGACCTGACACTACGGAGCCTGTAAACCCACAGCGACCATTATTGACTCATAGAAGGTTGAAATTATTCATTTGTGATGTCATGAACAATCAATTTGATTATAAATACAGACAAGTAAACTGAAGAAATCATTGAATCTTCGTAGGTAATGGAAACTTAGTGTGGACGGCTCCTGGTCAAAAGTAATAGGTTCAAGGGTCATTCTGTCACATCAACCAATGGTGGTAACCATGGGTTCACAGATTTGGATGAAATTTTAATATAATATGAGCAAAATGACATTTTTTTGAAAGAAATTGGACCAGTCGTTCGAAAGTTACTCTGTGTTGTAAACCATTTTGTGCTCGCTCAACCTTGAAGGTTAAATGAAAATTAAGTATTATAATATTGTTTGGCAATAATAATGGTTATAGCGTGGAACCTGTTTTACTAGGCCTGTTGAATCTCAAAAGGGGTTTGGTCACGCTTCGCTGATCCTGGACCAGTGATCTCATCACGTTGCGACTGACTTGAATTCATTTGCAATCTCTCTGGCTATTTTAGTCAAAGGTACCGACTGGAGGTTTGTTATTATAGCCACCACTACGCCTTTCGGAGGTGGAATAGGACTGTTATCTGCTGGTATCAATGCTTCCTCTGTGGTTATTGATGCGTTCTCAGCTGAGATTGTTATTTCGTCTTTGCCTGGGCAAATATAGAGCACACTCGAAGCACCGACAGCACCACCGGTGTGAGTGGCTTCAAAATCTTGTTCCAAACCGCAGCCTATTTCTTTCACTTCAGAGTAGAGCTCCCAACCGAGACCATACCATGAATTTTTCGATTTACTATTAGTTTTAACCACCGGACTCCAGAGCATGCGCGCCGTTTCTTTTTTTATGTAACTTGGTGGAGTCAATGTACCAGGATCTTGATAGCTGTACAGCATTATGTTTCCGAACTTTAGCAAGTCTGGTACTGTTGATATAAATCCACCTCCGGCCCATTTATATGATAAATCAACGTACCGGACGTTTTCTAGTCTGCCTTTGGCTGTTCTTACGTAATGGCGAGCTCTGTTATATATTATTCTTGTTGCTGATTCCGAGTAGGTCGATTTCATACCAAATTTATTGAACAATGCCTGCATATGGTCGGCAAAATTTTCCCCACATGCTCCTTCCACAACAGCGCTGACCAATGTGAATCCGTGTGTTGTGTATAGGTAATTTTTTCCAGGTTTTCGAACCAACGGGTCGTCTTTAAACATATTTAAAGACTCCACGACACTTTTATAAGGTTTCATCGAGTAAAATTCATCATAAAATGAGTCGCCTTCATCAATTTTCCCATCGTCGCGTTTATTATAATGTCTAATCCCGCCTGTGTGTGACAACAACATTTTCGTTGTTACGGTAACGTCTTTTCCGTTGAACTTTTTGGCGGGAAAATTTGGAACATATTTTTGAATCGGTTGTTCAATGTCTAATTTTCCTTCTTCCATTAACTTGGCGACTGCAGCTGCCGTTAAACTTTTGCTGATACTGGCGATACGCATGACTGTATCTGGTTTACATCGAACGTTATTTTCGAGGTCCGAGTATCCGAATGCTTTTGTCCATACGTTTCTCCCGTTGATTGAGACGCCGACGACGAGTCCAGGGCATCCTATCTCTTCTATTTTTTGCTTCAAATATCGTGAACAACGCTGTCGTGTTGCGGAGTATTTTAGATCTGAAGTGTCTTGCTCCGCAGTTAGAGCGGAAAGGGCTGGCACAACAACTAAAGCATCTTTCCAAAACCGTAAAGGCATTATGCTGTAACTGTAGATGGAATAGCTGCAGTGAAAGACCAAAGTCTTAAGTAGGATCATAGATATCGTCAAATTTATCATTTACTTAGAATTATAACATTCGCGAGCTTTCAGAGCTGCGATCCTTCATCATCACCGTACTTTTAAATTTTATTTTTATTCTCAATAAGCCATGGGTGTTAAATCTGTGATGAATCTTTACTATGTCTATTTTAATACCTAGTGTAAGAGTTTTACGCTGCATTTACAGACTCGTATGATATGTACACATTACCGGGAGGGATGTCCAGGGTCCCCTGTTCAGTTTTACTAATTTTTGGCACAATTTTTGTGGTCTGCGAGTCCGCAGTTTAGTGGCTCCCCACACCATTGGGAGGGGAGGGAAGTCTAGCTACTATCCCTAATTAGGAATCACCAATGCTCTGGTACTATGAAGTTAGGGTTTGTAGCCAGGACGGTCTACCGCAGTTTCATGACCAGCAGCCTATCCTACCACAGCACCAGCAGGCCTTTAAAGCCACCCTTAAAGCTGTTAATTCCGTCCTGCAGCGCGCACAGAACCTGATTGCCTCCTTTGTCCAGGCCAAATATTTATTTTCACTGTGATCCAGGCCACTACGTGACAGAACCACAGAGTTGCATTCACTTTATTTACCTTGGCGGGTTGAATGCATTAATATGCAATGGACCGTGACGATTTTGTATACCTACACAGCTCATGCACGCCAACATGCGATTGAAACAATTTCTTATTCGTCAATCCATCCGCACAGGATGAGATTGAATAGACTGACTCCATCCCTGGGCACAGTGCTCCCCATGAGCAGTGATCACAGTGTTCCCCATGAGCACCGTGTTACATGTAGACAGAGTCAGGAAAATAAGAGCGTCCATACGTGGCCCGCGTGTGTTTCTAAGGCTTGCGGATGGGACGCCACACGCGTTGTGACGCCCACACATTACCTTGTTATTTGGAGAATACCTGGCCCATGTACATCCTTGCCACAGATGGCCCATGCCGTATCGCACTCACGTGGGCCAGTTATGGCCTGAGTAGGGCCGTAAATAGCCCAAACACGGCCACGTGTTGCGTTTGCATGCCATTAACCATACAGTCATACACGGGCCACCAGAGGCCATGCGAAACTGCAGATTCGCGCCATACGTGCGCCGTTCGTAGATTTCTGATTCGGATATCGCTCAGTTTGGCTCAGGCGTCATTAAGGTGACATTTTCTCTTCATAGCTTCAGGATCTGTTCTGATAATTTGTTTAGATGCGATCGATATCACTGCAATATAATGCCCAAATTGGCGGCGTACGTCGCTGAGATGTCACAGATCTCTCGTGCTGTAACCGCACGTATACAATGCCTGTCATTGTTACGTTTTTTATCATAACAAAGCCCTTTTTTACATCACTGACAGAAAAAAATTTATTTAGATTAAAAATATTCTTTAAAATCGCTTATAACTCAGAGGTAAGACGTGCGTTAGCGTTAATAGGTTGTTAGACGAGACAGTTAAAAATATGTGAGAGCGCTGTGAGAATATATCGTGATAGTCTCTATAGCAGTAGGGATGGTTCGAACTCGGTGGATGAGTTCGGAGGCGAATTTTGCCGAATCTCTTCGGTTCGGTTCGGTTTGGGATCGGCCAATCGCAATGTTCTTCCCAGAAACTTTCGTACGTTATCAGCGAAACCAAAGACATTAAGGGTGGGGATCAAAAAGGTGGCGTAACTTATTAAACCTGGTTTGAATTTTATTCCGAGTTTAAAAACTTCTAACCGTGCCATAAAAACTTAGAATAGACGGTTTGTAAGATGGAAATTATCCTCGCACTTAATCCGTCTATGGAAATAGTTACAACCGTGCTCCAATGCCTTATAATAGATGCGTATAAACAACTTGTATAAGCCAGGTCATCTATATCGGTTAAAACAACTTTGGGTTATTTTTATAGAACTTTTTGTGCTGATTTCGTCCATATAGGCCTCTCGACTCAAAACTGCGTAATAGCGGAGATATCGCCCTGCAAAAATTGCAAAATTAGTACGTCGTGACGTCACATGATATAGCCTCGAATATCTTATGATATCTTGTTGAAGTCGATTCTAAAATTATTATCCGTAACTCCTCTGCTTAGCATAGTCACCGTAGGGGCAGTGCGGAGGATTGTTGTTGACACGCGTACTAACCATTGACCTGACTATATTACCCTAGTAGGGTTGCAAACGTTATCAATCTATAGCAGGGATGTCCAAAGTTTTTTTCTGTGAGGGCCAAATACAGCAAAAATAAGCAAAGGCTCGGGCCATACACTAGATGTGACATATTGACATATGATTACTGTGTGTGTCCTACAGATTCGAAATACTGTATTGTGCATCCCTACTCGTGATAAGTGTTTTTCTTCGCTTAATTTTGTTTAGTGGAGAAGCACCTTTTCCGTTACTGGCTCCATGTAGTGTTAAAACTGTGAAGTGCAACAGAGTTGAGCTCAAGTGCAATGTGCGGGCCGTATATTGACTTATTAATTAACTATATTAACAGAATTTGCTGCGGGCCAATAAAAAGTTAAAAACTGACCCGCGGGCAGCAGTTGGCCCGCGGGCCGTAATTAGGACACCCCTGATCCAAAGCAATAAAAACTGAATAGAAAAAGATCTAAGTAGGTTTGTTTGTTTGTTTGTTTGGAATTTATGACCATTTACGCGCTTTTATTCAAACCAACTTCGTGATCTCACCGCAGGCTCTCTGTGACTTGAAATTGAAACGTCATACGATAGGTTAATAGGGCTATTCTCACGTTAACCATAATTAGATGAAATATTAGCGGTTAGATCTGTACTAATAGAAGCAATAATACTTTTAATATTGACCGGAAAGGTTAATAGAGGTCAACGTCGGCTATGATCAAAAAGAGAAATTTGTTGATGACGTCGCTAACTGATCCATACACTTTGAATTAATATATAGTTTTGAATTTGCTGCGTTTTCAACCACTTAGTGGACGTCATGGCAGCCACGCAGCATTCACTAGTTGGTGGCCTCGTCCAGGTTCTTCAGACCGGTCACTTCGTTGGGTGGGTTGCACATGAATGAATACCTCCGGTTGATAGCCCAGAACGCATAACGTATAACGGAGCTCTGCAAGCTTGTGAATTATATTCCAATAAACTGGACTGGACGTTAAATCTGTGGTGACTCATTCTATATAGATTAGACTTTACACAGGCTCAAATGATGGTTTTGGCGTGGTACTCTGGTTATGACGTTGTTACCCTACTAAGGTAATATACGTCAGGAACCTCCCGATCAGAAGGCGTACAGTCTACACCACTCGGCCAACTGAACGATCGTGGGTGTTGAAATTTGTGGAATTTTCAACCCTACTAAGGTCATTGTTTAGTACGCTTGTCGATACTTCCGGTTTATAGCCTGGATTACTATCACAACTATCACAACACCCCGAACTCGTCAGTTAAGATGGGCCGAGACTTGTAGCCTCTATCCCTCGATAAGAAATCGGGCATGCAGCCACGGAAATGCTAATTTTAAAATCATAAGCTTCTCTATTCTACTGATACCACAAGAATCCAAGCGAATTATACATTATTACCTTGTATTAAAATAGATAACACGTTAACGTGATATCGTTGCTACGATACTATTACATGATATAATCACCGGCGGGTATATTGTCACGCAATAATGGCAAGTTCGTGATAGTCTGTACCAATTCTCTCAGGTCGACTAAATTTCTCTTCCCTTAGAGACGTCGCCGTCAAGATTATCTCGGTTGATAAGGGATTATAATAGATGATGCAAAATTATTTACAAGGTTCCCTCAGACACGGATGTTGTACTGTAGGTCATATCGGAGGAGTAGCGAGTAGGAGGAGCCAGATGAGAGTATGTCTTGCCGTTTATTGTCCAAAATTGTTTACATATGGGCAACGGGTAGTGGGATGGTATTGGGTTAGGAGTAGACAAATTTAGGAGCGTATTTAGCCGCATGCTGACTGGGATAGCGGTAGGGATGTTATTGGGCAAGAGTAGATAAATTTGCTATAGCGGTATCCGGCGGGTTTCGCCGCCATCGAAACACTGGATTGGACTTTTGCATGCTCCTGGGGTAGCGGGCAGTGGGAGTCAAGGGAGTCTATGAAGAAGAATGATAATTTGTGGCAGCTGATTGCAGATGCCAAAAGTTTAAGAAGTCAAGGACACAAACCTAGCCAGAAAAATGTAAGCGAGTCCATGCGGCGCTGGTGTGGGTTTGGCAAGGCTTCTGTATGGAACGCCACAAGTTACATGGCTCCCCCATGGCCTTGTCAGGGATCACCTGTCCCATGCATATATTTGCCCCTCGTGGTCCGTGTCTTTCGCACTAACGTAGGCCAAGTATGGTCTGAAGAAGGCCCAAACACGGCCGCCTATACACCGGCCAATGTCGCGTTTACAAAGCTATTGCCACAAATGGACCACCAAAGCCACGCGCATTTGTAGCCTCGAGCCATACTTGGCCCGAACGTAAATTTCTGAGGACACTAGGCCAAGCAAGAAGTTTATGGAGGAGAGTGCTATTAACTTATTAATTTTCATATTTCTTCAGCTTCATTCCTTTGGTGAAGTTCTTTCTAATCTAAGCAGAATGGTTCGACTATTCCGACAGGCCATGCTCTTCGCCTTGCTAGCGATTACATACAGAATCGGTAAGAGATCTTTTCTCCTTACCTCCTAGTCGGGAGGTTCCGGGTTTGACACCCGATCAGGTGCGCAACCAGAATGGGAAACAAGGGGCATCCCTCCCCAAATTTGGTATTTGTGTGCCGTCTGAGGGATACACCATAAAAATTTCTCGCGCTATGCGCGCTTTATCTTAAATGTTAATGTTTTTGGGCCATGCGTTTACGAACCTAAAATACCGTCAATGAATGCATAAGCAAAATGCCCGGTATCGTCAATTGTCCTGGTCCCCTGTGACGTCACTGGTCACGTGACCAAACTTGTAAGTGTTCACACAGCATTGCATATGACGTCACAACTCGAGACTTAAAAAATTTGACTCCGAAAGCTTGTGAACGAAGTTTTCAATAAATGTGACGGCATTCTTTTGTTTACTAATTTTGAATCAGTTATGAGTATTAACTATTCGTCTTTTTTAAAATATAGGATTTGCCTCTGGTGACCAAGATACACGAGTAAGGGAATTTTCTTTTTTCTTTTTTTAATTCTCTCGAATACTGTCGTTGACTTCTCTCGTTTAGTTGTTGGCTTGATACCAATGTGTGTGTGTGTGTGTGAACCCAACTGCTCACTACTGCATTGTAAATTTCCACATTGGATTTCTCTCTCTCTCTTTCTCTCTCTCTCTCTCTCTTAAACCGCGTTATTTTTTTGCAGCAAAACGTAGTGCCATACGATGCTGCGTTTGGATACGGAGCACAAGCCGGTCCGTACCCCCTACAATATGTGTCACAACCCGGCCCATATCCCTCTAACCCATACGACCCTTACCCATACAACCCTTACCCATACGACCCTTACCCATACAACCCTTACCCATACGATCCTTACCCATATCCTCCTACTGAAAAACCAGCAAGCGGCAAGATATCCCCGCTCCTGTTGCTTCTCATTATATTAAGTAAGTATACATTGGGTCTATTCATAATTCTCATCGCGTCATCCGCCCGAAGGAGAAGATTTGTCCCAATCAGAAATCTACGTACTGCCCTCGTATGGCGCGAGGCTGCAATTTCGCATGGCCTTTGATGGCCCGTGTGTGGTTAAGGACATGCAAACGAAACACTGACCCGCATGAGTGCGATAGGAAAGACATAATTATCGTAATGTCCTGTGGTCCTTGTGGTCGAGAAAAATGATCACCCACCCGTGACGGTATATTGCAGTCACCATAAACGTTATTTAATGACGGGACTTAATAGAGATGAAGCAACTGTGACTGCGTAGTTCTTAGATCTATAACGTTAAATTTGATCTGAGATCCATAATCCAAGAGTAAATTCTAATCAGAGTCCCTTATTCCAAAATTCAATTTTAATCAGAGATCCTTAGTCCAAGATTAAACTGTGTTCAGAGAACTTTAATCCAAGATCAAGTTTTAATCAGAGATCCTTAATCAAAGATTAAATTATAAGCAGAGATTTCTAATTCAATATTAAATTTTAATCAGAGATCAATAATCCAAGATTAAATTTTATTCAGAGATTATTAATCCAAGATTAAATTTTAATCAGAGATCTTTAATCCAAGAATAAATATTAATCAGAGACCTTTAATCCAAGATTAAACTTTAATAAGAGATCCTTAATCAATGATTACTTTTAATCTGAGTAATTCGACATTTTTAAAGAAAAAATCCTCATCAGAAGGTAATGGTGCATGGCGGCCTCGGGCTCTCTGACGTCATGCAGAAAAATCACCTGATTCGGGTTCACAATCTGTGCAATCGTGTACGTGTTACGTCACTTACTGATTCTACTGCTGATGTTAAGGTGGGCCACAGAGAGGTTCGGTACACAGACACAGTTGCTAACGACGACTGAGTAGCGACTGACTGACGTGGAAATAGCAGCATTTGGGCGATATATAATTTACGGAATACACCCTGGAAGCACTTAATAACCACCTGACCCGTCCCTACATCCCTGTAAAATCTTATGGCGATAGCTTCTGTAATAAAAAAGTTGATTCGTGCACAGACAGACAAACCGGCTGTTTTATTTATATAGATAATAAATGCAATGTTTTTTTACTGACAGTGAATCGAGGAACGGCTACCACAACAACAGCTACTACAACCACTATGTCGCCGACAACTCCTGACAGTAAGTCCAGTTGATTGAGTCAAAGTTTTTCAATATTTCTATATTTGTCTATATCTAGTGTCTTGTGCCTCCAATATATTTTTCACTCTGTAACGGAGCGAGTCTCCGAGAGCTTGTGAACTTATTTCCATAGACTCCAAAGCTGAACGTCACATTTGTGGTGACACTATATATACTGTAGTCTATTTCTGATCTTCTGATTTTAACCTGATGAAGGAGCATGGGCTCCAAAATCTTTTAAATTTACTCCAATAAACTGGGTTGGACGTTAAATTTGGCATTTGTATCATCCGCCATCGGCTCCAATAGTTTTCGTATTACAAGTTCAGTTGGCCGAGTGGTTTAGACTGTCCGCGATCTGATCGGGAGGTTCCAGGTTCGATTCCCGACCGGGTCAAATCGAAGACCTTAAAATTGGCATCCATTCCCTTCCCTGCTTCGGAGTCGGAGAGACGTGGTTTTAATAGTGATGCGGGCTATAAACTTGAATTATTATTGACACGAATATCGTAAGCATTGACCTGGCGTAAATGACCTTAGTAGTTGAAAACGTCATAATTTCCAAATAAACAAACAAGTCGTCAGAACTTCATCGTCGTTACAGCTTGTTACTGGTCTGCATGGACGGGTTGCACAGCTGTGTGCGGTGGGATCAGGACAAGAACAAGAACTTGCTCAGGAGTGTTGGACTCTGTAACTGAACGTTGCAACACCGCAAGTAAGTAACTGCCGGGTTCTTAGCCGGAGGTAGTAGCATGCTCTCTGTGTCTGCGTGGTAACATGCTATAAATTCCTGTCTTGACTACATCGTTACTTCCCTACTATATTACCGGAGAAGCTTTCTTAGGAGAGCTAGTAGCCTGCTCTCAGTGTCTATGTGTCTGCGTGGGAACAGGAAACATGCTGTACAGATTTCTATCGTTAGTAGGACAAACCGACCGCAAGTTTTCACCAATTTTCTGACGTACAGAATACTTCGTGTGACATGGCATGGCATAAGACAAAGCTTGCTATTATTTCACAAATTGAAATGGTGATACGTCAATATGTGAGGATTATTATTATTATAAAGAAGATTTTCAGTGGCGCTTATCACCGGGCGGCGTTTTGCACCACGAACAGGACAGGCTGGAGCAGATACGTACCCAGAACATACCCAAA
This sequence comes from Botrylloides violaceus, assembly GCA_030412335.1. Classification (NCBI taxonomy): domain Eukaryota; kingdom Metazoa; phylum Chordata; class Ascidiacea; order Stolidobranchia; family Styelidae; genus Botrylloides; species Botrylloides violaceus. The sequence continues at coordinate 191,356 of JASFYC010000571.1, read as the reverse complement.
ACATCTTACCCTTTATAATTCAGCTGGTTTCCAAGCGGACGGATGGTACCGAGCTACTAACTGCTACGAATACTCATGGAGATCAGCTTCTGTTCTTTACGCCGCAGCCGTAACTGAATGTGCTAACCTGAATTCAAAACTTGCTGCAGTTGGTATGAGGAACGATAGCGTCAGACCGTGAGTGTTATTTGGAATTTATGCCGTTTTTCAACTACTAAGGTCATTTACGCTAGGCTGATGCTCACGGTATACGAGTCAATACCTCCGGCTTATAGCCTGGATCCTCGTTACAATCCCGACTCTCCGCACTTCCCCGATACCGACTGCGAGCCAGGGAAGGAATGGATACCAATTTTGAAGTCTTCGATTTGACTCGGCCCGGAAGCGGACTCGCAACCTCCCGATCAGAAGGCGGACAGTCTACACCACTCGGCCAACTGAACGGTCGCGAGTGTTGAAATTTATGGAGTTTTCAACCCTACTAAGGTCAATGCTTAGATCGTGTGTCGATACTTCCGGTTTATAGCGCGGATAACTATCACAACCACAACGTCCTCGCATATTGACTGCCAAGCAGAGAAGTGTTTGGTCAGGAATCCGGAACCTCCCAATCAGAAGCTGGATAGTCTAGACCACTCGTCCAACTGAACGGAACATTCTCATATATATTTCAAAGATATTTTGCCCCTAAAAAGTGAGGTGGGTGTCGATATGCCCACTAAAATGTGAGACCGGTGTCAATTTGCCCCCAAAAATGTGAGACCGGTGTCAATTTGCCCACTAAAATGTGAGACCGGTGTCAATTTGCCCCTAAAATGTGAGACGGGTAACTAAGCAGCGTCGAAATAATTTCTTTGTATATTACAGAGATGTCTTGTCAAAGTTGGCGTTGAACGTTGGAGTTATGGCAGGAGAAGCATATATTGGAACAACCCGCACTTCAACCACAAGCAATTGGGTGTGGTCTGACGGAGACCCAGAAACTCCAACTTTCTTCAGAGCAACTGAACCATCAAACGGGGCAAGCGATCTATGCGCTATCATATCTATTGGAAGCGCAAACAGCTTGGATGCTGTCGATTGCACCACCGCCCAACACAGTTATATCTGCGAGAGACCTGTTGCATAAGACACATGCACAACCACCACCCCCCACCCCACCCCCATAAAATATAATTCATTTTACTGATTAAATATAGCTTTAACCAAAACGTACTAAAATATAGCATAATCATTTCATTGCTCCAGACTGTCCCAAGTCTTGTTCGTGGTGCAAAACACCGCGCAGTGATACAATATTTTCAATTCACCACTATACAATATAAAATGTAATCCATTCAGCTAGGAGTCCGTGCATATTCATCTTAATTACCATTGAATAGGTTTGTAAACCCCTTCTTTTTGTCCGTGACGCACAACACCAGTCGGTGAGCAGGAGATTCTCCATAATATCTTCGTCTGGGAGAAAGACCCCTTGACCGAAATTCTACCAGTCGGTGAAAAGCGCCACTGAAAATAATATAATAATACATTTGTGTACATGTACATGTAGTAGGGTATCAGTCATGACCGAGGTTTGTTCCTCAGTGCCCCCCTACTCATCCAGGCCAATGGCTTTGAATGACCGGCCATGGCACCTAGTGTTTGAAAATTTCACATTGTGCTCATTTTTATGTGCGTGCCCCAGGCAGCGGTAATGCCTTGTGTCTCTGGTCGAATCATACTACGGATGTGTACATCGACTTGCATTTTAAAATCCGGGTCAATAGCACCACCTCGTGTTTGAAAATTTCACATTGTGCTCATTTTTATGTGCGTGCCCCAGGCAGCGGTAATGCCTTGTGTCTCTGGTCGAGTCATACTAGGGATGTGTACATCGACTTGCCTTTTAAAATCCGGGTCAATAGCACCACCTAGTGTTTGAAAATTTCACATTGTGCTCATTTTTATGTGCGTGCCCCAGGCAGCGGTGATGCCTTGTGTCTCTGGTCGAGTCATACTAGGGATGTGTACATCGACTTGCCTTTTAAAATCCGGGTCAATAGCACCACCTAGTGTTTGAAAATTTCACTTGTTCATTCTTCGAAATAGACGTCACTGCAGTCACGGTCTGATGGTTCGGTTTTTCGGACCAGTCACTCCATTGGGAAGTCATCTTCTTCTTTCATTTGCCTTTGTTGTTGATTCTTCGGACTAGACGTCAGGGGAGCTAGAGAGTTTGATGAGTCATCACCTAGATAGAAGGTGACCGACAACGTAATCCTTGAAGTTGAATAAATGTTGATCACATATTGGGTGGGCTGTAAGAAAATGAGTGTATATTTTTGTTGTGAAAAGCGGTTAGACCAAGCTCTTCAGACTGTATATACCGTTGTTATAGCGACCGCGACTATGTGAAGAGTGCCTGGTTATTAGAGAGAGGATGTTGCTTCATGGCTACTTGTAACGCTGCTGATCGGTTCCCGGTCGCGTCACACTAAAAGCGTGAAAGTTTGCATCCGCAGCTCTTCTGCTTGGCGGCAGCAAGTTTGTTTGGAAATAATGGCGTTTTCAACTACTATAGGGAAGAAACAGATACCAATTTTAAAGTTTTCGATTTGACTCGGTCGGGAATCGAACCCGGAACCTATCGATCAGAAGGCGGACAGTCTAAACAACTCGGCCAACTGAACGGTCACTAACGGACTAAGGACCGCGGTAAGCCTACGCTCTGTGTGTGTCTGTGTGGAAATACGCTGCATCCTACAATTCAAGCTATTTCTCCTTTACTTATCGAAAATTGTTCCATGTAAAGAATCAATATGCTATTGATTTCAATCGTGCGTACCTCGCATATTACTGCACTTATTGGATTAACTTTCTTAGGCAATACTGTGGCATCACTTAACATGCTATAGATTCACTCTTCCTCGCAAATTACTGCGACCATTTATCACAGGCAGAGGTGATGCCCGGTGTCTCTGTGTAGGAACAAGCAGCATGTTCTAGATTTCTATCGTGGATAAGCCTACTTTCCTTGGACTTTGTTTTTGATCTGTAGACAAACCTCTATCAATGAGATCGTCTCATCTATATTCCACTGACTGTTTGATTTCTGTTTTAGCGGCTGATGACGACGATGATGACCGAAGCCCCGGGACCAACGTAAGTGTTCAGTTTTTTTGAATTATAATTCATGGCGTTTCCGACAACTTATGTCATATACGCCAGGCCAATGGTTATTACGTGTGACGACGATTCCGGATAACTATCCCAACCACAACTCTTTGCTCGTCCTCGATGCGTCCGGTATACGTGTCAATACTTCCGGCTTATAGCCGCCATTGTGTGGTAACACGAAGTCAAGATTTAAATATTTTAATATCAAGCTGATATTAATATCGACAGATATTAGGGAAATATGATATTTTTATATCATAAGGAGGATGCCTCTATGTAACAGCTCGTTTTCATGGTACGTACGAAGCACCTCTGATCGGTGATGGGATCGGAAGGATGATTTGGCCTGAGGGAGAGACGGCTTGCTGATTTCAAAATATCAACCAATCACAGTGAAGTATGTATAACAGTAAATATATGTATACAGTATACATATATATATACTGTATTGATAGTAGCCGATAGGGGACGATAGCTTACGATAGATATAGAGAGTGTTAATACAGTTTTAACGTCCAGTCAAATTAATAGCAATATATATTTAGAGTAGGGGATGGTGGACGATCACTTCATCCGATAGATGTTGAGTGTAGGCCAAGTGTAGAGTCAAATTCATAACAATTGATAGTAACCGATGTTGGATGATCGCGTAGAAAGAGAATGCTATATTCCTTCAGTTTCATACTTGATGAAGAAGTGAAACCCTTCAAGTCATAAATCTACGTACGGGCAACGTATGGCGGGTGGCTGCAATTTCGCATGGCCATTGTTGGCCCCTGTTTGGGAGCATACAAACGCAATACTGGGCTATTTACGACCCAACTCAGGCCATAACTGACCCACGTGATTACGTTACGGCATGGGCCATCTGTGGCAAAGATGTACATGGGCCAGGTATTTCCTAACAAGGCCATGCGTGGGTCTCATAACGCGTGGCGTTCCATGCGCAAGCCTTGGCAACTCCACACACGCGCCACGAAGGCACGCTCGCATTTTTCTGACTGGACTGAAAGCTTGTAAATTAAACTTTACAGTAAACGAGATTGGACGGTAAATTCGTGTTGTATACTCCCTATTTCGATGATCGTCCGCCATTAGTGATTAAAATGGGGTTATTGCGCCTCGTGTTGGCTTTAGATCTTAAATCCACCGATTTTAAAAATTGCGCTCCATCAACAATCGATTCAGCTGTGCGAGTCGCGACTCGCCTTCGTGATTAATTGGCACAGTGGATGCGCTCAGACAACGTTCTGCTTTCGTGACGTCATCGGTTCGGCGTCTCTTGGATAAATTTTATACGGGTTTAGATAAATGTGAATCGATGACCATTTTTCTTAGGCACGAGAGGTCAGGTTTTTCGCGCTATCCTACGCTACAACGTCTTATTTTGTAAGCTAATAGGCGAACTCGATTTAAACCTGGCTAACTAGCTAGTAATAATATCGTGATGACTTAATCTTACCTGCTTTTAAGATAAATATCATAACAGGCGATCGTTGAGAAATGGTTGACTGGAAAATCCGCGCAATAGCGCTTGCGCTAACCGTTACGTTGTTGGGACTGAGTGTCGGTAAGTAACAGAAAAGCAGGCCTTAGAATCTTGAATTGGCCTCTGTAGTCACACCAGTCGCGGCCTTCAATTAGATTTAATTGACCCTTTGCGCTGTCAATCTGTTGAGATTGATGGTGTCAACGCCAATTATGTCCGCGGTCAGCCTACGCTGCATGTTACAATTCCAGATATTTCTCCCTAACTTGTCGAAAAATTTTGCATGTAAAGAATCAATATGTTGTAGATTTCAATCGTGGGTACCTCGCATATTACTGCGCTATCACCTTTCTTACGCAATTCTGTAGCAACAAGCTATATATTCTTCGACCATTTATCTCAGGCAGAGATGATGCCCTGTGTCTCTGTGTAGGAACAAGCAGCATGTTCTAGATTTCTATCGTGGATAAGCTTATTTTCCTTGGACTTTGTTTTTGATCTGTAGACAAACCTCTATCAATGAGATCGTCTCATCTATATTCAACTGACTGTTTGATTTCTGTTTTAGCGGCTGATGACGACGACGATGACCGAAGCCCCGGGACCAACGTAAGTGTTCAGTTTTTTTTAATTATAATTTATTTCGTTTCCAACTACTTACGTCATATACGCCAGGCCGATGCTTATTACGTGTGACGACGATTCCGGTTTATAGCCCGGATCACGATCCCAACCACTTGGCAGTTGGTATCGGCAGAGAGCGGAGGGTTGTGGTTGTGATAGTGATCCGGGCTATAACTTGGAAGTATTGGCACGCCATCTGTAGTGTATTGGACAGAGAGATATTACCTTAGTAGGGTGAAGTTCTATAAAATGTATCTGAGAGCGCGGAGGTTGTGAATAAAAACCAGCAACAATTGACCTGAGATTCAACTTGACACCATGCATTTACGTAGGCCAACATGACCTCAGTAATTCAACCGCCATCAACCCATGACTACAACACATACATAGATGATAGGCCAATATCTTGTTGTTTCTTTAACTTTATGGCGTTTTCACCCTACTAAGGTCATGTACGCCAATGTTTACACGCGTAAATACTTCGATTTTCATCCCAGATCGCTAACACAACAACAACAACTTTTTGCACACTTGAAGTCTTTGAATTGACTCGGTCGGGAATCTAACCCGGAACCTCCCGATCAGAAGGCGGAAGTCTAACGACTTTTTTTCTTATGTAGCAAGGAGGTTATTACTTCCCACCTGGTGGACAACAATACTATCCACAACCTCCACGAAGATCACCATTCATCAACCCATCCTACCGACCGACCTACCCACCGACCCCTGCTCCACGACGAAGCTCATTTGACATTTCTCAGTTCGTTATCCTATATATCTTATTACGTAAGTAGCCTATGGCTTTATAAATGTCTGCGTGTTAGAGAGAGAGAGAGAGAGAGAGAGAGAGAGAGAGAGAGAGAGAGAGAGAGAGAAACGCAGACAGACAGTCAGAGAGTGGTTTTATGTATGTATGTATGTATGATGCCTGCTTTCTCAGATGGAGAATCACGCGGACCGGCGGTTGCCGACCACTGAGTTATGCAATATCTATTTTGATTTTACAGAGACTTTAAGCATCACTACTACCACTGCAGCTGCAACCACAACAACCATGCCAAGCACAACCACGCCCTCCGTAGTTACAGGTAAATACTTTAACGTTGATTATTGGGGTTCAAATTGACTCCATGAGCTCCAATATTAGTACACATGGAAGAATAGTGAAGCCGATGGCTGACGATCAATAGATATCGAAAAATAAAGTCACCACAGATTTAAATTTACCTCAATAAACCAAGGCTAGACGTTAAATCTGTAGCGATCTTCTTTACGAGTATTCCAGTACCTTATTGCAGCTTCTTTTTTCGTTTGGTTGGCGTGTTTATGTTAAATCTTCAACCTCACAGCAGCAGCACAGCAGACCAGTCACTTTATTGGGTGTCTTGCGTGATTTGTATATTGTTCATTCAACCGTGACAGTATATTGCAATCACCATAAACGTGCATTGCAAAGCAGTGAATTATCTATTCTGAAGTTTGCGCCGCTGCACCGCAGTAACCTGCCAGACTAGGCACGCGACTCCTCGTTTCAAAAGACGACTGAAACACAGCACCCCTGTTCTGGGTCAACAGAGAGACCAGTCCACGGCAGGCGAGGCTGATTGAAGCCGCCGTAATCCCCGAATCCCACAAGTGATTGATCTTACAATCTGTTTTTAAATATCTTTTAGTGTGTGTTGGATCATACTCTGACTGGTCAGTCTGTTCGGCAACTTGCTCTGGAACGCAGACAAGGACACATAGCTGCACTGGCGTCGTGCAGACTCAACAATGTAACTTGCGTAAGTAAACTAAACGTCGTTGTTTCTGAATTTATGGCGTTTTTAATCGTACTAAGGTCATATAAGCGAGGGTCTGACGCAAGACACTCATCACTCTGTCGTCCGTTTCATCTCGATCTTGATCTCTTTCTCTCTCTCTTTCTCTCTCACACCCGCTCTCGCTCTATCTCTCTTTCTCTCTCTCTCTCTCCCTCTCTATCTATATACAGTAATTATATATCTATCTCTATCTCTATTCATCTAGCTATCTCACGCACACACACACATCTTTCTCTGACGTCCGTTTCAAGCCGATTTCTTTCATTCTCAGCTGGATTCGTGGGTGGATGGTACAGAGCTGCGAATTGCTACGAATATATAGTGCGCGCTGACAGTGTGGAACAACCTACCGCTACGACAAACTGCGAGGGTTTAGGCGCAAAAATTATCCACGTTGGACTGAGGGACGCAGCTATTACCGCGTAAGTATAAAGCATCGGAAGGCACCTTCCTTTGAGAGAACTTGTTTTGAATTATGGCCCGACTAGGGGTCGACCGATTTATCGAGGCCGATATTTGTATTTTTGCGATTATCGGTATCGGCAGTTTTTCATGCAAGGAAGTCAATATTGGATATCGGACTCAATAATCAGACTTGAATCGGCTTGATATTGACTTTTGGCCAATTATCGAGACCAATATTTATGATTTTTAGATTATCGATATCGGCCACCAGTCGTGTGAAAGACCGATTATTGTACCGACCTCGAATAAACCCCAGTATATGTCTTTAAAACCCCATTTTGATCGATTTCTAGTCTCAAGCTAGGAAGGATAAAAACAACAACTGTTGCGTTTTTTAGTGATTTAATGGAGAAATTAAAGATCTTCAGCGCACCCGCCAGTGAATTCCACATCGGTCTTAAGTCTGTCAGCGGGACCTGGACCTGGGAGGATGGCGACACCACTCCAGCAACAATTTGGGCTGGAGCAATTCCAACAAGTGGTATCAACAAATGCGTCTTCATGACGCTTGGAAACGCCGTGAGTGGAGATCAAGATGATTGCGCTGGGGGAACTGAGCGTATTTACATTTGCGAGCGTAAAGTCACGTAAACGTTGAATTTGGATCATAATATGAAATGTCAATGTCGGCACCTGATTGGTCACTTGTACGTTTTTAGGTTACCATTTCACCATAATTTTTGTCTGGTTTAAAAATCGCGAAATATTTTGCTTGAAACTCTTATTTAAACTATTCGAACAACTGAACGCCAACCTAACAATGTCTACGAAAATCGCGACACATTCTGCTTGAAAGTCTGATTTGATAGGTTCCAGTTGAGTAATATCACTAAAGGCAGTGCAGATCTTGCATTGGTCTCTATGGTCACACCACCCGATGCTTTCAACTCAATTGACCCTCGGCGATGTCAACCATGATCCCTCGGGGTCGAAGGTGCCAACAACAAAAATCGCCTCCATGACCCTTTTCATATATTGTGATGTCACAGCGATGTCATAAAAACACAGACAGAAAGTAATTGTGACGGCACTGAACATACGAAGCGGTGTCGTCAGTGATCGGTTGACTGACCAATCAGATGCCGGCAAAAATATTTCAATTATGATCCACGAATCAGCTGTGTTACGTAGTCAAGATATTATGACGTTATATTCAACAATAAATTGACCGTTTAGCGAAAATTCATGATAATCATTTGCATATTTCAGCAGAGAGTGTCACCGTTGCTTCACCGTTTACGACGCAAAACATTCTATGGTTCATACATGACCTTGTTAGTGCATTACTTGGCTCATGTATATATTTGGAAAACATGACCAAGGCGATCTTAATCACAGGCCTGAAAATTGAGCGTGACTTCTCTCGAACTGAGGGCCATTGATTTGCTTGTCCAAGTTAAACTTGTTGATGACGTGATTAAGATCGCCTCGCACATGACCCATGCTCTTCTGCACTCACATGGGCCAGGTATGGCCTGAATAACATTGTAAATGACCCAAACACGGCAACGTGTACAAGGGCCAGTGTTGCGTTTGCATACCCTCAGCCACATACTAGCCGCCAAAGACCAAACGTAATTGTAGTCTCATATCATACGTGGGTCGAACGTATATTTCTGATTAGGTTTCTGCGTGGCAGCTCGTTGGCTACTTCGAATATATCCCTGCCTTCCTCGTATATTACTGGACTAATGTTGAAACTGTCGCGACACTCTCTGCTCTCCATATTTAGGATTTCATTTTCATTTTAGTTCCGGAGTCTTCTATACTTTGTGTGTGTTCTGTATCCAATAAACTTGACTCGACTTAATGTTGTGCTGGTATGGTGTCGAGCTGATGTTGAGAATGATAACATTCTCAAACCAGTGTGTCTCGATTTCGTTTCGCGGTCGAGTGGTTTGACTGTCCGCCTTCTGATCAAGAGGTACCGGGGTACGATTTCGCGACCGAGTCAATCAAAAGATTTTAAAACCACCACACCATGTTTAGTTCCCCGGTCGCATCAAACCAGCGCCGAGGGCCAACTGAGTTGAAAGCATCGTGTTGTGTGACCATAGAGACCAAATCGAGATCTGCACGGCCTCTGGAACCTATTTAAATCTGACTTTCAAGCAAAATAAGTCGCGACTTTTAAACCAGACAAAAATTATAGTGAAATGGCGAATCAGGTGCCGACATTGACATTTCATATTATGATCCAAATTCAACGTTTACGTGACTTTACGCTCGCAAATGTAAATACGATCTGTTCCCTGTCCACCGCAAGAACTTGGCGCGCCACTCAGGGCGTTCCCAAGCGTCATGAAGGCGCAAGGCTGGCCACCACTTGGAACTGGTCCAGCCCAGATTGTTGCTGCATTGGTGTCACCATCCTCCCAGGTCCAGATTCCTGCGGGGGGGGAGCCGACATATTCGAGACCGATGTGGAATTCACTGGCGGGTGCGCTGAAGATCTTCAATTTCTCCATTAAATCACTAAAAACGGGGACAAAAATGCAATTGTTGTTGTTATATCCTATCATTACGAAGTTAAATTCGCCAAGCGTTGGATCGTTCATCCACCAATATGGAACTTGACTTAGACTACAGATCGACCGATACGGTAATCGACTTCCTTGCTTAACTGATAACCGATACAGATAGCATCGCTGTGGTAATCCCACACTGCATGCCAGCATGTTGTATCGTATCGACTGAAGATCGACCGATAATGGGGTTTATTCGAGGTCGGTACAATAATGAGCCATTCACATGACTGATGGGCCATCAGTGATGGCTGATATCGATAATCAAAAAATCATGAATATCGACCTCGATAATCGGCCAAAAGTCGATATTAGGTCGATTATCGTCTGATTATTGAGGCTGATATCCAATATTTACTTCCTTGCATGAAAAACTGCCGATACCGATAATCACAAAAATACAAATATCGGCCTCGATAATCGGTCGACCACTAGTCGGGCCATAATTCAAAACAAGATCTCTCAAAGGAAGGTGCCTTCCGATGCTTTATACTTACGCGGTAATAGCTGCGTCCCTCAGTCCAACGTGGATAATTTTTGCGCCTAAACCCTCGCAGTTTGTCGAAGCGGCATCATGATTCACACTGTCAGCGCGCACAATATACTCGTAGCAATTTGCAGCTCTGTACCATCCATTGACGAAACCAGCTGATAATGATAGAAATCGGCTTGAAACGGACGTCAGAGAAAGATGTTTGTGCGTGAGATAGCTAGACAGATATATATCTATATAGAGATAGAGATACATATCTATATGTACTGTATATAGAGAGATAAGGAGAGAGAGAGAGAGAGAGATAGCTATATAGATATATAGATATATGAATAGATATAAATATGAATATAGATATAGATAGATATAGATAGATATAGATATAGATATAGATATAGATATAGATATAGATATATATATATAGATATAGATAGAGGTAGAGGTAAGTAGAGATAGAGATAGAGATAGAGATAGAGATAAAGAGAGAGAGAGAGGTATGGAATAAGAGAGACACATGTGTCGTAAGCATTGACCTCGCTTATATGACTTTAGTAGTATAGGGTTGAAAACGCCATAAATTCGAAACAACGACGTTTAGTTTACTTACGCAAGTTACATTGTCGAGTCTGCACGACGCCCGTGCAGCTATGTTTCCTTGTCTGCGTTCCAGAGCAAGTCGCCGAACAGACTGACCAGTCAGAGTATGAACCAACACACACTAAAAAATATTTTAAAAGAGATTGTAAGAACACTCACTTGTGGGATTCGGGGATTGTTGCGGCTTCAATCAGCCTCGCCTGCCGTGCACCGGTATCTCGGTTGACTCAGAACAGGGGTGCTGTGTTTCAGTCGTCTTTTGACACGAGGAGTCGCGTGCCTAGTATGGCAGGTTACTGCGGTGCAGAGGCGCAAACTTCAGAATAGATAATTCACTGCTTTGCAATGCACGTTTATGGTGATTGCAATATACTGTCACGGTTGAATGAACAATATACAAATCACGCAAGACACCCAATAAAGTGACTGGTCTGCTGTGCTGCTGCTGTGAGGTTGAAGATTTAACATAAACACGCCAACCAAACGAAAAAAGAAGCTGCAATAAGGTACTGGAATACTCGTAAAGAAGATCGCTACAGATTTAACGTCTAGCCTTGGTTTATTGAGGTAAATTTAAATCTGTGGTGACTTTATTTTTCGATATCTATTGATCGTCAGCCATCGGCTTCACTATTCTTCCATGTGTACTAATATTGGAGCTCATGGAGTCAATTTGAACCCCAATAATCAACGTTAAAGTATTTACCTGTAACTACGGAGGGCGTGGTTGTGCTTGGCATGGTTGTTGTGGTTGCAGCTGCAGTGGTAGTAGTGATGCTTAAAGTCTCTGTAAAATCAAAATAGATATTGCATAACTCAGTGGTCGGCAACCGCCGGTCCGCGTGATTCTCCATCTGAGAAAGCAGGCATCATACATACATACATACATAAAACCACTCTCTGACTGTCTGTCTGCGTTTCTCTCTCTCTCTCTCTCTCTCTCTCTCTCTCTCTCTCTCTCTCTCTCTCTCTAACACGCAGACATTTATAAAGCCATAGGCTACTTACGTAATAAGATATATAGGATAACGAACTGAGAAATGTCAAATGAGCTTCGTCGTGGAGCAGGGGTCGGTGGGTAGGTCGGTCGGTAGGATGGGTTGATGAATGGTGATCTTCGTGGAGGTTGTGGATAGTATTGTTGTCCACCAGGTGGGAAGTAATAACCTCCTTGCTACATAAGAAAAAAAGTCGTTAGACTTCCGCCTTCTGATCGGGAGGTTCCGGGTTAGATTCCCGACCGAGTCAATTCAAAGACTTCAAGTGTGCAAAAAGTTGTTGTTGTTGTGTTAGCGATCTGGGATGAAAATCGAAGTATTTACGCGTGTAAACATTGGCGTACATGACCTTAGTAGGGTGAAAACGCCATAAAGTTAAAGAAACAACAAGATATTGGCCTATCATCTATGTATGTGTTGTAGTCATGGGTTGATGGCGGTTGAATTACTGAGGTCATGTTGGCCTACGTAAATGCATGGTGTCAAGTTGAATCTCAGGTCAATTGTTGCTGGTTTTTATTCACAACCTCCGCGCTCTCAGATACATTTTATAGAACTTCACCCTACTAAGGTAATATCTCTCTGTCCAATACACTACAGATGGCGTGCCAATACTTCCAAGTTATAGCCCGGATCACTATCACAACCACAACCCTCCGCTCTCTGCCGATACCAACTGCCAAGTGGTTGGGATCGTGATCCGGGCTATAAACCGGAATCGTCGTCACACGTAATAAGCATCGGACTGGCGTATATGACGTAAGTAGTTGGAAACGAAATAAATTATAATTAAAAAAAAACTGAACACTTACGTTGGTCCCGGGGCTTCGGTCATCGTCGTCGTCATCAGCCGCTAAAACAGAAATCAAACAGTCAGTTGAATATAGATGAGACGATCTCATTGATAGAGAGTTGTCTACAGATCAAAAACAAAGTCCAAGGAAAATAAGCTTATCCACGATAGAAATCTAGAACATGCTGCTTGTTCCTACACAGAGACACAGGGCATCATCTCTGCCTGAGATAAATGGTCGAAGAATATATAGCTTGTTGCTACAGAATTGCGTAAGAAAGGTGATAGCGCAGTAATATGCGAGGTACCCACGATTGAAATCTACAACATATTGATTCTTTACATGCAAAATTTTTCGACAAGTTAGGGAGAAATATCTGGAATTGTAACATGCAGCGTAGGATAACCGTAGGCTAATTGGCGTTGACACCATCAATCTCAACAGATTGACAGCGCAAAAGGTCAATTAAATCTAATTGAAGGCCGCGACTGGTGTGACTACAGAGGCCAATTCAAGATTCTAAGGCATGCTATTCTGTTACTTACCGACACTCAGTCCCAACAACGTAACGGTTAGCGCAAGCGCTATTGCGCGGATTTTCCAGTCAACCATTTCTCAACGATCGCCTGTTATGCTACTTATCTTAAAAGCAGGTAAGATTAAGTCATCATGATATTATTACTAGCTAGTTAGCCAGGTTTAAATCGAGTTCGCCTATAAGCTTACAAAATAAGACGTTGTAGCGTAGGATAGCGCGAAAAACCTGACCTCTCGTGCCTAAGAAAAATGGTCATCGATTCACATTTATCTAAACCCGTATAAAAGAGACTTCGAACCGAGGACGTCACAAAAGCAGAACGTTGTCTGAGCGCATCCACGGTGTCAATTAATCACGAAGGCGAGTCGCGACTCGCACAGCTGAATCGATTGTTGATGGAGCGCAATTTTTAAAATCGGTGGATTTAAGATCTAAAGCCAACACGAGGCCCATTAACCCTATTTCAATTACTAATGGCGGACGATCATCGAAATAGGGAGTATACAACACGAATTTACCGTCCAATCTCGTTTACTGTAAAGTTTAATTCACAAGCTTTAAGTCCAGTCAGAAAAAAACGAGCGTGCCTTCGTGGCGCGTGTGTGGAGTTGCCAAGGCTTGCACATGGAACACCACGCGTTAAGGGGGCGACGCAAGGCCTTGTTAGGAAATACCTGGCCCATGTACATCTTTGCCACAGATGGCCCATGCCGTATCGCAATCACGCGGGTCAGTTATGGCCTGAGTTGGGTCGTAAATGGCCCAGTATTGCGTTTGCATGCCCCCAAACAGGGGCCAACAATGGCCATGCGAAATTGCAGCCACCCGCCATACGTTGCCCGTACGTAGATTTATGACTTGAAGGGTTTCACTTCTTCATCAAGTATGAAACGGAAGGAATATAGCACTCTCTTTCTACGCGATCATCCAACATCGGTTACTATCAATTGTTATGAATTTGACTCTACACTTGGCCTACACTCAACATCTATCGTAAGTGATCGTCCACCATCCCCTACTCTAAATATATATTGCTATTAATTTGACTGGACGTTAAAACTGTATTAACACTCTCTATATCTATCGTAAGCTATCGTCCCCTATCGGCTACTATCAATACAGTATATATATATGTATACTGTATACATATATTTACTGTTATACATACTTCACTGTGATTGGTTGATATTTTGAAATCAGCAAGCCGTCTCTCCCTCAGGCCAAATCATCCTTCCGATCCCATCACCGATCAGAGGTGCTTCGTACGTACCATGAAAACGAGCTGTTACATAGAGGCATCCTCCTTATGATATAAAAATATCATATTTCCCTAATATCTGTCGATATTAATATCAGCTTGATATTAAAATATTTAAATCTTGACTTCGTGTTGCCACACAATGGCGGCTATAAGCCGGAAGTATTGACACGTATACCGGACGCATCGAGGAAGAGCAAAGAGTTGTGGTTGGGATAGTTATCCGGAATCGTCGTCACACGTAATAACCATTGACATGGCGTATATGACATAAGTTGTCGGAAACGCCATAAATTATAATTCAAAAAACTGAAAACGTACGTTGGTCCCGGGGCTTCGGTCATCATCGTCGTCATCAGCCGCTAAAACAGAAATCAAACAGTCAGTGGAATATAGATGGGACGATCTCATTGATAGAGGTTTGTCTACAGATCAAAAACAAAGTCCAAGAAAAGTAGGCTTATCTAAGATAGGAATCTGGAACATGCTGCTTGTTCCTACAACTACACATAGACTCGGGGCATCACCTCTGCCTGGTCCAGTAATGAGCGAGGAAGGACGAAGGTACCCTCGAAGTGATTCTAAAGCTTGTTCAAGATTCTAAAGCCTGCTATTCTGTTACTTACCGACACTCAGTCCCAACAACGTAACGGTTAGCGCAAGCGCTATTGCGCGGATTTTCCAGTCAACCATTTCTCAACAATCGCCTGCTATGCTACTTATCTTAAATGCAGGTTAGATGAAGTTATCATGATATTTTTTAGCCAGGTTTAACTCGGGGTCGCCTATAAGCCTTCAACATAAGACGTTGTTGGTTTATGCGAAAAACCCGACCTATCTCTCTCGTGCCAAAGCGAAATGGCTGATCGATTCACTTCTCATGGGCATTTATCTAAACCCGTATAAAATATATCGAAGAGAAGTCGAACCGAGGACGTCACAAAAGCAGAACGTTGCCTGAGCGCATCCACGGTGCCAACTAATTACGAAGGCGAGTCGCGACTCGCACAACTGAATCGATAGTTGATGAAGCGCAATTTTTAAAATCGTTGGATTTAAGATCTGAAGCCAACACGAGGCGCATTAACCCCATTTCAATCACTAATGGCGGACGATCATCGAAATAGGGAGTAAACAACACGATTTTACCGTCCAATCTCGTTCGCTGTAAAGCTTAATTCACAAGCTTTCAGTCCAGTCAGAAAAATGCGAGACCCACGCATGGCCTTGTTAGGAAATACCTGGCCCATGTACATCTTTTCTACAGATGACCCATGTCATCACCTGGGCCAGTTATGGTCTGAGTAGGGTCATAAATGGCCCAGTATAGCGTTTGCATGCCCCCAAACAGGGGCCAACAATGGCCATGCGAAATTGCAGCCACCCGCCATACGTTGCCCATACGTAGATTTATGACTTGAAGGGTTTCACTTCTTCATCAAGTATGAAACGGAAGGAATATAGCACTCTCTTTCTACGCGATCATCCAACATCGGTTACTATCAATTGTTATGAATTTGACTCTACACTTGGCCTACACTCAACACCTATCGGATGAAGTGATCGTCCACCATCCCCTACTATCAATACATTGCTATTGATTTGACTGGACGTTAAAACTGTGACACACTGTCTATCTGTAACATTAACAATACCCACGTTAGACGTTAGACGTCTTAGGAGTAACGTGGGTAATGTTAATGTTACAGATATTGTTATACATACTTTATTGTGATTGGTTAATATTTTGAAATCAGCAAGCTGTCTCTCCCTCAGGCAAAATCATCTTTCCTATCCCATCACTGATCAGAGGTGCCTCGTACGTACAATAGTCAGATAAGAATCAATACAACACCGTTAAGTTGGCCGAGTGGTTGAGTGGTTGAGTGAAGGCGGACAGTCAAAACTATATGGTTCCGCTTGGGCTGGTTTTTAAATTTAAAGAAGTACCTTCGAGAGCTTTGTGTCCATGCACCAAACCATGTCGTTGTCGTGGCAAGCGATTATTAATCGGTACCGGTACTTAGATGCGACTCGAATCAGAAAGTTACCCGTGCGTCACGAAAGCATTACAACCACCGTTCTCCGCATTGTGAATTTATGGCGTCCTCACCCTACTAAGGTAATATACGCCAAGTCATTGTTTATGTAGTGCACGTGTCGATATTTCCGGATCACTATCACAATCACAGACCCTTCAGAAGGCGGACATCAAGCACTAACTAATATTCAGACAACTAAACTATTCGGACAACTGGTGAGCGCCAGCTAAATACAAACCCAACACTGACTACCAAGCAAAGAAACGGATACCAGCAGTTTTAAAATCTTTGGTTTGACTCGGTCACGAAATCGTACTCCGGTGCCTCTTGATCAGAAGGCGGACAGTCAAACCACTCGACCGCAAAACGAAATCGAGACACACTGGTTTGAGAATGTTATATCAGCTCGGCACCATACCAGCACAAGATTAAGTCGAGTCAAGTTTATTGGATACATAGTACACACAAAGTATAGAAAATTCCGGAACTAAGATGAAAATGAAATCCTGAATATGGAGAGCAGAGAGTGTCGCGACAGTTTCAACATTAGTCCAGTAATATACGAGGAAGGCAGGAATATACTCGAAGTGGCCAACGAGTTGCCACGCAGAGACCTAATCAGAAATTTACGTTAGACCCACGTATGTTGCGAGACTACAATTTCGCATGGTCTTTGGTGGCTAGTATGTGACTAAGGGTGTGCAAACGCAACACTGGCTCTTGTACACGTTGCCGTTTTTGGGTCATTTGCAGTCTTATGCAGGCCATACCTGGCCCATGTGAGTGCAGAAGAGCATGGTCATGTCATGTGCGAGGCGAACTTAATCACATCTTCAACAAGTTTAACTTGGACAAGCAAACCAATGGCCCTCAGTTCGAGAGAAGTCACTCTCAATTTTCAGGCCTGTGATTAAGATCGCCTTGGTCATGTGTGACAAATATATACATGAGCCAAGTAATGCACTAACAAGGTCTTGTATGAACCGTATAATGTGTGGCATCGCAAACGCAAGACTTGGTAACCCCTCAACAGAGTCACATAGAGAAGTTCGCATTTTTCTGCATGGGAGGCCGATATTCATGGTTTCTCGATTATCAATGCTAACGAATTATGAGAAAGACCGATGAGATGGAACAATGAAACAACGGTGACACTCTCTGCTCAGTCTGAAATATGCAAATGATTATCATGAATTTACGTTAAACGGTTCATTTTTTGTTGATTATAACGTCATAATTTCTTGACTACGTAACACAGCTGATTCGTGGATCATAATTGAAATATTTTTGCCGGCATCTGATTGGTCAGTCAACCGATCACAGACGACACCGCTTCGTATATTCAGTGCCGTCACAATTACTTTCTGTCTGTGTTTTTATGACATCGCTGTGACATCACAATATATGAAAAGGGTCACGGAGGCGATTGTTGATGTAACCCCGAGGGATCATGGTTGACTGCGCCGAGGGTCAATTGAGTTGAAAGCATCGTGTGGTGTTACCATAGAGACCAATGCAAGATCTGCACTGCCTCTAGTGATATTACTCAACTGGAACCTATCAAATCAGAGTTTCAAGCAAAATATGTCACGATTTTTGTAGACATTGTTAGGTTGGCGTTCAGTTGTTCGAATAGTATAAATAAGAGTTTCAAGCAAAATATTTCGCGATTTTTAAACCAGACAAAAATTATGGTGAAATGGTAACCTAAAAACGACCAAGTGATCAATCAGGTGCCGACATTGACATTTCATATTATGATCCAAATTCAACGTTTACGTGACTTTACGCTCGCAAATGTAAATACGATTATCAATGCAATCTCCTTCCGCTCCACTCACGGCGTTCCCAAGCGTCATGTAGGCGCATTTGCCGGTACCACCTGCTGGAGCCGATCCAGCCCAAATTGTTGCTGCGGTGGGGTCGCCATCCTCCCAGATCCATGCGGTGGTGGCGGCGTCATACTCAAGACCGATATGGAATGGTTCGGCTGGTGCGCTGAAGATCTTCAATTTATCCATTAAATCACTAAAAAAACCGGGACAAAAATGCAATTTATTTTATCCTTCGTATCGAAGCAGAATTCGCCAAGCGTTGGATCGTTCATCCACCAATAAGGAGCTTGACTTAGACTAGAGATCGACCGATACGGTAATGGACTTCCTCGCTTAACTGATAACCGATACAGATAGCATCGCTGTGGTAATCCCGCACTGTATGCCAGCATGTTGTATCGTATCGAATGAAGATCGACCGATACTGGGGTTTATTCGAGTTCGGTGCCATTCACATGACTGGTGGCCGATATCGATAATCCAAAAATTATGAATATCGGTCTCGATAATTGGTCAAAAGTCGATATTATGTCGATAATCGTCTGAGTATTGAGGCTGATATCCAATATTGACTTCCTTGCATGAATAACTGCCGATACCCGTAATCACAAAAATCGGCCTTGATAATAGGTCGACCCCTAGTCGGGCCATAATTCAAGACAAGTTCTTTCAAACGAAGGTACCTCCCGATGCTTTATACTTACGCGGTAATAGTTGCGTTTCTCAGTCCAACGTGGATAATTTTTGCGCCTAAACCCTCGCAGTTTGTCGAAGCGGTATCATGATTCACCTTGTCAGCGCGCACTAAATATTCGTAGCAATTCGCAGCTCTGTACCATCCACCGACGAATCCAGCTGAGAATGATAGAAATCGGCTTGAAACGGACGTCAGAGAAAGATGTGTGTGTGCGTGAGATAGCTAGACAGATATATATCTATATAGAGATAGAGATACATATCTATATGTACTGAATATAGAGAGATAAGGAGAGAGAGAGAGAGCGGGAGTGAGAGAGAAAGAGATAGAGAGAATGAGAGAGAGAAAGAGATCGAGATGAAACGGACGACAGAGTGATGAGTGCCTTGCGTCAGACTCGAGCGTGAAAGAGAGAGAGAGAGAGAGACATGGAATGAACCAGAACGTCAAAGGAAAGTATAGACACATGTGTCGTAAGCATTGACCCTCGCTTATATGACCTTAGTAGCGTTAAAAACGCCATAAATTCAGAAACAACGGCGTTTAGTTTACTTACGCAAGTTACATTGTCGAGTCTGCACGACGCCAGTGCAGCTATGTTTCCTTGTCTGCGTTCCAGAGCAAGTCGCCGAACAGACTGACCAGTCAGAGTATGAACCAATACACACTAAAAAATATTTAAAACAGATCGTAAGATCATTCACTTGTGGGATTCGGGGATTTTGGCGGCTTTAATCAGCCTCGCCTGCCGTGAACTGGTCTCTCTGTTGACCCAGAACAGGGGTGCTGTGTTTCAGTCGTCTTTTGACACGAGGAGTCGCGTGCGTAGTCTGGCATGCGAGTGCGGTGCAGAGGCGCAAACTTCAGAATAGATAATTCACTGCTTTGCAATGCACGTTTATGGTGATTGCAATATACTGTCACGGTTGAATGAACAATATACAAGTCACGCAAGACACCCAATAAAGTGACTGGTCTGCTGTGCTGCTGCTGTGAGGTTGAAGATTTAACACAAACATGCCAACCAAACGAAAAAAGAAGCTGCAATAAGGTATTGGAATATTCGTAAAGAAGATCGCTACAGATTTAACGTCTAGCCTCGGTTTATTGAGGTAAATTTAAATCTGTGGTGACTTTATTTTTCGATATCTATTGATCGTCAGCCATCGGCTCCAATATTCTTCAAAGTGTATTAATATTTGAGGTCATAGAGTAAAGTTGAACCTCAATAATCAACCTTAAAGTATTTACCTGTAACTACGGAGGGCGTGGTTGTGCTTGGCATGGTAGTTGTGGTTGCAGCAGCAGTGGTTGTAGTCTTGGATAATGTCTCTGTAAAATCAAAATTGTCATTGCAGAAGTCAGTGGTCAGCAACTGCCGGTCCGTGCGGTTTTCCATCTGAGAAAGTAGGCATCATACATACATACATACATATACCCACTCTCTCTCTCTCTCTCTCACTCTCTCTCTCTGTCACTCTCTCTCAAAAAAATCAAAATAGAGATTGCATAAGTCAGTGGTCGGCAACCGCCGGTTCTCGTGATTCTCCATCTGATTTTCTCTCACTGCCTGTCTGCGTCTCTCTCTCTCTCTTTCTCTCTCTCTCTCTCTTCTCTCTCTCTCTCTCTCTCTCTCTCTCTTTCTGCCTCTCATATTCTCTGTCTCTCTCTCTCTCTCTCTCTCTCTCTCTTTCTCTCTCTCTCTCACAAACAGACAAATATTTATAAAGCCGTAAGCTACTTACGTAATAGGATATATATGATAACGAACTGAGACATGTCAAATGAGCTTCGTCGTGGAGCAGGGGTCGGTCGGTATGTCGGTCGGTAGGGAGGGTAGATGAATGGTGATCTTCGTGGGGGTTGTGGATAGTATTGTTGTCCACCAGGTGGGAAGTAATAGCCTCCTTGCTACAGAAGAAAAAAAGTCGTTAGACTGTTAGACTGTTTCCGGGTTATATTCCCGACCGACTCAAACCAACGACTTTAATATTCGTATCCGTTCCTTTGTTGCTTGGCAACCAGAATCGAGGAGGGAGAAACGACGAAAGCGTTTGGGGAATCGAAACGGAAACCTCCGAATCAGAATAAGGATATTCAATAATCTATTGTACAATGAGTAAGTCGAGTGGTTAGACTGTCCACCTTCTTATCGAGAGATTCTGGATTAAAATTGGCATCCGTTCGGCTGTAAGCCGGAAGTATTGACACGTATACCAGAGAGTTGCGGTTCCAAGCATTGGCTTGAAGTTTTGAAATTGGAAACATAATTTGAAATTTATGGCGTTTTCAACTACTAAGATCATTTACGCCAAGTCAATGCTCACGGTATACGAGTCAATACTTCCAGTTTATAGCCCGGATCACTATTACAACACGACTCTCCGCACTTCCCCGATACCGACTGCCAAGCAGAGACGGAACGGATACCAATTTTAACGTCTTTGATTTGACTCGGTCGGGAATCGAACCCGCAACCTCCCGATCAGAAGGCAGACAGTCTAACCCACTCGGCCAATTTAACGGTATTGACCTGGCGTATATGACGTTAGTAGTTGTAAACGCCCTAAATTATAATTAAAAAAATTTGAACACTTACGTTGGTCCCGGGGCTTCGGTCATCATCGTCGTCATCAGCCGCTAAAACAGAAATCCAACAGTCAGTGGAATATAGATGAGACGATCTCATTGATAGAGGTTTGTCTACAGATCAAAAACAAAGTCCAAGGAAAGTAGGCTTATCCACGATAGGAATCTAGAACATGCTGCTTGTTCCTACACAGAGACGCAGGGCATCACCTCTGCCTGGTCCAGTAATAAGCGAGGAAGGACGGAGGTACCCTCGAAGTGATTCTATACCTTGTTCAAGATTCTAAGGCCTGCTATTCGGTTACTTACCGACACTCAGTCCCAACAACGTAACGGTTAGCGCAAGCGCTATTGCGCGGATTTTCCAGTCAACCATTTCTCAACGATCGCCTGTTATGCTACTTATCTTAAATGCAGGTAAGATGAAGTCATCACGATATTTTTACATGCTAGTTAGCCAGGTTTAACTCGGATTAGCCTATAAGCCTACAAAATAAGACGTTGTAGCGTAGGTTTACGCGAAAAACCCGACCTCTCGTGCCAAAGCGAAATGGCTTATCGATTCACTTCTAATAGGCATATATCTAATCCCGTATAAAATATATCTAAGAGACGTCGAACCGATGACGTCACATAAGCAGAACGTTGTCTGAGCGCATCCACGGTGCCAACTAATCACGAAGGCGAGTCGCGACTCGCACAACTGAATCGACTGTTGATGAAGCGCAATTTTTAAAATCGTTGGATTTAAGATCTAAAGCCAACACGATGCGCATTAACCCCATTTCAATCACTAATGGTACTAATAGTTCCTAGCGTTACGTCAGTGGCGCACACCACACCTCATCGGTGATAAGCGCCACTCTATCTGTTAAACAATATTAATAATATTAATAACCCGGTCAGAAATAACCCAGTCACTCACGTGGGGCAGTTATGGTCTGAGTAGGGCCGTAAATAACCAGCGTTGCGTTTGTATGCAATTAATCACACGCGGGCCACCAATGGCCATGCGAAATTGCAGCCACGCGCCATATATGAGCCGTACGTAGATTTCTGATTGGGTTACACAGAAGGAATATTGTATACTGTCTCTTCTTACGAGACCATCCCCCAACGACTACGGCTCTACACTCTACATCTCTATATTTATCGTTAGTGATCGACTGATCGTCCACCATCGGCTACTATCAATATATATATTGCTATAAATTTGGCTGGACATTAAAACTGTGACACACTCTGTCTGTCTGTAACATTAACGTAACCTTCGTTAGGCGTTAGACGTCTTATAGAAAGTAACGTTCTTAGTGTAAATTTCTGTCCTATTTACTGTTATACATACTTCACTGTGATTGGTTGATATTTTGAAATCAGCAAGCCGTCTCTCCCTCAGGCCAAATCATCCTTCCTATCCCATCACCGATCAGAGGTTCCTCGTACCATAGTCCGATAAGAATCTGTTACAAAGAGGCTTCCTTCTTATGATATAAAAATATAATATTCCTTTAATATCTGTCGATATTAATATTATCTTGATATTAAAATATTGACTTCGTAAATTAATATTCAATATTGTCATGACAAAAATATCATTTTTATAGCCAAATGTATATTGTCACCGCGAATTTCACCGGTGTATATTTGATCAGATAGGCACAGAAATATAAATTATCCTCAAATTTTAATCTCCACACTCAATATATTTGACAATTAGTTCGCAAATTTATAGATCGCCATTTCTTTAAGCGATGATAAATACAGTGTAACACTTTATAAAATTGAGGAGTGTAGTCGAGCTGATAGCGGACGATCAATAGATATTGTAAAGAAGATCCCCACAGATTTAGCGTCAACCCTTGATTTATTGAGAATTAAAACATTAGCGGTGAATCGTGTTTGAGATGGTCGTCTCCTCTCACTAGTCGAAAAGCTATTGTAAAGAAGATCACCACAGATTTTTTTAGCCTATAGCCTTAGTTTATTGAGAATTAAAACATTCACTAGCTTTCGGAGCCCCGCTACTTCATCAGATGAAGATGAAAGCCATTTCGCCTCTTTATCGCAATAGTGGATGTAACATGTATTGGCCGTATGCTCTTTGCTTTTGATTAGTTTGGAGCCGTGAGTGAGCTTACCTTGTAGTGCAATATGCGTCTTACAGTAGAGTAGAGGGTTAGGGGTCAACCGATTATCGCCCTGGTCGATATATTTATATTCTTACTACTATTGGCATCGGCAGTTAGCCAAGTAAGAAGTCAATATTGAATATCGGCCTCAATAATCAGACGATAATCGGGCAATATTGACTTTATCGAAGCCGATATTCATGATTTTTGGATTATCGATATCGGCCATCAGTCATGTGAAAGGCCGATTATCGTATCGGCCTTGAAAAAAAAACAATATCAGTCGATCTCTAATGCATACGATACAACATGGTGGCCGATCTCTAGTGAGTAAAGTCAGAACGTAGAAGAACTCTGTAAGATTCGATCTTGTTGTTACAACAGGATAAGTGGCAAGTGCAATTTAGGACTACGTAGCAAAGCTTACCTATGACGGTAAGCCGTACCAACCAATTCTGTAGCGAAATGGCTGTGAAGTATCGTTATCAAGGCAAGATACAAATCACGACATCACCCACTCGCACGAACACTTGCGAACGGTTCTCGTTTGGAGAAATAACGTGCCCCCAGGGGAGCAATGTTTACGACTGCGAGATCGCAAGTCGCTCACCAACATTTTATTTCTTGCGTAAAATAGTGGAGCCGATGGCGGACGATCCAAATAGTAATAGATAGAATAAGTCACCACAGATTTAACGTCCAGTCCAGTTTATAGGAATATAAATCACCAACTTTCGGAGCTCCACCCTACTATAATAATAGATAAAATTTGTCACCACAGTTTTAACGTCCAGTCCAGTTTATTGGAATATAATTCACAAGATTCCGGAGCTCCAACCTATTATAGTATAGATAGAATAAGTCACCACAGATTAAACGTCCAGTCCAGTTTATTGGAATATAATTCACAAGCTGTTTGAGATTCACTCATCAGGAGAAGGTGGTGACTTATTCTATATATTTCTTTCTTACGAGGAGATTCAGTTCTCGGGAGACTTTCAATTTATTGTAGCTTTTTCTTTGGACTAGACTGCTGTTGTTTTGAATATATGGCGTTTTCCACAAAACTAAGGTAATATAGGCCAGCGCAGGTCAATGCTTTGTCGTCAACATCAAAATTTCCTATTGGTGGAGAACTAAGTTCTCATCAGACACTTCCACTTCCTCAGATGTCGCGAGAAAGAAGTTGCTGAAAGTATGCTACGCGTGTCGATACTTCAGGTGTATAGCCCGGAACACTGTAACAGCCGCAACTGTACACATCAGACACTAACAGTCAAGCAATTCTAATCTTTGGTTTAAGTCAAGCACGCTCACAAGACGGACAGATTTGCTTACTGATTACAGCTGGAAATCGTGTTGCTGCAACACCGACAACCATCGGTGAGGTTTGATGTCTGATGTGTGATTTCTACGTAAATCACTAGGCAATTTACCCATTAAAATAACGCGATCAAATCTCACGGGTTTATAACGACGAGTTGCCCTTATTTTTTATCTGATAGCGACGTTAAAAACACATAAAGCCACTTTGAGACTCATTCCACGTTTCTACAAATTGTAAATTATTATCAAGACGGTCGCAACCTTTTTCTGTTACAACGTGGTGCCGCAGTACCGCACTGTTCACGTTGTGTTCAGTTCAGTTCAGTTGGCCGATCGGTTTGACTGTTCGTCTGATCGAGAGGATTCGGGTTCGATTCCTGACCGAATCAAGCGAAAAACTTGGCAGTCGGTATCCGGAGAGTACCGAAGGTTGTGATAGAGATCCGGAAGTATTACCACGCATTGACATGGCGTATACCGTAGTAGAGAGGTAATGCCATCAATCCAAAAACAACAAATTGGCAATCTCTAGCTTCCCATGCATTTGTTACTTGATTTCATTAGGCCAAACTTATGGGACTGAGATATACTATAGGCCTACTATGTGTGTCTGCGTGCCTACACGCATGACGTGGGCACTTCCGCAGCCTATTGGGCTGACCTAGAATTTGAACTCTGTGAGTTTTGTTTGTTTATTTGGAATTTATTTGGTATCCGTTCCTTCCCTGCTTAGCAGTCGGTATCGGGGAAGTGCGGATGAGAGCCGTGATTGTAATAGTTTTTGTTTTATTTGAAATTTAAGGCGTTTTCAACTACGAAGGTCATTTACGCCAGGTCAATGCTTACTGTATACGTGTCAATACTTCCGTCTTATTGCCCGGATCACTATTACAATCACGGCTCTCCGCACTTCCCCAAAACCGACTGCCAAGTAGGGAAGGAACGGATACCAATTTTAAAGTCTTCGATTTGACTGGGCCCGGAATCGAACTCGCAACCTCCCGATCAGAAGGCGGACAGTCTACACCACTCGGCCAACTGAACGGTCGTGAGTGTTGAAATTTATGGAGTTTCAACCATACTAAGGTCAAAGTTTAGATCGTGTGTTGATACTTCCGGTTTATAGCGCGGATAACTATCACAACCGCAACGTCCCGCACTCTCTCGCATATTGACTGCCAAGCAGAGAAGGAACGGATACCAATTTTAAAGCCTTCGTATTTTACTGGATTAATCCGTGTGTTGTATGGCAACACCGCAAACAAGCTATAGAGATCCCTATCTCGGGCAGGCCTTCTTCTCTCGCATACCAATTCTTCATAAATTATAAATAAATGGTCTTATCACAGTTCCGAAGGGTTTATCTACGTCGTAAATTCTTAAAACAACATCTAAATTTCGTTAGACCTTCTTTGTGTGAAGTTCGTTGGTATTTCTTATCAAGATTGTTACGGCACAAACAATTCTTTCTTTCTTCGGCGGCTTGCTTTCACCAAAAAAGATTTGCCCGCGGATTTCTTTCTTGTTGTTTTGAGTTTATGACGTTTCAATCATACTAAGGTCATCACTTCATCATCAATTCTGGTTTACAGCCCGGGCTGGGCACTCGAATTCGAATACTTCGAATCGAATAACAAGATATTCGGACCGAATCGAATAGCAATTCGTTCACTTTTCGAATACTACAACAACTTGAGAAATCTCTATACGCGTAGCCAGGAGAGGTATAGCTTTGAAGCACTCCTTTTCTCTGGTGCCACAGTAGTGGACTTTTGTGCATTTTGCTATTACCATGAGAGACATGACTTCACATTTGGCTAGTTGCGTCTCTGCATGTTCCTGGCTGTTGATAATATATTTTCAATCCAATTTTATCGAATAAGGTTAATAACTAGGTCAGTCACGTCTATACTGAGAAGGATCGGACACGGCATTACCCATCGATCAGCTTTCGCCCGAATCCGCTGGTAATCCGTTGGTAATTTTGAATTTATGGCATTTTTTTTACCCTTTTAAAGTAATGTACGCGTAGAGTTACACGAGTGTCGATATTTCTGGTAGAGCGCGGTTTACTACCGCCGCTTGAAATACGACTGTCAAGCAGAGAAGAAGCGGATACAGTTTTTAAAGTCTTCGATTTGACTCGGTCGGGAATCGAACCCGGGACCTCTTGATCAGAAGGCGGAGCGGATACAAATTTTTGACTCCCCGGTATTCATCAGTCAGTCTTCGCAGTAGATATCGAAACAGGACACCGACGGTTGTCAATGTTTTGAATTTATGGCGTTTTAACCCTACTAATGTAATATACGCCACGTAAATGATTGCAGCGTGCGTGTTGATACTTCAGGCGGCATACAGCCTGGATCACTATCACAACCCTGCGCCGATATTAACTGCCAAGCAGGGAAGGAACGGATACCAATTTTAAAGTATTCGATTTGACTCGGCTCGGAATCGAGCTCCCAACTCAAAGTGTTTGGTTTGACTCAGTCGGGAATCGAACCCTGGAACGGTCATTTTTCAACTTCGCTCTCTACTGACAGTCAGCGGAGAGTTGTCGTTGTGATCCGGGCTATAAGCCGGAAGTATTGACACGGCGTAACAAATCTTAGTAGGATAAAAAAAGCCGTAAATTCAGCACAGCACTATTCAAAATGTTGCTCTCTATTGACCACTAACGGTTTCAAAAAAACCAACACAAAACTCGCCATTTTCCAAATCTTTATATAGCAGCAACGAATGTAGAAAGCGTCTCGCGCACGAAATTTTTAGGATGGTTGCGAGAATTGAACACAAAATAAGAAAAAAGATAAAATCTATAGAGTAAAATCGCACGGTTTTCACCCAAAAATTGGGACAAAAATAACAAAAAAGCAGCAAAAACATAATAAAAGAGAAGAGTAAAAAAAATTGTAACATAATCGTAGCAACTTATACGCGAAAAAATAATTTCAGGAGGGTCACCGCGAGATGGCGCAAGAGAGCAGCATTGGTAAAAACGCTCAAAAGTAACTCTCAACCAAGATTTTAGTATCACACTCGTCATTGTGACGTAGTGCTATGTTCCTTGTCGACGTGACGCCACGACACTATCACGTCATAATCGGGTTAGACAAATCGTTTGATATAAATCTGGTAAGACTGGCATTTGTATAAAACAATACTGCTGACTGATATAAGCCCCACGGGCACGTGTGGGCACAGCGGTGGGTGGGGAGGGGGGGGTAGTAACAGATAAGCCAGGTCTGAGGGGCGTTCAGATGTGGCGAAGTGACGTCAGGCCACATGACGTCACATGTTAGTGGGGCACGACGTCCCACTTATCATTTTACAAGTACATACGTAAGTCAGTAAAATTGACCTCCAGAACAAAGCCTGCAACCAAGATCTTGATTTCATAGGACGTCAGAGGGGTGTGCAATGACGTCATACTTATCATCACGATATATTAGTAAAATAATGCACGTCGAGGTTTACGATGTAAGTTATGGGGTTAAAAGATGCTCGAAACTCAAACAAGATTTCGATCCCGTGACTCCGTGATTTTAGAGGTAGGTGAGGAAATGCTCATTTGCGTCCCCTGCTGGTTGTGAGGTTTGCTCCGGGGGGGTCAAAGGTTAAAGGTTACGTATTCCCGTTAATTAAAGCAGTGGTTTCGCAGCTCGCATGCCTAGTTTTCATTTCTTTTTGTCTCGAACGAAACGCGTTCGACAACGCTCTTGTTTTATGATGATCGATTTCAGCATAATCGCACGCAAAATTATGTCCACCCGGAGTTCGGGGTGTCAACGGGGTGCCAGGAAGTCCCGACGACGCGGAGGACGCACCACAACTATAAAAGTCTCCGTTTTTCGTCGATACTTCAATCGGGACGTAATTAATATTGTGGTTATGATGTGATGAATTATGACCAGATAAGAATCTCGGTACAAAGTCGAACGAAAAATGATTTCCCCCACCCACAATCGCCGTGGCCGGCAATGGAGTTCCGCTAACGTCTAAACTCGCGTTAGCCGTGTTAACGTAGTCTCTCGCAGATAGAGGTAACGCCGGCGAAAGTCTTAAAATATCGTGTCGTAATTTCCTGACGTGGGTCTTCCGGTGTTTTGCCCAGCCGTTTTGGCGTCTCCATGGGTCGGCTGCTGGGATCGGAGGTGGGACTTGTGGGGCTGCTATGCTTGATTGCGCAATCGCTCCGTTTGATTTTGTTTCGCTCGTCCCGTTTAAACTTCCGATCCCTGACGTACTGCTGCTGATTGGGGTCAAAGGTGCATGTTCTCCATCGGAGCGTAACGAGTTGGCGCTCACTCCTCGTTGGGGCGTGTTAGGGGAGTGTCCTTGAATTGAAACGACTCCGGCGGCAGTGTTGAAGGCAACGGCGTCCGTTTTAATTTTCAGCGATTTATGTTTCGATATGATTTCACGGTTCTCGTAATCGTGCTCTCCTGACACCGTGTGGTGACGAGGATGGTTGACGGTAACGGTTTCAGTTCGTCGATTGTATCCAACCGCGTTACTGTTGAAGCGTCGTCTGTTCAGCATTTCCTGTAGAGAAGTGAGAATCGTTGGAAGCAGAAGAACAAATTTTGTCTCTACAGATTTACATCATAATCCCAACTGTAATTGGAGCTCCGAAAGTTTGTGAATTCTCAATAAACCAAGGCTGGACATTAAATCTATGGGCAATCTCATTTGCGATGCATCTATTGATCGTCTGCCATCGGCTTCTCTATATTCTTTGATATATCGTAAAGACGATTCACCACTAATGTTATAATTATCATTATAACCATGAAAATAAATACTGACCTGTCGTCCGATCGGGGCAGGCTGGAGTTCAAAGGTCGAAGGAATGGAACGTTGGCTTCCGGAAATAGCTAAAAAACGAAGCAACATTGAACACTGGAGGCACCAGAGAGTCTCTTTCAAAAAAATCCAAACAGCTCGATCATTTATGAGGGCCAAGAGCACGTAATGGACCTCCTGCATTCGACCAGCCACCAGCCAACTACCATCAGCATGTAATATGAAGGCCTACAATTTGGGATGGGGATTTGTGACGTCATATCTCGAGTTCATTTCGAAGTAGAATGATGAGAGGATTATTCGAACCGAATATCAAGCTCCTAGACCCCCTCGGAACATATTTAAATAATAAATTTGAATCAGGACTTCACTGCAAGTTGCCTAAGTGTGATTTGTGACGTCTCGAGTTGTCGAGTTAGGTTCATGAGGAGAGAATATCCAAACCTACCAGTATTGTGGGACGAAGCGCTCCCTCTCGTTCCAGGCGTCCGTGGCGTATACCGTGATCCGGACGGATGCCCCGATACAGATGATAGCCCGGCAGTTAAAGGAGGTCCTTCTCTCCCGCTCCCATTTGTGTTGTAATACGACGGGCTTGGTAAGGCTGTGAAATATATCATAGGCTTGCACCGAGGTCGAATCATCAGTCGGTATTGTAGGCATAATGCCTCGAGCCTCGAGTCAATAGAGGTGTTTGACTCGACTTGACTCAGAAAATGAAAGTGGAGACTAAGACTCAAAGTTATTTTTTACAAATCCTAAATTTTGTCAATAATAAATTCTGCGCTTTTTCTCAGTACCCAGAGCGACACCTAGTGTTTATGAAACATTACTATAACAGGGTAAACTGAATTTTCTAAGATTTTCTCAGTGACTGCTTCACCATTTTTTTCTTCACAAATTGATGTAATATCATAATTATATGCCGATAATAATAATGAAGCATTACTACTATAGTAGGGTGATTTCATTTGATATTAAAAAGTACAAATGATTCAATTTGTCACTGCCCGCCGTCATAAGCACCAATAGCATTATGCATGACTGACTTTGGTAGAACTGGAGAGGAGGTGACTCGATGACAAAAGAAATTGTTTCATTCATAATAATCAATTAATCACAAATGATTCGATTTGGCCATTCCTATCACGGAACTGAGCTTACCCCGAAGAGACACCGGACTAGAAAAATAGGAAAAAAACGCCGCAATTCGATCAAAGTCATTGAAAAGTTGAAAATTTATGAAAAGCGTCTACGATTTCGCAGCTACACCACATTATCCTCGATTCATCGCCTCAGGCATCGTCTAACCACCTGATTAACTGAAACCAAGCCTGACGATGTCACAATGCTCTGGATTTACTTCAAAACTATTGATTTCTGATAGGTTCGCAAAAAAATGTTCGGCAAAATATAACAACTTGTTTGTGATATCACAATGATACTTCGTAGAAAAGACAGGGAGAAAATACACGAGCATATTTCAAAGGAGAATTTTTTATCGTCCCGCAATTTTTCAGCGATAAAAATAACGAGGAACGTAAGGATCGCGTAACTCTTTATGATATCGTAAAGAGATTCACCGCAGATTTAACGTCCAGCCTTAAGTTATTGAGAATTTAGAACATTCACAAGTTCAATGAGCTCCGATTCTTCATCAGGTGAAGATGATTCCTATAATATCTATTGATCATCCGCCATCGACTCCACTATACTCTTCTCTATAGTATGAATTTAAAACTTCTAACCATGTGACAAAAACTTCTTAAGAATAGATTGCAAGTCCGGTTTGTGAGAAGAAATTTATCCTCGTACTTATTCCGTCTATGGAGGAAATCTTAACCAGCGCGGTTGAGGTGCAAGCATGAGTTTTGGAAACACGCTCCAATGGACGCGAATGGGAACCAGGTTGAAGACTTAAGTCAGGCATATCTTATGACGTCTTTTTGATCATCTCCTTAATATTAGCATAATACATCCAGGGCTCTATCACAATCATGGCCCCCCCAACTACAACAAAAAAGGTGTTGAAAACCTCATTGGTGAAGCTGCTAATTGGATGAATCCATTTCATTCCTCTGGGACATATTGACGGCAGCTGTGCCATCCCTACGATTCCTAGTCTGTGTTTACACTTAGCTAAGTACAGGGTTTGGAAATCTGTGACTAGGAATCCTAGGATAGGCTAGGGTGTTGGTGAGGGGTCACTTATTACTTGACACTTATCACTTCTTTTTCCTGCTGGGGCCTCCATATCTGAGTAGGAACGACCTACAATAAGCAGGCGAAAGGAGAAGTGACTTTCAAACATCCATACTTGGACTTAAGTGTTCCATTACCCAAATATCTTTATTTTGTAATAAAGTATTTACTTATGATTCAAGTAATTACTTTGGACTAAAGCACTTACTTGTTCTTCAAATATCTTTGGTTAGAACTTAAATCAAGTTCACGTACCTGTTGTCTCTGTCATGCTAGACATCTGAGGCGGGTAAGCAAGATGTGGGTACGATCGTTCTGTGTTATTTTGAATATCAGTCCAAACTTCTTTGATCTTTTCAAAAAGTTGAGTAGCCCGACGACATTTGAATAAAAATAACCCTGAAACAAGTTGGCTGATTAATTATTTTGCGAGATGAAGAATATAGGGATGCCTATGGTGGCCGATCAATAGATATTGTGAAGAAGATTTACCACAGATTTAACGACCAGCCTTACTTTATTGGGAATTATAACATTAGTGGTGAATTGTCTTTGCAATATAATGGGAGCCAATGGTAAAAGATCAACAGATATTGTAAAGAATATTTAACATAGATTCAATCACCAATATCAACTTATTGAGAATTATAAAATTAGTGGTTAATTGTAATATAATCGGAGTAGATGGTAGAGGATCAATAGATATCACGGAGGATTCACCACAGATTTAACATCCAGTTTTGGTTTAAACATTACCCTACTTAAGTAACAATATAGAGGAATCGATGATGGCCGATCAATAGATATCGTAAAGATGATTCATCACAGATTTAACGTCCAGCCTTGACTCTGTTTTAATTCAAATTTGTGCTAAAATTACGATTCATTCCATCTTCACCTGATGAAGGAGCGGAGCTCCGAAAGCTAGTGAATGTTAAAATTCTCAATAAACTAAGGCTGGACGCTAAATCTGTTGTGATTCTCTTTATAATATCTGTTGATCCCCTTTTAGGCCTATTACAAAGACAATTCACTGCTAATGTTATAATTCTCAATAATTGCTTGAAATAGCTTATTCATATCAATATTAATTAATTAATAATAAAAGGTAATGCTGGGATCCGTAACGCACCTTGTCCTGTGTCACATCCGTGACCGGTTTCCACTAGAAGTAGATCGTCACTGAATCCATACCGTTGCAAACACTGGACTGGCCATTTCGCCATGATCCTACGATAACGACTGTACACGACCAGATTGCTCGTTTTGACTGAAAAGAAAGAAACTAGATATTTCTGATTGTCGTAAAATCGGCTTCGTATTGATCGACGGTAAATAGAATATTGGTATCCAGGGCGCAGGCCTACCAGTAATGGGTCGGTTCTGTATTACTTACGTGTTTTACTGTAACTTTTAATATATTTTCTAATTTTTTATGTTCTCACAACCGGACTCCCACCTCAAACAGCTGACTCGATGGCCTGATGGACAAATCGCTGTTTGACATTTCGGGATATTTTGTGAACTTTCTCAATGTTAGTAAATTTCTCTCTCTCTCTCTTTATTATCCTCAATGCACTGGCTGTCTTGCAAGGAATATTTGAACCAGTTAGTAGAACCTGGTTTTGTGGCCCGCGACCAATCCCAACACCACAAAACCGGCTCAGATGCTGAGCTGTTGACTATGACCTGCTGTTTTTTAACATGTAAGGATTCTACCGATACCAGTTTTCACATCTTTGGTATAACGCGGTCGGGACGACCTACCGGTGGTTGATAACCTAACCACCACAAAACCGGCTCATATGCTGAGCTGTCGACTATGAGTTGACTATGAGCCCATGACCTACAGTTCAAACAATAATTAATATACCGTATTTATAGAACTGCAGTTTGAATCAATACTCAGTTGAAAATTTCTTTAATTTCTTCAGAAAATATTGCTACAGCACTCCATCATTATATGATCAATCTCAGTAATCGGTCACGTTTGACATAAGCCAAAATTGATTTGAAAATGGCCGAAAACAATTAAATTTGACGTAATTACATACAGTCACAGGATGCAGAGAGTTGTTTTGTATTTGAAAAGCACGCCATCACATGGTTCCCAGTGCCGGGTGTTTCCCCCCCGAAAAGTCCTGATTGGGCCCCTTATGAACACTCACAAGTTTGGTCACGTTGCCAGTGATGTCACAGGATATCAGAACAGTTGATGATATCGGGCATTCTCCTATGCATTCGTTGACGGTATTTTAGGTTCGTAAACGCATGTCCCAAATGGCCTTAAAATTGAAGCTAAAGCGCTCGTATCCAGAGAAATTTTTGCGGTGTATCCCTCAGACAACACACAAATAACAGAGACGTTCGGTGATTTACGAATTTGGGGCCGTTATGAGCGGTCGCGGGCTGCCTTTCCGCGGCACTGGTGGTTCACTAAGCATTTGAAAACACCAAAACGGCCGCCTAAACAAGGCTAAGGAGCCACCAGGGCAGCGGCAACGAGTCAGGCGTTGCTAATCACCGGCTAACGCTAATTTTTAAGAATCTTACCTTCTAAATAGACGTCATTTTTATTTTTTTCATCATCGTCAATGTTTTTAGCCCGAAATATGCACGGGTGATTTTCGGGAATGCTTTGTGAGCAACCCATGGTGACGTTTCCCAGCACCACGACTGTTTGGTTTGTTGTATCCTCGTATTCCAAGAAATACTGTCCTGTTGCGTCGCCGAGTTGTACAATTTCAGCAGCAAAGATGACATAGGGCTTCGAATCTATACGACTATGTCTATTTCATAGTAGATTAATTCGCTGTAAATAAGATTCCTGTATTATTGAATGCACCGTGCGCTGTAGCATAACACACATCCCAGAAATACGCAGTGTTTTATCAGCTAGCATCCAACCTTATGTAAGGGTGTGTAGAATAGCTTCAAGATTACAACACCGTGTCTGCCATAAACGTTAACATCGAAACCCGACAATAATCAGTTCGAAATACTTCCTGATTGTGACATCAATGACGGGAAACAATGTGAAATACAACCACTATGCAACGGCTGAATGCTAAAACCATTATGATCTCACTAGGCCTGTTACAGATTTGCTGTTGGGTCTCTAGCTAACTGAGCTACCAGCCTACCGCGGTCCCAGACTCCCCATCATTACCTTAACATATAAATCATCTTTATTCACCTGATGAAGGAGCAGAGCTCCGAAAGCTTGTGAATTATATTCCAATAAACTGGACTGGATGTTAAATCTGTGGTGACTTATTACATTTATTACTATTTGAATCGTCCCCTTGGCTCCAACCATTTTTAATATATAAATGCAATAGATCGAGAATATGTCACCAGACAGTCCGGTTTATTTGGAATAGGCTATTTCACAATTCCGACCGATAATGTTTGTCGAATTATGATTTAATTGACCCCTTTGTATGACTGTGAGGTCGATATCCAATACTGACTTCCTTACTTGACTAGAATGTCTGATAGCAATAATCATAAAGATCGGTCTTGATATAATCAGGCGATGTCTTTTCCATGTTAAATGATTATTAGCAAGTCTACGAGCCTACCCTCAAAATATGTATATCTAAGGTCGTTGCATGTGTGCGGGACCCCTCTCTCTCTACAAAACTTTTCGTAGGCCTATTGCAAAAATACGAATATTAAGTAGACCTAGAGATCGACCGATATTGTTTTTTTTTCAAGGCCGATACGATAATCCAAAAATCATGAATATCGACCAAAAATCGATATTAGATCGATTTATCGTCTGATTATTGAGGCCGATATCCAATATTGACTTCCTTCCTTGACTAACTGCCGATACCGATAATCGCAAAAATACAATCGGCCAAACCCTAATATTGATTGGTAGTTTATAACATAACATAACACCTCACAAATCGTACCATCTACACACTTCGCTACAGTATTACAGGCACTAGACTAGTGTCAAGTGTTTATCTGTGAGGCCCCCTTGAAATGTAATATTTGCTTGGGCTTTTATACAAAGAGACTGACTGCTACGAGAAGCCTAGCAGTCGAAAAAATATTTATTTAACATCTAAATCTAGAGGTTCATTGCTGCTAAGATGGTGTTCGTTTTAACACCCTACCTAGAAAATGCTGCTACACTCTGTATTAAAATATCAAACCTTTAGTCAACTTATCATTACAAGGCCTACATACATTGTAGGCAATTCTAACCCTTATGGCAGTTCAGTACAATACCGGTACTACATTCAGTGTTACTTTACAGTACCTAAGCCAAGTCTCCTGATCATAACTACAGTACCGTTCCCCGATACATAAAATCGTAGCCTTGGCAGTTCAGTACAATGCAATTTACAGGGGCTTTGGGCGCCTATACACAGGTGCCACTATATTCTTGGATAGGCTCAAAGTATTTTCATAATTTGCTGTGTTTGCTGCTACATAAGGCTTGTGACTAAGTCACAGAGTTGCTTGCCGTCTGTTAGAAAGAATATTTTAGTACAGTATTCTGCCACTAAGCACGCCTGACACACTTCATAATTTACGCAAATGCTTTCACTGTTGTAGTTTCGCTTCTTCTTTGCTGGGGAGACTGTTTTAGTTCAACCTAACGTCAGGAATATTGGTTAATGAGATGAGTTTTCCTGTACTCTGCTAGGGACAAGGAACGCTGATTTTTATATTTTACTGAACGGCTTCGACTCTACGAACTTACGTTGGTCGTCTGCTTAGTCTGTTAGGGACACTGGTGTAGTTTTCTTTGCGCTCAAACAAAAGCGCTTCCCTCTTAGAGAAACGTATGGCGTCAGCGAACGCAAACAGTAGTTCGGTAAACACCTGGCAATATAACTCTATTCCTTCAGGCAAACATTACTAAGAGTGGCCTGTTGGAATACTACATTCTACTACTGGACTGCCAAAACACATTCCTGCTAGGCTCGAAGGATTTTAACAACACTCGATAGTCGGTTATAAGAGGTACTTGTTATGTTGAAACCAGCAGCAGGCGCGGCAAAGAGATTTCTAATGACTCTCAACAGCTCATTCCTCGGCGCCAGGCCGTTAATAATTATCTTATACGCAGAGAAAAAGGATGACTTATAATACCCGTTGCGGAGTTGAAGATAAGAAAATTATCGGTGACATAGGGCGTAGAAACAACAAATGGTTGGGCCTACAACAAGATTATCTCAAAGTGAGACAGACGTTCTTAACTACTACGTGTAAATTCGGATAAGCGAAAGCATATGTCCAAAAAAAACTTGAACAGAATGAATCTGTCTTTGTGACGATGGTACGCGTAAACAATGTGCACAAGAAAAGCGCGCGTGAATTTAATGACGTCACAATTACTACAAGGAATGACACCCACAAATATTGAAACTGCCCCCCTTCCCCGAATCGCACTGGCACGTACGCCCCCTACCACCTACGTCAGTCGGTCGACGGCTAGTTAGTAGGCTAAGCTCTACCTACCCCTACCGGTACTAAAATTCCCATCTACACTCTTCCCCTACATACTTGGTCACTAAAGAATATCTCAAAACAGTGTCAGACGCTTGTGAGGTAAGAAAAAGAATTGCAGTACCGTTTGAAGTATGTTGGCAAAAACCATAGGTCCTTCCGTTTATTCTCTGCCTTGAACAAGAAACATTAAAAAATCTGAAATTGTCACGCATGAAAATAGAGTTTGAACAAACAACGATCCCGGGTTAAAAATGACCTTTTTGCTACCCAGTACCACTTGGCGATTTTTTTCTCACACCTGCGTACCACTGAGTTCAGTAACAAATGTAGTCATAAGGTCACTGAACGGTGAAATAGCGAAGCCCTCAAACTGTATGATGCCCGCGTGACTGAAAGAGTTGAACAAATGTCTCACGCACCACTGAAAATAGCTTCGTGTACCACTAGTGGCAACCACTGCACTAAATCATTGCAAATAAGTAAACAGACGTCTACTGCATCCAAACACCCTTCCCCTACATACTTTATCGCTATTGAGCTAAAAGCCAAACCGCAAAACAGTGTCGAGTGTCTGCAACGGAGTAGACCTATGTGAAATACAATATGAACAAATACCAGTCAACAGTACGTGACGCATCAAATTCCTTAGACCTAACTAACCGATATGATTTAAAGATATCTACGGCAGTCACCGGATGGTCTTCACGCATGGCTGGCAAACTGTTAATATGCCAGGAAGCTAATCATTATTGGCCATCGTGAGCAATTGAGCGGAAATTCGGATCCAAACACAGCACTTCACCCGTGCAAGTTTATGTTCAAATGGAGTTGTTTAATTAAACGCGCACACCGGCGATTTCCCTTGTTCGAAGCTTCCCATTGACTGCCGAAAACCCGGATCTGTGGGTTGGAATCCCGGCCGCGTCACATCAAAGACAAAGCCGTTTAAATTTGCATCTGCAACAGCCAGGCTACGTGTGATCATTATGGAGAGTTGGTGTTGGCTTGGAAGTGCGATATCTCATATCTCATACATATACGCGGGCTATAGGCGTCTTCTCTCCTTGTCCTTGGCCACCAAATGCCATGAAAACTGGCTTCGAATTCCCAGTCGCGTCACACCGACGCAGTTAAATTTGATATCTGCAACTGGGCAATTTTAGGGGTTTGTAGGGAGGGGTGGTGCTGCCTTGGAAGAGTGACAGCTCATTTCAGGGTCTCCATATAACAGGTAGAACACGGATAATTGCAAAACGATCGAAACGACAATCCCTCGATGTACAGATGTCGGACAATTTTAATCAACTAATGAAACGAGGGTGCGGTGCAGATTAGCGTGCATCCTATACTTATAAAATAATCTCACCCTTCCGGCTTAACTTCGTCTGTAATATTCACAGACTATTGGAAATTCTGTCAAGCCCGAAGAAGTCGTCAGAAGTCCTCACACCCCTGTTTCATATACTAATAGTACTTCCGTTCACTCGTCCATAATGGCTGCCGCAGTGAACAAATCTTGCCTAACTTTGACAAACTACACGTCCCTACAGCCCCCAAATTCGCATAGAAAGAGAGCTCACGTAACATACATCGAAATTAAGTATGATATAGCGTTGATTTAACAGCCGTACTCTATTTACCAACTCTATCCAGGCTGTATATTGGTAAAAACCCGCGCCGAAACAATTTTGACACTCTTTTGACGCTATTCCCACCCCTGCAGCGACTTCTCTATAAAGAAAACTCACGTGTATCGAAAGCGTTGATTTAACAGCCGTTCTCTGCTACAAGTTACAAGCTTTACCAACTCTAACTATACCGTCAAAGTGACGACTATTATTCTCGCTAGCCCTGCGGGTAGGATTTCATCGTGTTCATGATGGCGTTTTTTTTTATACATACTTAGAAAATTGCTTGACGTAAATTACTGTTTTGTAAAACTTACAGCCGGGTATTATCATGGTTAGAAAGCAACAGTTGAATTATGAAAAATAATCCCAACTAGCGAGACTGCCACCATCTTGTATCAAAACATACCATCACTCGGATAATTTTGGCCGAGCGGTTTGACCGTCCACCTTTTAATCAGGAGGTTCCGGGTTCGATTCCCGACCGAGTCAAATCGAAGAATTTACAATTGGTATCCGTTCCTTCTCTGCATTGAAGCCAGTATCGGAGGAATACGTCGGGCTGTGTTAGTGATTCGGGATATAAATATGAAATATCGACACGCGTACCTTAAGCATCGACCTGGCGTATATTACCTTAGTAGGGTGAAAACGCCATAAATTCCTCAATTTATTCAGTGCAGAACTCCGAAAGCTTGTGAACTAAGTTTCCAATACTTTTGACTGGACGTCAAAACTGTAGCGACACCGGACACTCTCTACTTATTGACGTAGGTGATCGGCTGCTATCAATGTGTTGTCATATATTTGACTGGATGAACTTTGAACTGTATCTATGACCTACTCTAGATTTTTAACCGCAGATGCCCAGTCCTGCAACGTCACGAAGATCGTTTTATTGACGTGTTTAAACATGAACAATGTAATCTTATGCAATTTACTTCAGTTCGTAGGCCATATTGGAGGTAGGGACTCGTTGTAACGCTATAGCGCTCTCGTCGAACAATCGGAGATTGGCCCACTAATTTTCTCGGCCGAATGTAATATACCAGGCAGTGCTCTATCTATCGGCGACTATCAATATATATTAACACTGGCAATGCGTTACGTCAACGATTGGCCCCAAATCCGGGAAATACATTAAGGCGTACGCCAGTTGGGACTTGGGAGTAGATAATTTTAACCTACAGTAACCCAGTGTAATAATTTATGCCGAGTTCATTTGATAATGCGTTGATGAAAATTTTCCATCAAGCGTGTTAAATAATAGATGTGAGAGGGGTACTTCCCAGATGCTTGCCAAATCCAACTCAACTTGCCCGTAAGCAGAGGCCGTAAGAGGAACGGGCTGCTGGTGTTTGGTCCGCCGTTTAGTGTTGCCGATAGCGAATGATCAACGGATATCGCAAAGAAGATTCAACCTGGATCGTCTGCCCTCATTAGCTACAGACGATGGCTGACGATCAGATATTGACAAAAGTGTAATGTCACCAACTTGATCTAGTCTGAGCGACTAAAAACAGAACCCGACTGCATCACGGCAACGCTAACATGCTGGATACGACATTTATCACCTGCCAGTTTATTCTGTCCAATCTGTCCGCTACGCCAAAACGCCACCCTTGCCTACACCACACCAGCGACAAATCCTATCCCACTGTCGTTATTCGAGAACTACGCTAACTGCTTGTTACTAGAGAATTTCGTTTGTCTACCGATCAATCCGCCGCTATTTCACAAAACGGTTAAGCTCAGTCAACAGACAGCCAGGGAAGACAACAAATTAGACTATCCATTATGACTCAACAAATGACACGTCAAAGATTAATTCATACGTAATAACCGACTTGGCTTCCTCTTGTCTTAAAAATGCGACGCGACTCAACAGTTTGTTTGTTTACCGAGATGATTTATGGCTACCGAGCGGCGATTTTCAAACAACGAGCAAACGACTATGCTGAAATAATTGCTGCAATAAAATTTATTACCCAAAATAAATAGGTGGTATTTAAAAGGGGGTGGACGAACTTGTGCTCAGCGCCGTGAATAAACTCCGTAGACGTAGAGGAACTGTGTTGACTGTAAAAACGAATTGCAGAATTGTTCTGAATGTACGACGTTTTTACGCTACTAAGGTCAAATACACCATGCCAATGTGTAGTACGCGTGTCGATATTTCAAGTTTATAGCCCCGATCACTCTCTCAACCCTCCGATATTGATTTCTGAGCAGAGAAGGAACGGATACCAATTTTAAAGTGTTTTGTTTCACTAGGCCGAGAATCGAATCCAGAACCTCCTGATCAGTATATCTCACTGGACATTAAAACTGTGGTGACACTCTCTATATCTATCGTAAGTGATCGTCCGCCATCGGCTACTATCAATATATTGCTATAAATTTGACTGAACGTTAAAACTGCGGTGACACTCTCTATATCTATCGTAAGTGATTGTCCGCCATCGGCTACTATCAATATATTGCTGTAAATTTAGCTGGACGTTAAAACTGTGGTGATATTCATTGTATCGTGGTCGTCAGTCATCGACTGCTCCAATTTATCATCCATTCAAATTAGATTTCTTCGAATAGTTAGTTCCACCTCAGATGGTTTTGTTGAATCAAGATGGTCGACATTTTCTTATTTGCGGACGACTAATTTATCTTCTACAGTAGCATCATTTGTTACATCACAAGGGATGCGTTTTACTGATATTGTTAGTTAAATATTACAAAACAAATGAAATCTTGTCGTACTTTATGATTAATAACGTCCGTTCGGTTAGAATTTTATTAGACTCCAAAAATTAATATATTAGCCGGTGGTGACAGATGATCACGTTAAGATATAAAATGTCACCACAGTTTCAACGTCCAGTCAAATTTATTGAAAAATTAATTAATTCACAAACCCTGAGCTGCGATCTGTCATCCAAATTTTTCTCGAAATTTTCAGCTAATATTTAGACAGAAAATTGGAAAATCAATGAAATCGACCCAAAAATTCAGAAATCTTAAATTTTTAACATATTTTAGATTACAATCGTGACTATTTAGGGGAAAAATCACCAAAATTGCCAAATTTTAGGATTATGTGACGTCAAAGAGTTTGATAATGGTCTCAAATCAACCGATTTTGATATTTTGTAGTTGGAAACTCGGAGATTTTTCGAAATTGGAACAAAATAGTGCATACTTTTGAGTCACAAACCGATTGAATCCTGCAGCAATCTTTTGTTCGCCTTCTGGTCGTGAGGTTACTGACCGAGTTTAACCGAATACTTTATTGGTGTCCGTTCCTTCTCTGTTTGGCGGAGGAGAGCGAAGTGGTTGTGATAGTGATCCGGGCTTTAAACTCGAAATATCGACACGCGTACTAAGCCATTGATCTGCCATACATCACCTTAGTAGGGTTAAAAACGCCATAAATTCTTAACAACAATTTCGGAGGTCATGCTGCGCATCGCTATCACAGCTTCGCTTCCTTGTAGCTGCATCGCCTTGCAATAAATCCCACTTAATTTTGTCTCGCAACTCCCATTCCCTATCAAGTCATCAACAGACAACGTGACCGAATAAACTCAATATCAGAACGCAGTGTGAGAAAATAATCGACTTCACGTTGCTACAAGAGACAGTCGGAGAGACGTTAAAGGTGCGGAACAGCGAGCCTGGGGAGTTTAGTTTCAAATTCACGGAGAAATTTCGCGGTCATTCAACACCGTCGCATTTGTGATTCAACAATGCGTTTACTTGTTGCACAGAAAAACTATATAATGACGCAACAATACAATCAAACAGTTACGGGCAAAACAAATAAATCAAGATCAAAACCGATTAAATTAACCCCTTACCATGAACAGATCGTAGCAGTTAATGAAGATTTACAAACGTTGCGCACGTTAAAGGGTTAATTGTCACATTTTTTCGACTCGAATCGTTACGTCACACTTTATTGACACCTCAGATTTTGACGTCAAACGCGGCGACGAATACAATAACGGACTTCAAAGAAAGCCTGGTATCACAACATTTATGGAGTGTTGCTTGTTCATATGTTTAG
This sequence comes from Botrylloides violaceus, assembly GCA_030412335.1. Taxonomy (NCBI): domain Eukaryota; kingdom Metazoa; phylum Chordata; class Ascidiacea; order Stolidobranchia; family Styelidae; genus Botrylloides; species Botrylloides violaceus. The sequence goes on along the minus strand of JASFYC010000571.1, from coordinate 147,798 downwards.
AGGTCGACAGATTATCGCCCGGACCGATGTTTGTATTTTTGCGGGTATCGGCAGTTAGTCAAGTAAGGAAGTCAATATTGGATAACGGTCTCAATAATCAGACGATAATCGGGGCCTAATATCGACTTTTGGGTCGATATTCATGATATTTCGATTATCGTGTGGATCTTAAAGACCAGGTACTAGCAATTCCTCGTTACGTCCAATCTAGGAATTACTTGTTGTTAAAGTCTACTGTCGATTCTAGATTGGACTGTCTTAATGGCCTCCTAATGGTCGTATCGTACTCCATGTCTATATTTGAATTAATCACGTGATTCAAGGCTTCATGGAAATACATATCTATCTATTTCAACTATAGCTTATAGACAGTCTAACTAGTTAGAATAACATGCATTGTATCTACGTCACGGTCGGGTTAAACTCAAGAGGATACACGGATGATCTCTCGTCACGCTCCATTTCATTTTTTCTACTGGCGTCTCCGGTTGACGAGACGGGACGGGAATGTGACAATGACCCCGCGCAAACTATATTGATGACTCATCATACCTTCGGAGGAGTTATCACGTACGCTGATCTGAGAGAATGCTTGATTGAAGTCACTCTGCTCTCTCTTGGTTACCCAAAGGCGCGTTCTGATCGCGATGTTTAAAGCTTGATCCTCGTCCGAGTCAAACCAAAGACTTTAAAATTGGTATCCGTTCTCTCTCTGCTTGGAAGTCAATATCGGGGAGTGCGGAGTGCTCTGGTTGTGATCCGGGATTTAAACAGGAAATATCGACACGCGTACACATACAGGACCACAGTAGGGTAAAAATCATGCATCTGAAAACGTCTGAAGTGCTTCCTGAGAGGTACGGGATTCGATTCCTGACCAAGTCAAACTGGAGACTTTAAAATTAGTTCCTGTGTGGCGGAGTGGGAGGATTTTGGTTATGATAGCGATCCGGGCTATAAACCGGAAGAATATTTTATCGTTGCGTCGATGCTGATTTGTCACGTGACGTCATAATGAAGCCGTTACGCTCCAGTGGCCTGCATTTTTGACTGTCGGCTTCTGATCGGGAGGTACCGGGTTCAATTCCCAACCGAGTCAAACCTAAGACTTTAAAATTAGTATCCGATGAGAGCCGGCCTTCTTGACGGAGGACTTAAAAGTATTTAAAATTGACAATATGAAGCAATTATCTTCATCTCCAATTCATACGCCAGAATAAGCGTTATTATCTTCTATGACCGCATAATCGTGATTCGTACAACAAATTATAATCCATAAATTGAAGTCGTATGTTTTTAATTGCCGAGATCTCGTATTTATAGCGATGTTTCGCCGTCGTTATTGCGACAATTTTCCAGCACGGTTGTCACGGATCAACCCGCGGGCTAATGCTATTTCGTCTGTCAAAGACGGGTTATTATCGGCTCAGTCAATCTGTATATCAAGCTCTGAATATCTCGCGACACCGACGGTATGTCTTTGTTTATAATTCCTTAGCCGTCTTGCTCCGTGCGTAGCGTAATATTTTGTTGGTGTGATAGAAGCAGAATATGTATTTACTGGCGACCCCACTTTATGACGTAGCTCGCGACAACAAAGGCTTCACCTGATGAAGGAGCGGAGCTCCGCTTGTGAATCTTTTTTGTTTTTGAATTTATGGCGTTTTTCACCGGCTAAGGTCGATCTCTAGTATCAAAACATCGCTATATCGTAAATCTAGCGTCGGGTATACCTGCATGGCGGGGCACTAACGTTAAATGCTGTACTTGACAATATAGTCACACCCTACATCGTGTGAGGCCTCGTGTACGGTAGCTTATGACTCAGAGAGATATACTCTTCTTTTTCCATTCCATAACAATAGTTTTCGTTACAATAAACGAATCCTAACCCGCGCTTTCAATTTTAATCTATCTGACGACCTGTAAGGTCGCGTTTATGTTGTCACAATCTCACGATTTTGAGAAACTGTTTCGTCATAGTTAGTAGTTAAGTTAAATTACAAGCGCGTTCGTTGAAACTGATAACGATTTTAAACATGGCCGCGGACCGCTCAGTTGACAAGTTGTTTGACTCTCCGCCTTCTGATCGGGAGTTCCTCTTAATCCGAGTTACCCCAAAAACCGTTCCTTCTCTGTATCGGGGAGTGCGAAGGGTTGTAGTTGTGATACGGCCTATAAACCGGACGAATAATTACCAGGACGCCCACGCTGATTGGTCGCGTGTTGTCTTAACGCGATGATTGCGCTCTTGTGACCGAGCTTTTTGACTGTCCGCTTTCTGATCAGGAGGTTCGATTCCCGACCGAGTCAAACAGAGACTTTAAAACTGGTATCCGTTCCTTCTCTGTTTGGCAGTCAGCTCAGTATCGGAGGAGTGTTGTGGTTGAGATAGTGATCAGGGCTATAAACCGGAAGTATTGACCTGGCGTACATGACCTTAGTAGAGTGAAAACGCAATGAATTCAAAACAACAACAAATCACCCACCATGGTGGCAACGCACAATGTAATGGCCCGTGCAGTCAATTTGCAGAGAATCAAATTAACTCCCGCGTTTTCCGATATGGCGCGACTTTAAGGCTACGTCGCTAATTATTACGTCTCAAAGTAAATAGAATATTAAAAAAGATGCAAAAAATCTTTAAAAAACTTTTTCTCCTTATAATATATTATGTCACGATTTTTAGACATAAATTTAGATGGAGTATATTTTCAGCGTTAGACTGATCTAACTGCGACGAACGTATAATATATCTAAATTAGTTTGCTCAAGAATTGCTTCGCACGGTCGGCTTTAATGCCTTAGACAAGTATGATGGATGGATGATATGCACTGTTTACAAGCGTTTGAAACGGAGTACCGGTATTCGGATACGACTCGAATCAGAAAGTTACCCGAACGCATCACAACGCACTGTTGTCCGCATTTTTGATCAATGGCGTACTCACCCTACTAAGGTAATATAGGCCAGGTCAATGCCTATACAGAGAAGCAACGGGTACCAATTTTAAATTCTTTGGTGAGACTCAAGACGAGAATCTTACAACACACGCGTCTGCCGTAAATGCTCCGGAGCTGGTGGTCTAGCTATACCTCCTGTTGCAAATTGTAATCTCGTAATGATTTTGCAAGCAGCGGATGTCAGAGCCACGGTTGAGTGGAACCAATTGCATAAGGGCGTGGCAAATTTCACGCTTCAATAATCACCAATCAAACAACAATAATAATAATTCCGTCACCAATTGGACGGACGTTCAACGTAATAACAACGTCACAATCCATCTGTGACTCGTCTTTATTAATTAACAGACAACCGCTAAGAAAATCACACTGTCATGTCACAACGAGGTGCAATGAAGCTTGCCGTAAATATGCATTTCTAAAGGAATTATGACGACACACGGACAAAACAACATGCCCGAGATCCGCAACCTGTCTAAAATATTGTAAGAAAAACAAGGAAGGGATTACGATTAAGCCGCGATTACATTGTCTTGACTGAATTATAACACGAAAAATAGTGGAGCCGATGGCGAACGATCCAACTAGTAATAGATAGAATAAGTGACCACAGATTTAACGGCAAGTCCGGTTTATTGGAATATATTTCACAAGCTTTCAGAGCTACTACATATATCAAGTTTTCTGCCCTAATCACGGCCGCGGTTCTAACCCCTCCCCCCCGATAATGAGGTGGGGGAAACGGACGCCAAGTTTTAAATCTTTGTTTTACCGATATTATGAGTTGACGATCGTGATAGTGACGCAACAAATCATCAAGTTGTTGATAGGTCGTCAGAAATGCAGCTGTTATCAAGCATAATTATGTCGTAACAATTTAGAACACTTGTACATTCTAAGATATTCTGTAGCTCGCCAACGAATTTCCACGAACTGCACTCAATGTGGGACGTCTCGAGTCTGTTTAGTTTGCTACCTCCTTGAAGGCTTATCTCAGTCTGAAAGATGGACATACCTGGTTACTAATGTTATATGTACTCTAATCTAAATCTTTACAGCGATGACGTAACGACCGTGAGATTCGAAATCAGTAACACTTGCTAACCACTTCCCTTATAGGCCTACTACACAGATAGCCCAAAATTTAAGCAATTGAGGGTCACTGTCAGCCCCTGGTCTGGGTGAATGAAGACGATCATAGTCAGTCAGAGGGTCAGAGTCAGCCGTAATCTGGGCGAATCAGCAGTAGGAGTCGTCCAATTATCATCCCGGCCGATATTTGTATTTTTGCGATTATCGGTATCGGCTGTTAGTCGAGTAAGGAAGTCAATATTGGATATCGGCCTTGATAATTTGACGATAATCGGCCTAACATCGATTTTTGGCCGATATTCATGATTTTTTATTATCAATATCGACCATCAGTCATGTGAAAGGTCGGTTATCGTGGTGGCCTTGAAAAAACCAATATCGGTCGATCTCTAATCAGGAGGGTCGTAGCTCCAAGTAGGTGGTAGGTACACACGTCTGCGTCTAACTCCTGCAATCGATATTTCAAATAGTGATGACGTGATGACCGTGAGAATATGTTAAATTTTATACGCACTCCCTGATAGAAACTGCCACGTCTAGGCGAACGATTTACGCCACCAATCTCAAACTGCTATCAAATTTACATACCAAAGCAACCAAGCGCGATAGGAAAAGTTATTCTGGACACAGCGTGACTGCGTAAAGCAGAAATGTCTGCCTACTTAACACTATCGATGCTGTAAAGAAGATTCACCATAGATTTAACGTACAGCCTTGGGTATCATCTTCATCTAATGAAGGAGCGGAGCTCGTAAAGGTTGTGAATCTTCTAATTCTAAATAAACCAAGGCTGGGCGTTAAATCTGCGGGCAATCTTCTTTACAATATCTATTGATCATCGGATATCGATAGAAAACAACTAAACTACAGTACTTTGGCATTAGGCTATATTTCATCTGCGAGTGACGCGGTGTGTTGTGGCCCCGCTACCGTCTCTGTCACAAATCATCTCGATATTCCCGGCCTACGGATCGGCTTTGAATAGATAATTTCCTTATATCCCCTATTCGTTTTCATATTTTCACATTCCGTCTTCACCTGATGAAGGAGCGGAGCTCCGAAAGCAAGTGTATGTTTTAATTCTCAATAAACCAAGGCTGGACGCTGAAAAAATCTGTGGTGATCTTCTTTACAATATCTACTGATCGTCCGCCATTGGCTCCACTATATTCTTTCATATTTTCTTAGCCAGAGTTAGTACTCGCTGTGTCTATAGATTCCTATCATAGCTACTTTTTTTGCGTCTTACTTGACTAATTTCCAGATGGAAAGGCGATACGCTGCGTGTGTCTGTGTAACAACACGAAACAAACCATGGATTCCTTACCTTTTACTGGACAAATATTCTTAGGCAGGAGTACAATACTCTGTGTGGTCTATGAACGGCTATCGCGGGTAGACTACTTTCCTGTACATGCCTAATTTTAAATTGCAGTGATATTCTGTTCTAATGTATTCTACAATCTGTGCTATTAGTTCTGGAAGACAGTGGCTGCTTTGTGACTACCCTGACCGCAAGCATGCTACGAAACCAAAGCAGAACTCATCAACAACACAAGTGGCTTCGGCAGAAACAATCGTCCACGGAAACCAAACTACAATCGCCGGCAGATCAGCTTCGCTTCGTCGCGCCATTCTCAAGCCTCTCGCCGAGCCAACTGCGATGACGGGGAACGAGATTTCGCTGGCGAGAAAAAGGGAAAGATTAACCCTCTAGTCGCGCATCGGCTCTTTCTCACAAATATTAACCCGTATGGTGCACTAAATCGGACTAGATTAACTCGTTCAAGACGAGCTGTGCACGGGTAATATCGATATCGGTATGGTTTGGCTGTTATGTGTGGAGAAAGAGAGAGATAAAGAGAGACGGGCTGAAGATGGATAATACCGATATGGATGGACTGTTGACCAGAGAGAGAGAGAGAAGAGAAGAGAGAGATGAAACGGACGGAGAGAGACGGGTAGCACTAATAATACAGGTATACATACCTAGGCCGAGTTGCGCATACGTGACGTATTTCGACGTCGACACGATAACCGACCTTCCCGCTTGACTGCTAGCCGATAGGCCTGCCTATTAGAAAAAAATCAGAGATATCGACCACCTTACTTGACTAACGGACGATATCTATCACCGCAAATTACGAATAACGGCCTCGATTATTACAGTTGACCGTAGCACACACCCCCTCTGTCCGTTCCGATACCAAATACCGGCTTCGTTAAGCCAGTCAACCCCTTGAAGACGCTTGCCAACTCAGTCCTTTCTGCAACTCCCTCCATCCACATAGAAAGAAAGTTAAACTGTTTTTACAACTTATTGTTCCCAACAACGCTCCATCAAAGTCAAACATCCCCATTGTTTACGTCAACAATAACATAATGCTCAACATGAGAAGGACGCTTTATCGCATCATAAAGCCATGACACGCACGAATAATAGCATCGCCCGCAGTTTAAAAATTTTCCCCTTGCGCTGAGCTAATGTTAGATAGGACATTGGGAGGTTAGGACGTGATAGATCACACCATTAGAGCGATCTAAGTTTGCTAAACGTGTCTATCAAAGGACTCCGTGCCTCCGAAATGTGACAACTCGATGATATACCGTACACGATTCGTTGTCAAGGTAACGGGGGGATTACGCCCCATTAAGTAAAATAGAGCGAAGGAGTCGAGCTTAAAACTGACGACCCGTCATGAAAATCAATTGTGAAATCACAAATCGACTGTGACGGCATAGAAATCGAACAATGCATCTATATCGTGCTGTCATAAAACCCTTCTTAGCGCTACATATAATAGGATATAATATTTTGTTTGAAACATCAATGTCTTCATCATCATCATCATAAGCTCTCTGCTACGCGCAAAAGGTTTGATCAAAACTCGGCTCGTATGTTGTATTAACTGAATTTAATAATAATATACGCCAGGTCCAATGCTTAGTACGCGTGTCGATGGGCCCGGATCACTACCACAACCTTGAGCACTCACCAGATACCGACTGCCAAGCAGAGAGGGAACGGATACATAAAGTCTTTGGTTTGACTCAGTCGGAAATCGAACCCAGAACCACACGTGCGTGTCGATAGGCCCGGATCACTGTCACAACCACAACGTTTCGCTCGGGTTCGTTTCCTGACCGATTCAAACAAAAGGCTTTAAACGTTCTTCATTCTCTATTTCGAAGTCAGTATCGGGAGGACTGAAGGAGCCAAGTTCAAAGCCCGGATCACAACTACAACCCTCCGAACTGTCCCAATACCCACGACCAAGCGGAAAGGAACGGATACCAATTTTTAGTGCAATGATAGCTGCCTCTGATATTGACTTCCAAGCATACATGGAATGGATGTCAATTTCAAGGTATCTGCTTTGACTTAGTCGGGAATCGAACTCGAGACCAACCGATCAGAAGGCGGACAGTCTAAACCACTTGGCCAACTGAATGTCCGCGTAAGTTTCCAAGGTTTAATCCGTCGTCCCCAAAACCGGAGAGCCATGGAGAGAGAAAGAGGGAGAGAGAGAGAGAGAGAAAGATCCCTTTGGTAGTCACAAAATGATGGATACGCGCACAAGTTTGTGAATATTATCAACATTACATACAATTCAGCGATTCCGATGGGTGAGTGACAAAGCTATTAGTTTTACCTATCACAACGTCACGGTTGAATAATTTTTAGCAGTGAACCATAGAGCTTCAAGTATCAGGTCGTGAGCAACGAGTTGCAAACATATTTTTTAAGAAAAATCATTACAGTCATAAGTTAAGCGTCCAAGGCAAAGGGAGCGCCAAATGTCACACGCGAGGGAGCGTTTGAGGAGATGATCACGTGATCGGCCAATGTGAGATTGCGGCAATACAGCATCTTCTTCCGCTCCTAGATAAATCAGTGCTTTGACTATTTCGAATTTATGGCGTTTTCACCCCTACTAAGGTCACGTACGCCAGCCTAATGCATACTGTACACGTGTCAAATACTTCAGGTTGGTTGAACGGTCTACTGATTGGTTGATTGCATTGATTTCGTTGATTGATTGATTGCGTTCGGAATTTTTGCGCAGATTGAAGACGCCATGATGGCGAAAACGGGTTTGGAACATATCAACAATACAGGCGTTAAACGACTACCCCCCCCCCAAAGTCTGTAACTTAGTCTCAAACCCCCACTCACAGTTCGCTTAAAGTTACAGTAACCCACATGCGATGACGTAACCTAAATACGAAAAAAAGTAACAGACGACCGTACTGCGATGGGTTTGTTTCGTAACAATCATCGAGTGCAGGTGTCAAACTAGCATCCGTGTCGTAACAAAACAATTGACGCCCGAAATGCTGGTTGTTTTGATCAGCTCACATTCGGATACAGATACTCTGAAAAACCCATTTTCACATGATGATAGAGTGGAGCTCCAAAATCTTGTGAGTTATATTCCAATAAACTGGAGTGGACGTTAAATCTGTGGTGAATTCATCGGCTTATTACTACAGTAGGGTGAATCACCGAAAACTTATCAATTCTGTTCTAATAAACCGGACTGGACATTAAATCTGTGGTGAAATATTCTATTTATTACTATAGTAGGGTGATGCTCCGAAAGCTTGCGAGTGTTATTCTAATGAACTGGACTGGACGTTAAATCTGTGGTGACTTATTCGATCTATCACTATTTGGATCGTCCGACAACTGTCACATCATTTTTGAACCGGACCGTTTTCAAACCCACGTATTGTTTGAATTACCCTTCAACAACAAAACCTCATAACTCGTCTTATATTCAGTCAAGCATAACGAGGCCATGACCTTTACCATTGTGATGAAACACTCCAACAAAGTGAGTGTTATTGTTATGTCACCCAGGGCGAAACAAAAGCAAATATTACGCGATAAAACCTCCCTTCAAAAGCCGTAGGAAGTAAAACTACTCGTCAAGTATAGCGCGAAGTGTCACGGCTCATATGGTGAGGTCACAATGCCTCGAGAAAGACGCTTTGTGACGAAAGAAACAGGTGGCACTTTAAGAACGCCGTCAAATCATTTTTCAACAAACGAGGTTAAGATTGTAAAAATAAATAAAATAGAGAAAAGAATATAAACCGCGTTTATTAAGTTTTTTTGTTTAGAGAAACACCAGCAATGTCTTAAGGAAAACAATAACACACGCAGCGTAACAATGGGCTGCATTGTTACGTGTCAGAGAATAAAACGATTCAACTGATAGAGATCAAAAAATGTAAAATCGTAAATATTTCATTAGCTTGTAAAATAAAAATTTAATTCAAGACTATAATGTGTGTGTGGGAGGGGGGATTAGCTCGAGCACCCATTTTAATTTTGATGAAGGAGTATCCCTGCATCATATCAAGTCCGGGCCCTCGCCAAAATTGGCCCCAACCAATAGGCGAAGAAGGACCGTCGATTTACATGTTTTGGGCACTTTTCATGATCGTGGGCCCCTTCCGGAGAAAACACGGCCTTGCGAATGAGCAGAGCTCCCAAAACTTGTAAATCTATTCCCAAATAAATTGAAGCTGGACGGTTAAAGTCATGGGGACATTATGCGCTTTGCGCAGTCATAGAAACGGCATTTTCTCATCATAATCGAGGAATTTAAACAATGAATTGAAAACAACAACATTTTCAAGAATTCAGCAAGAGATTCTAGCCAGTTTGAACTGGAATTGGACGGTTTTAATCATTGCGATCTCATGCCCGCAGGTTTAATTCTGAAATACTGCGATAAAATGCAGAAAACTATGTCGCCGTAATGAAGTGAAACTTCGCAATTCCGTCCGTTCCGTCTCTACCACGTTAAATAACCTCACGCGATAGGTAACGTAAGGGTTAATGCAAACTGATATTTTGAAAAGAAACCAGCACTGTTGGCGATCTATTGTTAGCGAATAAGGCGGCTGTTATAATAGCGAAGGGTAAACAAACCTTCTGAAGATTTGTGCAAATTTTATTACCATTCAGAAGCCGTTTACCTGCCCAGTGCTTTTGTTATGGCCCTACTTCGCTCCTGTGTTGACTTATTCGCGACTCTGCATTCTGCAACTGTGCTGCGCATTGCTTCAAGGAGGTTAAAGGTCATGCAGTAATATATGATCTGAAGCACGACACACGGATCTGCAGAGCACGACCTCTGCCGGTCATATGGGAGGGAAGCACCCGTCGCCATGGGTGAGACCATGGGTTGAAAGGCACTTCTTAACCTGATTATACAGCAATAATAAGTAGTAAGTGAGACGGTCTAAACGAATCTAGCAATTAGAAAAACATATATTCGCTAAAAACAAGAAAATCTATTCAGTGCTCGTTAGCTTTAGAAAAATCACCACCTCCCATTGTTCGCTCATAATTACGTAAACAACTCAATCTATTGCGACACAAGGCGATCGCGGCACTAATAGTCACCTCATAATAGTATATATTCCACACAACGGGTAGTCTATTGTACGTCACAGTGGGCAGAATCAGCAGGCGAAAGTACAAAAACACTTTACCGAGAACCATTAGCAGTGAAAGGGAAGCGCGGCATGGAAGGATGATCGGGTTACAAGTTTTTGGCGCGAAGAACCACTTCACGTGCGTGCAAAATTAATGCGAATTTGAATTGAATATATTTTATTTATCCTTCACGAATTGAAATGCGATCTTCCGTTATTGTTCGGAAATTATGACGTTTTCAACCCTACTAAGGTAATATACGGCAGTTCAATGCTTAGTACGCGTGTCGACATTTCCGGTTTGTAGCACGCATCACTATCACGATTGCAACTTTACTCACTCCCCTGATTCTGACTCCCAGGAAGAGAAGGAACGGATACCAATAATAAAGTCGTTGGTTTGACGCGGTCGGGAATCGATCCCGGTACCTCCCGATCAGAAGTCGGGCAATTTCCCGATACTGGCTCAGTGCGCGTGTGGGTACTTCTGATTTATAGTCTGGATCACAACCTCGACCATCGACACTTCCCGATACGGTGAGCCAAATAAGCCCGAAACAGGTTCAATTCGGTCGGGAACTGAGTTCGGGACCTCCCGGTCAGATGGCGTATAACGTAAATATATTCTCAAACATCACGACATCTGGAAGCGGTTGATGAAATTATGAAAATTATGAAATTATGACCTCATCGTAATGCTAAATCGTCAAATTGGAACCCCGTCGAGACAATCCTACTATGATATAACAAAGTTAACAAAAAAAGCGCGCCAAACCCGGAAAGATTGTCGAAAATGTTGAGAATTTATTTTAAGAAGTTTGTGAGATCACAATACCGCATTTATGAGTCATTATTATGACAACAAAGTTAAACTTGAAATCAGATACATTGTTAAATCGAAGATTGGAAGATTGAGATTTTTCAAGACCGATATGATAATCGTCCTCATTGCCTGAATGACGGCCTATAATAATAATCGAAATTATCGAATATAGGTCTCCTAGGCTATCGAAAATAGGTCTCGATTAACAGCGTTTCGTCAACCAACTGATTGTCGAGGCCGCTAGCTAATTATCAAACTTTAGTTTACTGACAGAGGTGCTTCAAGTCGTCTCTCTACAAATGGGACCCCGCGCCCAGTGCGGTATGCTATTGTGGTGCAGAGGAGCAAACCGCAGACCACGTCATCCACTTATGTACCATATGCAAACCACCCAATAGAGCGACTTGTCTGAAGAACTTCAGAGATGAGGCCACGAAACAGTGGCGGCTCTGACGTCTAGTCCGAAGAAAAGCCATACGAAAGATGTAGTTAGCTGACGGCTGTCATTAATATAAAATCATGAATACTTAGACTCAGATACTTAGATACTTAGACTTAGACTTAAACTTAGATTCAGTCCCGTTATCGCCGAACAGGAAAAAGTAATCCGGCTCGATTTCATCAAAAATGTCACCCTAGTTTAATCCGGTTTCGGAGGATCCGGAAGTCCGGATACCTGCCCTCCTTAATAACGGGATAATAATGATATCAATCACCCCCAAAAGTGAAAAAAAGAGCTTGATCTGAAATACAACCGACTATACCAAATACACAGACCGCCTAAACATATAGACACATCTAACCCGGTAGTCACATCACAATAACTTGGGAAAACGATTTGTCTCAGTTGACGCAAGATCAAACAACTACCGACAATACTCGAACACCAGGTGGCGCAATACAAACACGGCTACGTCACATAATTTGATTGATCGCCGTAATATCTCGCATTGTGTCGTAATATTAGAATAGCTCTTTTTCATAAACGGTATTGTACGTGACAATAGCTAACTTTCGCGAATATGATGTCATAATCGATATTTAGTTGCCCGTCGTCAAACGTTCAACCCCCCAACGCCCGGGACACAAATAATTATGACGTCGAAATCGAATCCGCGATCGGCTACTAGCAATATCTCGCGCACGCCGATAAATTATAATAATCAGCTTCTCCTGACGCCCGATACACGATTTCGAAAAAACACTTGAAAAAATTCAAAGAAATTGATAATGGCCACGCATTTTCACGTTAATTGCTACGTAACAAAGGTATTTTAAGTGCACCCAGCCGTTTTAAAGGAACCAGGTGTTCGATGCATGCACGCAAATAATGACAAGTCACGCAAAGGCATAAACAAAATTTCGCGCGGCTCACCACAAATTTAACCCCCCCCCCTCTCAGTTTAGTTGAGAGCTAGTTACTCCTTCATCGGGTCAAATTGAGCAAACCGCAGACCAGTCAGTCATCCATTCATGTGCAATAGACAAACCACCCAATGGACTGGTCTAAAGAACTTAGACGAGGCCACCGAGCAGTGGATGCCCTGACGTCTAGTCCGATGTAATAACAACAATGCCGAACGAAATAAGCTTGAAATAAAATTTAAATCAGACGCTAGCCTGAGTCACGCAAAGGCATAAACAAAATTTCGCGCGGCTCACCACAAATTTAACCCCCCCCCCTCTCAGTTTAGTTGAGAGCTAGTTACTCCTTCATCGGGTCAAATTGAGCAAACCGCAGACCAGTCAGTCATCCATTCATGTGCAATAGACAAACCACCCAATGGACTGGTCTAAAGAACTTAGACGAGGCCACCGAGCAGTGGATGCCCTGACGTCTAGTCCGATGTAATAACAACAATGCCGAACGAAATAAGCTTGAAATAAAATTTAAATCAGACGCTAGCCTGAGTTATGAAATATTTGAGACATTTTCAAATTTTTGGAAATTTTTCAATCAAAAGTATCAATTATCTTTTCATTTTGAATCGAATTTATTACAAGATACTTAAAATACCACAGATTCGAATCGGACTACCAATTAAGGTCAAAGAAACGTAATAATTGTGAGGTAACAACCGCCATATTGTGACGCATAATGAGTTTTCGATTGCGCTACTCTGATTGGTTAAACCACAGTGTGGTAGACTGTCCGATCCGCATTGTTACGTTGGCAAGAGTAGATTCAGGGATATTCTGGGAAATCGAACATCATGTCTCATGACAGAACGCCCGCGCTGACACGTTACGTATGTAACACGATTGGTCTATAAAAGTAATTTGCCAGTAACTCTGCCTAGGCAAACAGTGGAACAACGGCATTACAACTTATTTATTCTCTGCGGTAACTTTTAACTAGTCATGCCTGAACTTGCCTTTATTTTATGACCGGAAAAGAAGCTTCATTGCACTAACCCTAACTAAATAAATAGCAAGCTAACTAGATATTATTACCTCAATAAACACGGATCTAACTGGTACATTGGCAGGTATGGCTTGCTATTAGGCCATGGGGTAAGGTACGACCACATACCAAAGATGTTAAAAATAGTGCGGAGATCAACCGACATTGGTTTTTTAATGGCCGATACCATAATCGGCCTTTCACATGACTGATGGCCGATATCGATAATCCAAAAATCATGAATATCGGCCTCGATATTCGACCAAAAGTCGATATTCGGCCGAGTATCGTCTGATTATTGAAGGCCGATAGTCAATGACTTCCTTACTTGACTAACTGCCGATACCAATAAAATCGCAAAAATACAAATATCGACCTCGATAATCGGTCGACTCCTAGTTAAAAACAGTATCTGTAGCATCCACGGTCCAGCGCATTGAGGATAATGCAGAGGGGATGCAGAAACTAGCCCGCCCAGAAAACCGTCAAAAAAAATTGTCAAACACTGTTCATCCACTCAAGCCCGCAAAGACCCTTTTGTCCTTACGGTAGTCACTCTCCGGCACTTAACACGGTGTCTTACACCACAATCGGGTAAGCCAAACAACAGTTCGTTTATCCACTACAGCTTTTGTAAACACGCGAATCTTTTCCTCCAAGCGCGAACTGATTGAGCGAACGTTGTTCATTGCTAATATAAACAATTCTGATGTCATAAAATCACAAACACTGACGACATAATGATGATTAGTGAGCGCGACGGTTTTGAATTTCTCAAATGCTTCATACGAAAAGTACTGCGAGTCGACGGCGGAGGACCCAAATAGTAATAGATATAGAATTCACCACAGATTTAACGTCCAGTTTAGTTTAGTTAACCGCGCAACTGTATCCATTGGCGTCGCTTGTGTTTGCAGGTAATGTATATTTGTGTTTTTTGTTATTCGGAATTTACGGTTTTTCACCCTACTAAGGTCATATACGCCATGTCAACGCTTATGTGTGCGTATCGATACTTCCAGTTTATAGCCCGCGACTCTCCGCACTTCCCCGATACCGACTGCCATGCGGAGAAGAAACGGATGTCAATTTTGCTGACTCAGCCGGGAATCGAACTCGCAACCTCCCGATCAGAAGGCGGACAGTCCAAGCCACTCGGCCAACGGAATGGTATTTGCGTGTGTGTGTGTGTGTGTGTGTGTGTGACCAAAGCACTCGGGTAACGTACTTGTGACCATGATTAAAAGATACGGGGAGGCTCTTGTCGGCAAATTAATCCTCTACAACGTCACAAAACATCCGCGTCCGTATCCGCCAATCATGACGTCACAGCATCCAAAAAACATCGTCGCCTGACCCACTAATATTTAATCAACTAGATGTGACGTCACAACTTCCGGAAAATTCCACGCTTTCGTCTCGAATAGAATCGCTCTTTATCGGGTTGGAGCTTATTCTCAATTTCACGAATTCCACCGAAGTCTCGCCGAAACAATAACAAAAATAGTACTTTTAATAAAAAAATTGGAATCCCCGTTTTTAGGCAACGTAGCAATTTTAACTTTCGGAAAATCTCCAAATTATTCCTTTCAGCTTAAAATTTTACGGAAACAAACTATTGTTGTTTCAAAAAATCTCCAAAATTCGCCGCAAAAAGCATCAGTTCCACTAAATCAGATAATCTAACCTCAGACTAACAAGGATTATCGTAAAAAATCGACGTTAGACTTTCCAAACTACTTCTAAGCCGAAGCGAGGACGGTTTCCGAGATGGCCACGTCACAGACTAATCTCGCAAAAATGCAACGCTCTAATCTACGGACTCTTTACGAGAACACAGTGGGATGACGCTTATCCACCGCATTATGATGTCAAAATAACAATGCTTTTCTCATTATTTAAATCTCGCGCCAACATGCGGCCAAACACTAATCTTTGCATTACCCCAATTAATTTAGATATATTATACGTCCGTCGCAGTTAGATCAGTCTAACGCTGAAAATTTACTCCATCTAAATTTATGTCTAAAAATCATGACATTATATATTTTAAGGAGGAAAAAGTTTTTTAAAGATTTTTTGCATCTTTTTTGATATTCTATTTACTTTGAGACGTAATAATTAGCGACGTAGCCTTAAAGTCGCGCCATATCGGAAAACGCGGGAGTTAATTTGATTCTCTGCAAATTGACTGCACGGGCCATTACATTGTGCGTTGCCACCATGGTGGGTGATTTGTTGTTGTTTTGAATTCATTGCGTTTTCACTCTACTAAGGTCATGTACGCCAGGTCAATACTTCCGGTTTATAGCCCTGATCACTATCTCAACCACAACACTCCTCCGATACTGAGCTGACTGCCAAACAGAGAAGGAACGGATACCAGTTTTAAAGTCTCTGTTTGACTCGGTCGGGAATCGAACCTCCTGATCAGAAAGCGGACAGTCAAAAAGCTCGGTCACAAGAGCGCAATCATCGCGTTAAGACAACACGCGACCAATCAGCGTGGGCGTCCTGGTAATTATTCGTCCGGTTTATAGGCCGTATCACAACTACAACCCTTCGCACTCCCCGATACAGAGAAGGAACGGTTTTTTTGACTCGGTCAGTAACTGAACCTGGGGAATCTCCCGATCTGAATGCGGACAGTCGAACCACTCGGCCAAGTGAGCGGTCGTTATATCTGCTCAAAAGTCGTATCGACCGCGCACTTCCTCTAGACCTCCATAAGCCGAATATAATTATGCACCCAACAAACTGAGGGATGCTGAATAGAAGAGCCTACCTACGGTTTGACGGCGTGTTTGAATTTATCGAGCTTTCAACCCTACTAAGGTATGTACGTCAGATCAATGCATAGTGCGCGTGTCGATACTTTCGACTCCCAAGCAGCGACGGAATGGATACCAATTTTGAAGTCTTTGGTTTGACTCTGTCCGGAATCGAACTGATGATTCCAAAAACTGGGATATAATCCAGAAAATATCATAATCACAAAATATCCCCCAATCGATGACGATAGCATAAAATTATAGGCATTTGTGATCTCATAAAGCGTAAATTTCCTTTGATGTTGCCGACCTCCGTAAATCCCATGATTTCGTATAATGTGAGTCGAGCGTGGGAGGAGAATTGTTGTTTTGAATTTGCTGATTTCACGCTTGATTGCGCATTTTAAAACGAGCCAATCACCAGGAAGATGACATTTGAAAAAATTGCGCCCAAAAATTTATCCCCGGCGCCAATTATTGTGGCCACTCCCTTCCCCACGTTTCGGGTCCGGCTCCGAAGAGTATTCCAGCCACGCTTTCCTTTGTCGATTTCACGCATGAATGCACATTTTATAATATGCGAAGGTAACTTGATTAATCAGAGGCGAAGGCAATCGTGGGGAAGATGACAGTTGAAAATAATTAGTAATTACGTACGAGTTTACCGTCACCACAACTGTCTTCTTACTTGTCGAGTTCAATGGCCGGCTACGTCCTGTATTCCCGGCACAATTTTGTAGTTTCAAGGTCAAGCTTTGCAGAATTGACGCTTAAATGCACATTTTACGATTAGCCAATCAGAGGACGCGCAGTGTCGTTAAAAAGAATACGCACCCACGAACCCCCATCATCACCACTCTAGTTCTAGGATCGGTTCTGCAGAGTATTCCCGGCCACGCACGCGAGTCCATTTTCCCGCCACGCTTAAAATTTATCACCCAATCAGCCGATCTTAAATTCATTGATAACTGTTGAGTGTTGACCCAAAGTCACCTTTCGTCTCATTCTTTCGTCATAAACACATTGTTTAAAGTTAGCAGGCCGTCATCTGCTTGACGTCTATCATTTTATCTTTCATCCGGGGGTCACGGCGCGGTTTTCGCGCACCTGCGTCGTCAACTCGAAACGAAAACAACAACGATGGAATGTTTATGTTTGAATAAGGATTTTAAATTGTTCCATCACAATTGACGCGCGCACAACGACACCGCGTATTGCGCGCAATTTCGTCGTAGACAATCTATCGCAAATGATCGTCCACCATCGGCTACTATCAATATATTGCTATAAATTTGGCTGGACGTTAAAACTGTGGTGACACTCTCTATATCTATCGTAAGTGATTGTCCGCCATCGGCTACTATCAATATATTGCTATAAATTTGACTGGACGTTAAAACTGTGGTGACACTCTCTATATCTATCGTAAGTGATCGTCCGCCATCGGCTACTATCAATATATTGCTATAAATTTGACTGGACATTAAAACTGTGGTGACACTCTCTATATCTATCGTAAGTGATCGTCCGCCATCGGCTACTATCAATATATTGCTATGAATTTGACTGGACGTTAAACTGGTGACACTATCTATATCTATCGTAAGTGATCGTCCGCCATCGGCTACTATCAATATATTGCTATAAATTTGACTGGACGTTAAAACTGTGGTGACACTCTCTATATCTATCGTATAACTGATCGTCTGCCATCGACTACTATCAATATATTGCTATAAATTTGACTGGACGTTAAAACTGTGGTGACACTCTCTATATCTATCGTAAATGATCGTCGGACATCGGCTACTATAAATATATTGCTATAAATTTCATCGGACATTAAAACTGTAGTGACACTCTCTACATCTATCGTAAGTGATCGTCCGCCATCGGCTACTATCAATATATTGCTATAAATTTGGCTGGACGTTAAAACTGTGGTGACACTCTCTATTGTTATCGTAAGTCAGGGGTCGGCAACCCACGGCCCGCGGGCCTCATGCGGCCCACGAAGCCTTGTAATGTGGCCCCCGTTATTTTCCCAATTTTGGCTTAATGTCTATGCAAAATGAAACAGATTATATTTCTAACTCAAGATATTATTACACATCATGTCGAAGATACAATTGGCGTAGTCATCGTCGGGAGACCATTCGCTAACACGCTATGATTTGTTGGATATCCCTTGCACTCGTGAATTTAGGTATCGCGCCAACATGTTCCGTGAACTATTTTGGCCTGACTGTCAGAATTCACCATTCGTAAAATTTACTTGTTACGAACTGACGATTACATTCTGGCGGTAGTGAGTTCGCGTTCACGAGGTCTCGCCGGTCAGTGAGGTCACAGCTCGGACGAAGAGCGCAGTCTCCACGGAAGCAGAAAAGCAATGCAGTCTCTGAACTTCAAAATGTCGCCGAATAGTTGGAGTGTTGGTTCTGAATGTCGAATTTTCAAGAAGGAATGAAAAAATAAGTACTTCATGGTTTCCCACTTTGGAAACCTGCGTGTTTTATATGCCAGCAGTTATTTACCATGAACAAGGACTGTAATTTAAGCAGTCGGGGCGGGCCAATAACGACCAAGTCGACTTTGAACGGTTGAAGGGGGATTCTGTTATCGTCAACTTTAAGCAGTTATTCCTTTGTCGGCATTTCTAACGATAACCTACGAGGCATTCGAACCTCCACTATTTACCGAACCTGACTAACAACATTTGCCCCATGTACATTCAATATCTTTTCACAATCGGCGACATGCGCGGCCCGCGGGCTCATCGATTTGATTGATGCGGCCCGCGAAACTGAAAAGGTTGCCGACCCCTGTCGTAAGTGATCGTCCGCCATCGGCTACTATCAATATATTGCTATAAATTTGACTGGATGTTAAAACTGTGGTGACACTCTCTATATCTATCGTAAGTGATCGTCCGCCATCGGCTACTATCAATATATTGCTATAAATTTGGCTGGACGTTAAAACTGTGGTGACACTCTCTATATCTATCGTAACTGATCGTCCGCCATCGGCTACTATCAATATAATTCTATAAATTTCATCGGACACTCCTTATCTGGCGGTGTATACTACACAAGGTATTTTCTGACGTCGTGAGACTATATCACATACAGACATACATATGACGTCATTACGATATTAGCATAACTTCCACGCTATATCCTTTGGGAGACAGCAATTGACGTCACAATGATCTCCCGGGACGTGGAAACGCATTGGCTGACGCAGGAAGTCGCGAAGGTACGCAGAAGGGGAGTTTTCTATAAGTCGAGGGTCGACTTACCATAGCCTGAGTAACAACACATTCCAGATCCCAAGTTCTCACGACTCGGTTTTCAAAGTATAGAAGAATATATATATATAGTGGAGCCGATCAATAAATATCGTAAAGAATATCGCCACAGCTTTAACGTTTAGCCTTGGTTTATTGTGAATTATAACATTAGTGGTGAATCGTCTTTATGATATATCAAAGAATATAGTCGAGCCAATGGTGGACGATCAATGGATATCGTAAAGAAGATTCACCACAGATTTAACCCCCAGCCTTAGTTTATTGAAGATTAAAACATTCATTATCTTTTGCAGCTCCTTCATCAGGTGAAGATTGAACTCCGTAAGCTTAAATCACGGCTGGACGTTAAATCTGTGGTGAATCTCGTCTACGCTATTTCTAAGTTCAGTGATTGCTCCACAGCCCTATCTAGCGGATGAATTATTTTGAAAGACGGATACAAGCAACGAATTGCCGCTAAATGGCAATATGACTGTCATCCTCATGAAGATGCAGTTATCCCGAGATGAAATTTAGCATAAGAGTTGATTTAGGCGCGGATCCGAAAAGGGGGTGAATTGGCGACAACTCCCCTAGACGACAGGGAGCCGTAGCTAAGCCCCCCCCAAAACTCTCTAAAATTGTTGGTTAACCAAACAAAACCTCAAAAACTCATAATTGTTGTGATGAATCTAATTACGGACCGTTGATATCTACTTTGTGGTGTAGCGGTATGTTGGTCGTTTAAACCGGTACGTCTCAGGTTCAAATGCGAGACTGCATCACACCAAAGATGTTAAAAATGGTATCGGTAGCTTCCTCGTTAGACGGCCAGCGATTGAGGATAGTGCAGGGGCTTGACTTCGATAACTTTCCGGCTCCTTCTACTCTCTTGTCCGGCCTGCATATGCACTATACTCTAGAGTGTCTGTATCAAGTATGCCTAAATGCGGAAAAATCAAATATGGACAAAAACAAACACTGTCCTTTCCTTTCCCCAACAAACTTCTCTATCTCCTTCTCTGTCTTTTCATTCTTGAACTTCTACAACACTTCTATGACATCACAATCTAAGACTTCATAAAACAATGGTGTATACAAGAATTGAACACAAACCTGCGGCAATCATTGATTTCAAGTATGGACAAAAATTTCTTACCTTTGCGTCACAATATTTGTCTAACCAACCTAACCTCATTAAACCGTAATGATTTCTAATGAACCCTTATATTCAGATACAATATCTGATTTAACTACGGTCCAACTGCACGCATGACATGCAAATGCACCAGTGTGTGTGTGTGTATCATGTGAGTCTGTGTAAATGCGGCAAAAATCAAATATGGACAAAATAAACATCATCGTTTCCTATCTAACTGCACTGGATAAGGATAGGCCTAAACTATGAGTTTGATAGGAACCAATACAGGAAATAATAAATCGTAAGTACAGGCTGCAATACCTTATTAACGACGTTGATTGAAAGCATCAAAAATACCGGTATCAAAAAACTTGAGATGAACCTATATTCATGATGACAAAAATAAAAAATACTTGTGAGAATATAATGATTCACCACAGATTTATAGCATCCAACCTTATTGGAAAGGACACTTTTTATTTTTGTCCATATTTGAGTTTCTTACGTGAAAGGTTGACAGGGTGTGAATTCGTTAAAGTTGCCATTCCGGCTCTATGCTACAAGGTTAAGTCAAAAAATTCAATACGAGAAACCTCACCCGTTACTCGACAGAGGCACAGACCCTTCCGCTGCCTAGTCCAGCGTAAATTAGGAAGAATTTTAAAATAACACTGTATTTTCATACCTTCTGTTTTTCAATAAATATACTTGAAGTTATCTGCCTTTCTGACAAGCATATTCTGCACTTTTCGAACTCTGCACTTTTCAAACTCATCGGATAAAATGTCCGATCCAAACCACTAGCTACTAACCGCTGACCAGCACTCCGCAAAAGCTAACCACTGAGCCCGGGGTTACCACTGAGTTGAATGATGAAATCAAATGAAGCGTATCATCCCACGCACTATCGGCCAGATTTGTACGGAGTCTACTTTTTACACAAGTCCGAATCCGCTCCTGCTCCGGGGAGTTTTGATTCCTGATCCGATCCGAATCCTTCTGCGACTCGGCATCTTTCGCGAGTCGACAGCAGAGTTGAGAAATTTTTTCCGGACCCGGATCGGTAATTGATAAACCGAACCGAATTCTAAAAGTCCAGATTTAATCCGGATATCTAAAAATCATTCTTTGAATCCGGATCCGGTTGTCGCAAATTCGACAACGTAGTGCTCTATCAGAACCCTAAACGGAATTTTACCTATCTCCAAAAACAATATTCGTTACAAATCACCCGGATATGGTCCAGATTTCACGTCAGCTATCCAGTGTGGAGGCGAACAAAGCGTGAAATATTTTTCAATATTTATTGAAAATCGAAAAGAAAAATGCAGGATGCAGCCAAGTCGCATGTACAGGGCATTGTAACGTAACACTCGATAGAAATACAAACAATATTCTGAATAGGATCGTCACAATAAGTTACTGACAAAACAAATAATATTCTCTTCGCGATTGTGACGTCACTACAGATTGAGCGTACCAGACAAAGACAAATTAATGATCGAACAAAGAAACAACACGAAAATAAAACGTGACGTCGTCAGTGACATCACACAAGGAGTTATAGTTTTGTAACGTAAGGTAAGCATGACGTCATACGTGACGTGACGTATAGGCGTACGTTCTAGCAAACAGGAGTTGGAATAGTTCACAAAACTCGAAATAGAATGATGAAGTTGGGATTTAGGGAGGGGATGAAAAAAGCATCATAAGATATGCTTAGTTTCCTTAAACCTGGTTCCCATCCGAGTTATCCCCACCCTTGGACGTTGAGACGACGGATATGACTCTCAGTCTGGTCATCCGGATCCAAACGACGCGCTAACGGGCAAAAAGTCGGATCGCGCGAGATAATTTAATCAATCGTGACGACACAGGAGATAATAATTATTATGATATTAATAATTAACGCAAGAATGGGGGTAAGGTGGACGGGGAAGTCCGGGAATTCCCTAAAAAAGATTTTTCTGGTTAAATTTCCAAAAGCTTGTGAACTTTTTTCTGAAGAGCCAACGGGCTAGTTTTGTGAACTTATTCCTTAGAATAGGTTTAGACGTCTAACAAGGTGGCCGTCAAATATTGGGAGCAGCAGAAATGGAACATTTTGGGAGGAATTCTTTTGACGATGGGTTGATGAACTTAATTTTCAAATAGGCAATGCTTGTTGGAGCAAATTTTAGGAACTGCACAATTTCTCACAATTTTTGAAAAAATTTGACTAATATTCGGCAAAAAAATTTCCGTGCAGAGTCTCAAGTTTAAAGACATTTTAACAGAAAAAAAAACATGAAATTTAAACATAATAATTAGATATGGAGACACGTTTCTAGACCCAAATTTTGCAAAAATCAAAGAAAATGACAGACAAGCGAAAAAAATTGTGGAAAATGACGGCCCACGTTTTGCAAAAAAAATTGTTATCAGACAGTTGAAATTTTCAAATTCGTTTTGTGATAGAACAGTGACGTTTGCGGTCGAGTCTTTTGCAAATTTAGTCATTTTTTGATAATTTCAATTGAAAATATTTTAACGATGGAAAATTAACTTCTCGCATAGAACGTTACGTTAGAATTACTTTTTTGTAAGAAAGTACGAAAATGGAAAAAATTTCACCCGTTGCCAATGTTTCCAGAAATGTCATTATCTGGGATCTAAAGGCAAAAAATAAAGTTTACGGAGAATGATTCGCGGTGGAAATCCAATTCGAGCATTCTAAAGTTAGAAAAAGTGGTCAAAAACGTCGCATTTCTATAAGAATTTCCACTTACATCAAACGAAAAATGCGCAAACTACAGAATTTGCACGTAAAAATACAACATTCAGAGTAAAGCCGATTCCAAAAAGGAGGCTGGGCCAAATAGATCTAATCTGGGCCACGGGGGGGAGTTGTGATTGCAGGAGATCTGCTCTCTTGGCTTTAATAAATACAATAAGTCACCACAGATTTAACGTCCACTACAGTTTATTGGATACACACAACGAGCTCTGCTCCTTCATCAGGTGAAGATGGAATTCAGAGCTCCAAAGCTTGTGAATCATATTCCAATAAACTGGAGGGCCTAAATCTGTGGTGACTTATTATATTTATTACTATTTGAATTGTCCGCCATCAGCTCCACTATTTTTCGTCTCTTGGCTTTGTGATACATCAAATATGCTAATTTGCCTGAGGAAAGTCAGAAAAGTCAACTAGACCAAAGAGTTTATGGAGATGCCAAAAGTCTACGAACTAAGGAGTTACTGGAGAATGAGCGATCCGGTGCGGCAACCAGACTGGAGATGCCGTAACAGTCAGTGGGAAGTGTGTGAGGGACGAGGTTAAGAAGTTTATGGAGGAGAGTGATCCGTTGTGGCAACCTGATTGGAGCAGCTTGAAGTTAGAGAAGGCGGCCGAAGCGTGGCGTTTCTGTAAGAATTTATATCCCCTTACCTCCGCATAAATTCCATTGCTGCTAAATTTCATGTTTGAAAAATTCGGAGGTCTGCTTCGAGCTGGTGCCTCTTCATTCATGACCAACGCAGCAGTTCCATCAGTCAGTGATTACTAACATCGCCAGAACTTGTCGATGGACTGCCTTCGGTTACACCTGGAAACAGGTTGAAGAATCAACTCAGCTTCAACGCCCAGTCTTGGTTTATTAAGAATTATAACATTAGTGGTGGATCGTCTTTACGATATATACGAATATACTGGAGTAGATCCATAGATATTGAAAGACGATTAACGACAGATTTAACGTCCAGTCTTGCTTTATTGAGTATTATTCCATTCACAATTCATAACTCATAATACCTGGGTCGAAGGATCCCGACGGTGGGCGTTCGTTCATTTTCCTGTAGATTGGATTGTTAAAATTCATGCTCATTCGAGAAACGTTGTCGTTTATATCGTATCACCAGACACAAGATGGCAACAAGGAGCACAGCAAGAGCTAAAGGAAAAACAGGTCGTCAGTTGCGGAGGTCAAAGGTTGATCTTGATCCTCTTCAGGCTCGCTCACTCACACTCACTCACTCACTCAGGAGAGTTGTGGCAGGACTAAGCATTGATCAGACAAATATTACATTAGTAGGGTTGAAAACGCCGTGAAATTATAAACAACTGAGCAATTTGGGAAAGTTGCGACAGTGATCCGAGCTATAAACCGGAAACTACTTCTTTCTGCACTCACCACGCTCATTGCACTCACCACGCTCATTGCACTCACCTATAACTCCAATAATAACGACAGTGCTTGAAGATGAGGTAGTCAGAGGAGGACCCCGAACGGCACTCGTCTGATTGGTCGGAGTCGAACTCGTTGTCATGGTAACGGGTTTAGCGGTTGCTTTAGGAGTGGTCGTCTTCGGAGACGTTGTTGGTACTGAACGAAATCAATGGTTTCGGGTAATTCTAGCAAATCGGCATGCCCAGGTGACCGGAGGCCTGCAGTATAATTCTGCATAAACCAAGGCTGTGGGGGAGCTACTTTACGTCCGAAACCGGCTCCATTACATTCTTCAACCTGTCTGCCAGTGGTTTTTCTATATTCTGTGACATTTCAGTAATTAATATAGAATGCCAGTGACATATTTTCGATACCCAGCATATTGCAGTCACCATAAATGTTATAAATATAGATACGTGTTTTATTGATGAACCTACGCGAGAACTGGTCCCAGACTCTCCAAAAAAGTAAGTATGAGCACAGACAGACAGACACTGATGTGATATTGCAGCCACCCTAAATGTTATAAATGTAGATGGACAGCCCGCATGACTAACCTGGGTGAGGCCCACCTGTCTCTTGGCGTTTAGAGATATAATCCTAGACTACACATAGACATTTTGAAAAGAAACACAGTCAGTGAGACAGACAAACACTCATGTGATATTGAAGTCACCGTAAATATTTATAAATGCTCGCCCAGCCGTTATGCAGCACACCTTAACACACGTTAATTTGTGGTGGTGCAGACAGACCTATGCGAGGTCCCGCAAGAGATATAGACATTGAGAGAAGAGAGAGGGGAGCAGAGGTCCAAAAGCTTGTGTATTATATTCCAATAAACTGGACTGGACGTTAATTTGTGGTGGTGCAGACAGACAGACATGTGATATTAAGTAACGTGAAGCCATTAGAAACTATTAGACCGTGACAATAGCCGCTCAGAGACGGAGACGCTGGGGCGTTCCCACAAAACAATGCTAATTTAAACAATGTTAATTTAAAAATTTGAGGTGTCCCAAAATCTATCCATCTTCCATGACACGATGTTTCTCTAAGCACCCTTGCATGCAAAATCACAAGTGTCAACATGCATTTGGTTTCAGCTCAACTGCACGACGGAGTTTCTCGACACGACACGTGAAAAAAATCACCAAAAAAAAGACAAACTTAAAGTGAATCTTACTTGCGTTAAAAATTGGCGTTAGAGGAAAGATGAGTTGCGCTACTGTGACAAAACAATGATACAATACGTCAGAAATGGGCGTAGTCGGAAAATGAGCCACGAACGGCAAAGACCGATCACCAGATGGCCTCACCGAGCACTCGTTCATTACCTTTTTCCAGTAAGTAAGAGTAAAGGGGTCACGTAGACTTAACGCAGTGGAAGAATTTTGTACTCCAATACTGTTCATTTAACAATGGGTCCAGTATTTAAAATAAAAATATGTTGATTCGAACCAATTTTTTTCACAAATCAAAGTTGCGTTAAGAACATTTAGCTTCTGCCAACAAAAAAATCTGTCAAACATTAGGTGGCGCTATAGATTCCAAATTCGATTCGAAAAAGAATACTTAATTCATACGGGTACTCAAAAACACAAATGATTCGATCTGCCCCTTCTCTGGTTACTAGTACAAAGGTTTCGCAGTTTCGCACTACCGTTAATCAGAGGTGACAGTTTTGTGATCAATCGTCAATCAAGCTGTTCTAAGCTGGTTTACTTGCCAACAAAATAACTTGAAAATCACTAGGTGACGTAGTAGCGCTTATGGGGGGTTGTTTCTTTGTTATGACAAACCCGTTTTTTTACGGGATAATGACAATTTCTTGACCTTTTTAGCGTCGAGCGTCTAACGTGATTGCATTATAAGTGAAAGCGCGTATCTCCCCGTTGACGTTACAATTGCCATGACAACCCAATGATGGTGGCGCCATAGTTCAATAAAAATCGAAACACAAATGATTCAATTTGCTTGGTCGCTAGGGTTCAGTATTCACGTATTTCGTAGTATTGTTAATCAGACGATTATATAACTTATTAAGAATTAGAAGCATGTAGCTGCAAATGTTATGGCAAGGCATTGCACACTGTTAGCATGTTTGCCGTTTTCATGCAGACAAATTAATCTGAACGAGTAACAGAAACACCAAGCACCAAAAGAAAAAAAGGTTAAGATTTTAACGGTAGCAGCGCCAATGGCGGATGATCACAAAATGAAATGTCCTGTTTCTAATATTACATAGTTCTTCAGAGCTCGGCTCCTTCATTGGGTGATGATGGGGATTCCGAAAGCTTTAGAATTAAGGTTTGTAATGATATAGGATTGTAAGTCTGTGCAAAAATACATCAGGATCAAAAAAATCCCTGATAAATGAAGTAAAGCATTAAATCTTTTGATATCAATATCCTGCTATAGACCATAATTTATATTCTATTAATCGTCCGCCATCGGCAACACCACAATTCTTCTTGGCTATATTCTAGAGATATAGAAATTCTTACTTGTTTCACAGCTGTTCGTGGGAGAGATGAAGAAACCGTCAGGGCAAACACACGAATAACCTTTGTAAGCAGTAGCGCTGGATGAAGGCAGACAAAGACCTGAACAGGCATTTTCACCGCACTGGTTTTGCCCTGAAAATAAAATCGTAAAGAAGATTCAAAATCTCTCAGAAATTAGGGATGGGGACATCGAAGAGAATATCGAAGAGAATCGCTAATTATTCGAAGACAATTTCAAATTGAAATCTATAGCGCCACCTAGTGTTTGACTCCCCTCCCCCAGATTTAGGTTAATTTTCAGTGACGCCCAACGCAACAGTCATGCTGGGGGCGTAAAAATCTCAAGTCAAAAGTGGCTGATATTTTGCAAATATTGAAAATATATACGCAGTAACATTATTATGCATGTCCTTACTATAGTAGGGTTAAACTGGGGGGGGACCCATTTGGGGTTATAGGGAAAAGATAGTTTGACTGGACATTAAATCTGTGGATGTCTTAGACCTGTCTAAAACTGGTCTAAGTGTATTAATTACATCAATATTTTCTGTATCCTACCTTCTTCTTGCAAGTCTTCTTCATAAACTGCCAAGTCCGGTTGTGAACCGAACGCGTGTTTGACTCGTCTGACATCTTTTCCAAGTCGGTTGACCGAGATAATATGTTTAACATCGATATCGGCAAAGTATACTGCAAAAATGAAGTGATCTCTGAGTAAGGATGTTGGAGCTGTAGCTGAGGAGACGAGTCGGGGGCCATGGAGTTCAAAGCAAGGAGATACAGACAGACATTTATTCATTAATTTGTACACTGAGTGCACATTGGTGGTAGGTTCAAGTAATTACTTAAGTATTTAAGTAACATTATTACTTTATACTTGAGTAAATTTTTTATTACTTGTCAGTCTTAAGTAATTCAAAAAATCCTCTAACCTCAGCACTCTGCACACACTCATATTTAAGGACTCGACGGGGTGACTGAAACGTACTTGTCGAGATCCACGCAAACACGGTTTAAGCCTCAAACCCGGTTCCCATCCGGGTCCATTATAAGGTCTCATCTAAGTGTGTTTCTCTAATCCAAAGCTCGAGCCGACTACGCAATCGCGCTGGTTAAAATTACCACCATAGACGGAGTAAGTCCGAGGATGAATTCCTTCTCACGAACCTGATTTGCAATCTATTTTAAGTTGCCAGGTTTAAAGACTTACACCACCTTTTTGATCTAAGTTTTTTTCACACTGTTAGAAGTTTTTAAATCTGTCATAAAAATTTTTTGAATCGTCCACCATTGG
The DNA here is from genome assembly GCA_030412335.1 of Botrylloides violaceus. Classification (NCBI taxonomy): domain Eukaryota; kingdom Metazoa; phylum Chordata; class Ascidiacea; order Stolidobranchia; family Styelidae; genus Botrylloides; species Botrylloides violaceus. Next base: position 118,846 of record JASFYC010000571.1, on the reverse strand, counting down.
CTCCAATATTTTTCGTATCAGTTTTTAAATCTGTCGTAAAATTCATGCCAGGTTGAACGACTTACACCACCTTTTTGATCCCCACCCTGAGCATAACAGACAAACAACAGTAAATATCATCCTATCAACCTACCTCTATTTCCAATTACAGCCAGAGAAGTCGGGTTATGCTGATGTACTGATATAATCCGTTGGTCATGGCCGTCCAAATAACTAAAACCAATTCTCTTTGAATCGTGTTCAAGCCAGTACAGGAGATCATTCTCTGTGTCTGTGAAATCAAACTTGTAATTGGCAAAGGTTTTTCATAAGCTGCTTGATATATCCGAACTCGGCAGGGTTACTCGCTACAGCGAATACATTGATTGACATGCGACTCACAAACTGCTAATGTGCTCTGAAGGAGCATGGCTATTAGGCTAGAGGTTAATCTTCCTTAATTTCAATTCTGTAGTCGGGATTATCCTCTGTGACTAGTTTAAAACTATCATTACTTATTAAACCATGTTTCACAATAAGTGTTGTGTATTCGAAGTGTCTGTGACCAAGGCGGGGACTTTTTACTGCACAAAACAGGGGTAGGATACGTCAGGGTACAAACGGGGTTTCCCTTCCAGTGCTGCTTACGGGAAGGAAACTGCATGTCATGCGAATAGGATCAACAAAATAATATTGTCATAGCTTCAGCGATTCGAATCATTTCATTCAATATCCCTATCATACCGACGGCAATATCGTTCGGTGTGACAAAGTTGATCAAAGTCATGCAGTCTTGGCCATCCATTCCACATCGTTCGATCTTTCCCGAACCAGACACCCCTTCGCTCCCGACGAAAAGATATCTGTAACGATAAACAGATAGATTAAAGAGAGTGTACAGCCAGGCCGAGGCCGCAATTAAATCTGTTAACAACAGGATGGGTGAGCGTGACCTCATAATATTCGACACCGTTAAAAATCACTACTCACCCATATTTTGGATGCACGGCGACAGACAAAACCTCCGAATCCCGATATTTCATCAGCGTTTTTGGCTGATTAGGTTTATCAACAGAGACGACGGAGACAGAAGCAAAAGTTACGTCGCCCCAAAACAGAAGACCGTGGACCCAGTCGTACGCGAGACTGATCGGGTCTTCAATCGCTGCCCCGCTGAGAAATGTTTCCTTTCGAGTCAGGTCCAAGACATTTACCCTGGATTAGGAATGGGATAAATCGAGTTATTTGGGGTGAAATCCTCCTCATGTTCAACGTACCTTAAAATTGCTTCAGCCTTCTGATCTGTCCAGTATACAAACTTGTTCTTGACGTCTACTGCGACAGACGAAACAGACAACTCGCTCAGCAAGTGGTTGGCCGTTAATGCTAGGCGACGTCTTAAAAACTTTCGGCTGGAAAAGGTAGAAGGATTCTAGTGGAACTGACTGAATAGGTGAGGTGACCTTTCCAAGGAAAGCTCGCAGTTCTTGAAGGCTTTCTAAGCTTCTATTGACTTATAATTCAAATAATAATAAATATAATAAGTCACCACAGATTTAACGTCCAGTCCAGTTTATTGGAACATAATGCACAAACTTTCGCATCTCCCCTCCATCATCAGGTGAAGATGGAAAGAAAAAAATTCGAGATACAAACAAACCAAAGGTTAACTGAGGCATGCCCAAGACTACAATGACGAGTAGAATGAAGCGGAACCAAATCGTACAATAATTACGCGCGCATCAATGAACAGAAAGTCAATCAGGAATTTAATGCCACCTAGTGGTTGATACATTTCACCATGATAAGGGGCGAGCAAATCAAACAAATTGCAGTTTCGAATACAAATTGAACCGAACCATCAAAATTTATATTGAGGTCAGAGGTTGGAATTTTGTTCTCCAATACTGCTTACAATGAGATAAGAAATCACCCTCCTTAACGACTTTACATCAGTAGGGTGATGTCGATTTCAACACAGGGAAGCATTTTGCCCTCCAATACTGTTCATTTCACAATGAGTCTGATATTAAACAAAATCTAATGATTTGTTTGTTTTGTGACCGACCCCAATTCTATGTCCGTGCAGCTTCAAACCCAAAAGTCTTCGAACACTAGGTGGTGCTATAAATCACGATTCTAAATTGCCTGCGAAGTGATTTGATACGGCCATCCTTACTAAATAACGATGGCGTGCGTTAGCTAATGTAACTCACTGTTGCAGCGTCAGGTTGACGATGGTGTCGCTATCACCAAGGATAAAGTTGACCTTTGACCTGACCCCTTCAGAAAGGCATCGGTACGACCCCGGTCTATTCTGGCAGATCCCTTCGCAGATATTATCCAGACTCGTGCATTCGTCGATGTCTAGAATAAAGTGTTTATGAGTGATAATGGAAGATGTATTACAGGCTTCTGATTGGTCAAAAAGTTGAAGTGCCGGCCTCTGATTGGTCAGTTTAAAGAGTTTGACATGGATTGATGAAGAAAGGCGGTGGGCCGTAAAGTTGCCCTTTTGTCATTTTACCGAATGCGGAAGTGTCAGTAATCTGCTTCTTGCCGGTGGAATCAGTTCAAAGCACGAGAGGGGTCCAAGAGGGATCACAATCGTGTTACTTCTTCGAAGCGAGAGAGAAAGAGAGAGACAGATAACTTGAACATGAAATCGTGGTAATCGTTTCCGGTATTGACAGGGTGGCAGGGCGCCGGAGCCTTAATACACAGTTTGAAAGCGTAAGAGAACAGCCCCCCTCCTCCCCGGATCTGCCCCTGACGGGCGACTGCCCTCATTCCGGAGTAGGACAGTCAGAGTCGAGTCACTTTTGTTTGCTACCCACACCGTCTGAAGATTCGCTTGAAGAACGTCAGTGATGTCACAAACAGGTCAATACTGAATTACTGATGATTGCGAGTCCAAAGACTCGCTCGACGATTCTGGTTCAAACTACTGTGACCTAACAATAATCGACGAGTCACAGGAAGCACGCTCTTACCTTGACACGTTAGTTCGTCGTCTGCTAGTCGATATCCAGGCAGACATGCACATTTGCGTCCGATTTTCAAATCAATGCATTCGTGTGAGCAATTCCCGTTTGCCTTCGTACATTCATCCACATCTGAAAATTTATCGCAGTAAATCCGAGAACAAAACTTGCGAATCCTGGGTTCCTGGCTTCTCTCTTCCCACCCCGCCCATCCTCGCCCCCCCACCAACATAAAGACACGGTAAAACTGGGGCCCAAATCCTCCACCTCCCAATGACACCATCCTGTCATCCAAGTCCATGTCAATACATACCACATAAAGCTGGTTCGTCGTCGGTCTTGACAGTGAGGAATGAAGTCGCAGACTTGTCGCGCTTGAATGCATCTTCCGCTCTTACATCGAAAATGAGTGTCAAGATGACAACTTCTATTTGGTCGAGTGCCTGAAAAATGGGAAAGTTAGGGCCAGGTGTCAAAATATGCAGTTATGTTTTGAATCGGTACATTTACTAACATTTATGGTGACTACAATACGGACGGGCGGTTGCATTAAACACGGAGCTGTCACAGACCCTGTGGCTTCAGAGCTCTGCTTAATACAACCAAATACCTTTAGAAAGATCGAAAGCTTGTCATTTCTTGAGTACATTTACTAACATTTACGGTGACTGCAATACCCTGTTCGCCAAAGCTCGGTTGCCGGGATTGGATATTATTTGCTACTGCAGACAATGACTGAAATACCGCAATCATGTACATTAATTAGGTCTATCTTTCGGTTATATCGACACCACGAGAAACATGTCAGCTTCTAAAACTGGTGTAAGCACCAGATCTAATAGAAAATGAAACAAAATTTCGAAATTTTTCAAGTACGTCTTACTTGGACAATCATCTTCGTCTGATTTATCGATACAATCTCTAGCGCCATCACACCACAAGCTTTCGTTGATACATTGGTGACGATTTTCACAAAGCTTTTCTCCGCGAGGGCATGAATGTTTTATGAAATCTAGAGAAAGACAAAGTTAGAAAAGAGAGAGAAGTCAGAGAAGAAGCAGAAATCCAAAAGCTGACGATTATAACGTTGGGGTCGACTGCCCATCACAACTCCAAGTCAGAAAACACTGGCCCTCTCTCTCTCTCTATAGCCGAAGTTTCTCACCTCTGCCCCAGCTACTCGTGAGCATTTGTGCCGATATCCCGATATCGGGTCAAAACCCCGAGTCAGAAAACAGTGGCTTAGTCAAGCAAACTTACCGCACCCAACCTCGTCCGAACCATCTGGACAATTGTCATCTCCGTTGCACTTGAACATCTCAGGTAGACACACACCACTCCGACAGGCGAAAAAGCCCACACGACATCTGCAACGCACGTTGGAACATTATGAGTTAAAAATCGATGTTAGTCAAATGAGGAAGTCGACATCAATAAAGGACAAAACACATCAAGGCCGATATTCATGAATTTTGACCCTCAGTCATGTGAAATTGTCTATTATAATATTTTATGGTATCGGCCTTGGAAAAATCAATATCGGTTGATCGCCAGACCATTAAAACAAATGTTATTTGTGCTTTGGCAAGAACAAAATTAATAGGGGTCGACCGATTTATCGATCCCAAAATTCATATTTTTCGATTTTCGGCAATTAACCAGGTGAAAAAGTAGCTGACGATGAAGTGTATATGACCTCCACCAAGCTGTCAGATGAAAGAAAAGTGGTCTTTGCTCTCAATGAGCAGCCAGTTCTTGAGGTTTATATTTATTTCCTGAGCTTTTGTTTTCACTGCAGCACTCGCTAGGGGAATAGTTCTCGTTTGCTTAGTAAATAGCTAGAGATGATCTAGTGACTCGAATGAGTTAAATAAGCGTTATCAGCATCTTTATCTTTTTACTAAGTCACCATTTTCAACAAACAATGGATATGGAAGTAGTGTTTGTGATGTAAACAATGAGTGAATGATCTTCCAAAAGCAAAGAGCATAGAAATGAAACCAGTTCAACGAAAATTGGATTGCCGAGCAAAAATTATGGTGACACATTTATTAAAAAGTATATTTTATAAAGCTATATAATTATGTATAAGTTACACCTATTATATAAATAGGCTGGAATATAGTGTTTATGGTGATTTGATTAAGCAATTGTTACAAAATGAGACAAAAGGTGTGGTATCAACAACGTCCAGCCTCAATTTCTTTGGAAATAGGCTGTGTTTTCAGTCCAGTGCAGTTTATTGGATGGATTGAAAAATATTCCAATGAGCTGGACTGGACGTTAAATATGTGGTGGCTTTTTCCATCTATTACAATAGTAGGGTAGAGCTCTGAAAGCTTGTGAATTATTTCCCAAGAAACTGGATTGGACATTGAATCTGTGATAACTTATTCTATCTTTCACTATAGAGGGTAGCACTCTGAAAGCTAGACCCTACGTCACGCGCTCAATCAGGAAGTTAAATCTCACAAGCTCACAAAAATATCATGGGCTCATAAGCTCACGAAAATCTCATAAGCTCACGAATCATATTTCCGGTCAAAATTCTATTCGCACCTGTTCGGATGATCGGACGGGCAATCCTTCTCATCGCTCTCATCGATGCAGTCAGTGAGACCGTCACATCTCTCAGATGTTGAGATACACTGCGTTCCATTAGCGCAACGAAATTGATCGTCTGGAAAAGAGAGAAATTGGTTCAGAGTTCAGACAATGTCCTATTACTTGGTACGGTGAACCCTGATGTAGGAGTGGAGCTCCGAAAGCTTGTGAATTATATTCCAATTAACTGGACTGGACGATAAATCTGTGGTGACTTATTCTATCTATTACTATGGTAGGGTGAATCTCTGAACGCTTATTAATTACATTCCGATAAACTGAACTGGACGTTAAATTTGTGGTGATTTATTCTATATTCTATTTGGATCGTCTGCTATCAGCTACAAAAATTAATGGAATATTACATGGCATGTACAGTAGACTGCGAGCTTGTAATGGACATCACGAATCACGATGAACTTGCCAACTTTCTAAAATTGGTCTGAACAGTAGTGGAAGTATCAGATAAATTGACAGTACCTTCACAGACAACTCCTTTGCAGTCGTTCTCATCCGAACCGTCTTCACAATCCTCCTCTCCATCGCAAAGGTATTCCTTGTCCACACATTCCGTCTTGTCAGCACAGAGTGTCTGGTGTGCTTGACATATTGGCTGTCAAAATTTAAGGAGGATAAGAGAAAAGCAAGGAGTGACAGAAGAGGTCGCAAGGTCAAAGAGTTTATGGAGGAAAGAGAGTCAGTTCACATGATCGCTGAAATTTTATAATTTCCTCCTATCTCTCAGGATCTGAAAGTCAATTTCAGGCCTTCTCGAGCTGTACCCACAGTTGGACAATTGTCTTCGTCCTCCCCGTCGTTGCAATCCACATCTCCATCACATTTGTACGATTGATCAATACAAGTGTTCGATTTGAAGCAATGGAACTCATTTTTAGAGCAGACTCGACCCTCTACAGAAAAAAATGGAAACGGTCGAGAAATTGTGATGGACGGGCACCGATTCTGTACACAAAACTGGACCGGGATAGCCAAGGTAGCAGCCATCGAATCCAGAGCGCTGGGTTCAAATCCCGGCAGCATCACCGATTATCGAGGCCGATATTTGTATTTTTGCGATTATCGACAGTTAGTCAAGTAAGGAAGTCAATATTGGATATTGTCCTCAATAATCAGACAATAATCGGGGCCTAATATCGGTTTTTTGTTCATGATTTTTGGATTATCGATATCGACCATCAGTCATGTGAAAGGCCGATTATCGTATTGGCCTTGAAAGAAACCAATAACCAATATCGGTCGATCTCAATCTCATGATCGGTCAAATTCAAATGAGCTAAATTTAGCATACGCAGATGCCCTATAGGACATGGATGATAGAATCACTTGGATTAGTGTGGAGGGGTTTGGAATGGGGTGTTCTCCTCTGCACCACACTCGCACTGCTTTGGTGGACTCATCAAAGTTTTTCAGACCAGTCACTACTACATTGGGAGGCCTGTCAGTTGTACAGGAATGGATGACATGGTCTGCCACTGAAAGCTACTCACGGCAAAGACTTTCCTCTTCATCTGTGTTGTCAAAGCAGTCATCTTCGCCGTCACATTTCCATTTGTCGAAGATGCATTTTCCATTCTTGCATTGGAATGGTTTCTCCTCATCGCACGCCGTACGAGCTAAATCGGAAAGGACGGCGTTATTTTTTTCCTTATTAGATTTTTCCTGCATTTACACAGACTCATACACACACACCTAATGTCGCGAGTTTGACGTGAGTATGTATGCAGGCTGGACAATGGTATCAGACATCGGTACCAAAGGATTCGGCAGGCTATCGAAAACCACGGCGCACACATATATATATTCAGATGGGTGCGCAAGAGGCGCTGATGAGCAATCAAAAAATTAAACCACTCTGCTGATGGGTAATCGACGCAATTCCGCACTTGACAATGAGCGCGGTAATTGCTAACGCGCTCAATACGTTGGCAGTGTAGAGAGGAAGATACATTCGGTGAGTTTGATTCGACGATTAGTATGACCTCGTTTATTTCAAGTCCTGCTTCAAATAGCATTCGTAGAAGCTGGAAACTAACACTAAACAGCTGACCAGGCAAACTGCAGACTGCAGGCTTTGCAATACTAAACAGCGGAACAAGCAAATTGCAGACTGCAGGTATTGCAATACTTAACAGCAAACCCAAAAGGCCATTTAGTATGACTCACAACTGCTCAATGAAAAGTGAAGTTTGTTCAGTTTAGGGATGGCCAACCCAAATCGAATATTTGGAATCGATTCGAATCACAAATGATTCGATCTGCCCATCCCTACTCAGTTACGTAACAGAACTTACTGCAGTTCATCTCGTCACCGCCGTCAGAACAGTCTACTTTGAAATCACAAACTGAAGACAATGCAATGCAATGGCCGCCATTCGGACACTGAAAACGGCCATGTGTCGGAGTGCAGACGGAAGCTGCATCTGGAAGAGAAAAGTGAAGTGTGGCAGCGTCTGAACACAAATGCCAGCCAATAATTCCACATTGATTTTCAATATGTTACATGGAACGCGTTCCAAAAATACGCCATTTTTTGCATACTCGACTGGAAGTAGGTGAGCAAGAAAACACTCCAGCTTGCAAAAGATGGCGTATTTCTGAAATGAGTTCTGTGCGGAACACATCATAGAAATGCACCATCTTTTGCAATCTTTTTTCAACATAGCTCTGTGGTCTGGTTCCACTTACATATGCTACATGAGCCGTCAATACAGACAGACAGACATATTTATTGTTTCAGTCATTCACAAGAAAATTGGTCAACACAAGAGGAAACACTACCGATTCAACAGAGACATTTACTTAATTAGATGCAATAGCCTACATTAGTATACTTACCGGAAATAACAGAAACCGATAGTACAGTGAAAAAAGAAATCGCAGTTACTAAGATCTCTCGATTCGCCATCGTGCCTTATCAAGAGACGTTCTGGCAATCAAAAACGTCGCTGTTCAAACGAAAAATCCCGCCGATAACGTATCTTTTAAAGCCAAACAGGCCTTCTACGTGGATTAGGATAATTTTAATCAGTTGAAAACTGGCAAAAAGTCAAAAGTTTCATTTATTTGCTAAATAAGCGCAAATTTTGAGGCTTAAAGACATAAAAAACTCTGATTCTTGAGCGCAATCAGCACTTTCATCGCTACGGGAACGCCTAGAAGTTGTTTACAAGATCACGCCACCGGAGTCCGTCATGCATGACGTCCAATGTGCAACAGACCGTAACCAAATTAAATAAACTGGAAAAAGCGTGGAATTTTACCAGCTTTCACGGCAATTTTAGGAAGCAGGGTCTGGATTTTTACTTACCCTTTAAACTAACACCTCGTCAAAATAAAAGTAGATTTTCGCATTCCCGACCATTTGTACGCATTAAACCAAGAAATTTATTGATATTTCGAAATTTTCAACCTCCAGTTGGCGCTATTGCACCACGCATCGCTCTGTGGTTCGAGGTCTACATTGCGCCGCTTCGTAATATCAATAAATATGAAGTTTGCATTGACCTTGAATATTTTTCCTGAAGCGGGCGACAAAGAGTTGCAATATCTCAGCAAGCAGGCCGAGGGTGCAGCAACTAGCATTCATTCAATTGGGTTGTCACATACCCTTTGCCTAATACACTGAGCCGATAATCTTGACGTAAGATATGTTATCGTTTATTCGAGAGGAAAATCTTTTCTGAACACACACACATCTACTTTTTTCTCTACATAGCATTTACATCCTAAGGTAAGAGGTCAAAGGAATCAGTGAAACGAGCGTACAAATTCCTAACCAGAAATATTCATGACTCACTATGAACGTTATTTATGGATGAAACATCTTGCCCGTAGGAGTCCAAATGGTGTAAGTGCGAGACTGGCGTTGCTCAGAGGCGTAGGTACGTCCACAGTTCAGCCCCCTCCCCACAAAAAGGCAGGCAAATTACAGGGAGGCCCACATTGGGGGGGGGGCCACTGGTCCCATAGCACCACGCCACCACCGAAATACTGGATCTGTAGGGGCCAGAAATAACCCAGAGGGGTATGTAGCCAACCCCCTCCCCTTCTGAAGTGCCTAGTCTTGTGCTGACGACCAGGATTCGAGCTCACGTCAGTCACACGTAATTTTGACACAATGTCAATTTTTGACTGCTTCTGCGACACTGATATGCAAAGACAATTTCCAGCAAAAAGCAATAAACGTGGCAAGTGACGATTATGACGTCACACCGCAGATCTGCAACGTCACACATCAATGGAATTCCCAAAGTAAACCTTGAATGAGTGTGACGGTTATGACGTCACAAAAAATCCCGAAAAGCAATCGTGTAGCTTTGCATGTCAAAATTCTATTATGACGTCACAACAAGATAAGACCACTTGACGTCACAATAGGTCTACCACATAAAATAGATAGTCAGCAAAGTTCCGCCATTATCTAAATAGACTGAGGTTGGACGTTAATTCTGCAGTGACTATCGTCAATCAGTATCTTGTGCATAAATACTTGAAAAAGAAAATAAGTAAAAGTTTTTCAGTTTAACGTAGAAATTGTCAAACTCCATTGTGACGTAACACAGGGAATTGTTTATTTCTTTTTCTTCATAATCTTTCGGAGCTCCGCTGCTTCATAGTTTCGCAAAGATCGCGAACATCAAACATTGCTTTCTCAATGTTCTTTGCGAATCTTTTAGAACTCTGAAACGTAACATTTAAACAGTTGGCCAAGTGGTTTAGACTTTCCACCTTCAGATTTCGAGGCACTGCGATCGATTCCCAAAGATTTTAAAAATCGATATTAGTTGAAAATATCGACACGCGTACCATAAGCCTTGGCCCTGGTTTAAGTATTTACTCAAGAAATGACTCAAATAATTGAACACCTTAAGTTTAGATCCGAGGGGGGGTTCCAGGTTTGATTTCCCACCAAGTCTGACCAAAGGCTTTAAAAATTGATATCCTTCTCTCAGTGTGTGGAGAGTCGTGGTTGAAACAGTGATCCGTGTTATAAACTGGAAGTATTGACACGCGTGCCAAGTCGTGACCAGGCCAGTGTATTACCTTAGTAGGGTTGAAACTTTCGTGTTTCATGGGATTACGGACGTTTTGGTAATCGAGGCTAGAAACCAGGAACATTGACTCGGGCAAAATGCGGGTTAATGAAAGTGCCATTAATTTGCCCCACGCTCGCACGTCACAATGGGTGCAAGACGCCAGTTGTGATGGGACGACTTCTTCAATATTAGCGGGGTCTTGCGCCCAGTAAGGCATGCGAGTGAGGTGCAGAGGAACTATGTCATCCATCCCTGTGCCAATGTATAACCTACGCAATGGAGTGGCAGGTCTGAAGAACGTGGACGAGGCCATCAAGCAGTGGCAAGTATGCGACTGCCCTGACGTCTAGTGTGAAGAAAGGTAAAGGACTACACTCTCTAATCTAATGTGATAAATATTGCAGGATATTGAATGAATATTTTATTGATATTGTGATTTTCGTGATTATGCTTCTATTGCACCCTGTTATTTTTCATAAAATCATAAATATCATGAATTTTTTAGTCGAATTTTCAGGATTTTTCTTTCGTGATAGAGACGGAATGAGTGCATGATTTGAATAATTTAGAAAGATGTCATTCTCTAATCTGCAGACTTACAGTTTCGGGCGACGACAGTTTGCTTGAGATGTGAAACATGATGGTATCCTCGTGGCAAATTATGTACGAAACTCCATACCCATCGTCAGCAACCTTGCAAAACAGGAGTCTATTTTAGCACTACATTATGATGTCATAAAAAGCGTACAGTTGCAGTCTACGTCGCTCTTCCTATAGTCTCGATACCGATACATCTAGACATGTAGCCTGCGACTTCAGTCTTACAGTCAGTCCGAATGCCTCAAAGGGAATTTTTAAAGTCTAAAGCAACGTTGAGAAGTGGATGCTTCGTTTTGTGTGTGTGTGCGTGCAGCGTTTCAAAGTATATTAGAGGAAACGGTGGCTCTCAAAATGAATTCAACGTTCCACCTCAAATATCAAATAATAAGTGCCAGGCCTCATGATGGCACTCATGACGTCAGTAGAACTTAGATGATATCACAAAACACTGTCTGTCCTGACGTCTAGTCTGATGATATAACAACAGTACCAAACGAAAGAGAGACATCCAGTCTGTCAAGCGAGCTTCAACGCCCTTGTTCTATCGGCCTAACAACTAAAACGATTTCAATACCCATGCAGCTCAAGCCATAGACCAAGCAACTAAGTAGTGAAAATTAGTAATTCCTAATCAACAGAAAACTTAAATTTTAATTAAAGTTAATCCGATTACAGTTGAATGAAGATTTGAAATTCCAGGATTAAATCTCTGATTAAAGTTAATCTGTGAATAAATCTCTGTGAAAGTTAATTCAAAATTATGAAATCTCCGATTAAGTTAAATGAAGATTTAGAAATCTAGGATTAAATCTCTGATTAGAGTTAATCTGTGAAAAAAATCTCTGATTAAGTCAAATTAAGATTTGGAAATCTAGGATTAAATCTCGGATTAAAGTTGATCTTTAATTGAATTTGATCGATATTTATCTTTACCATCACTTAACGGATTGAAGGAGTGCTGGCTTCTACTCCCATGCCTCATACAGGCCTGCGGTAGATCAGCAAATGATTCACAGTACCCGACTTTCGGTGAAAAAGAGGATTACAGTCACCATAAATGTTAGTAAATCTACTCACAAAGACACAAACCCAGTCCACTAGATGATGAACTAGGTCATGGGTAGCCAACCAATCCGAGGGCCGCATTTGTGGATGTGTTAATGCAAAGAGCCATACACATCGGCTAGTTTAGTGGTTCCGAAACTATTTATTGCGACCCTATTTTTTGTAATATTGTAGGCTCCGCGTCTCTATCGGTTATAATCGGCTGGGGTGGTTTTCGATCCCCTAATTTGATCGTCCACCACCATCAACTCTACTGGTAGGCCTACCAGTTAGTTTAATTAACTATCCTTAACCTAGTCAAGCATGCAATTAGCAGAGCTCAAATTAAACGTCAAAACTCAAGAAATACTGCAATCTCACCGGACCGAACCCGCCGCCAGGCGAGATGAAGTCCGGATACTTGTTCAAGTCCAATCGCATCCCTTGTTGGTGGGGTGTCTGGGACGTTGACAGTCTCCAAGGCTCCTGAAGAACCTATTTTTGGAAACGTGGGTACAAGGAGTGGCAGACCGGGTCAGATGGGTGAACAGGGGGGCGAATTACGGATGTAGGGTAGAAATTCCGAGTAAAACGGAGACACTATTACAGGAGAGGTATAATAATGGGTACATTATTACAAACAATGGAGTGTGCCAAGTTATCTTTATCAGGACACAAAGGTGACATAATACTCCAAATTTCAAGGAATAGAGCAAATTATTACAAAACAATAAGGTAGGATAAGACATCTTTCTCAGGTCATAAAGGTGGGAGGAGAGGGGGGACTACCAGGGAGGACAAGTTACGGCCAGTAGGAGAAATTTGGAAAGGGTGTCAGGACCAAGGAGTTCGAGTCATTTTCCGTGTCAGGATGAGGTTGAGTCGAAGAATGAAGTCGAAGAATGAAGAAAAAGAAAGACAATTAGATAATTGTAGGCAATTGTTTAATCACAATGACTGGCACAAGCACAGGTCGAAGACGTTGATTCCGGGGAGAGAGAGAGAGGCATGCGACCCAATTTCATATTGTTAGTGCAAACAGGTTAGGCAGTCGCCCCGCACCCCACCCCACAATTTAGCAATTCACACATTTGCCAATGAGCTGTGGCCTCCACCGAAGTTGCCAACGTTCTCCATCGCTTTGTGTCAGTCATTTTGCTAAAATCACTACAAAGTCCGAAGGCTAACACACTGCAGAATATTAAAAATAATTGATTGTTGCATCATAATCAGCGCCTACAAATATAGAAGACAGCAGTCAGAAAAATCACAAATCAAAGGTCATGCATCAGTGATTTTAGTATTTCATCACAATGCAGAAAAAAGATTAGTCGCCAAGTGAGGTCAAATTATTTTTGTTACACCATCCACAAAACCGTTATGACGTCATCGACGGCGTCATCATGACGTCACACTCACCGGGCCAAAACCTCCACCCTGAGGCGTAGAGTCTGCATTGAGATATTTCGGGCTGGTTTTTCGATTGCTCTGGTTCATGGCCGTCTGGGACGTTGACAGCTCCCACGGTTGAGCGAGTACCTAACCCCATAATTGTCATATCACAATTAAGTTTTGAGTGACATCATAATAAATGAATATATATGATAAGTAGGTTAATTGTGACGGAATAATGTGAATTAGGGACAGCCAATGACACAGCATAGAAAGGCGAGTGGAAGTATGATCAAAGTTAGTGCAAGTGACCACAGAGTCGAACCCGGTCAAGCATGATTGGTTTTGCTGTGATGAGATAAATGATCTGCCATGTTCACAGTCAAAGTGAAGTTTGTGGCCCACCATTGAAAGAGCCTAGATGATGAAACCAGAGCCTTGCTCACACTGAGTGTAAATCATGCAGTTTGTGGCCCCACCCCACCCTGAAGCGTTCCCACCGACGCACAGAGCATAAATCCTTGTCTGTTTACTCTTGTTGCGCTTGTTATGTTCCATGTTAATTGTTTTATCACAAGTTCTCGCTCGATGAGCATAAAAGTTACGACGTCAAAGCGCAGATCTCTACTGTTGACGTTCCGCAATCACGTGACATTAAACTCTCTCTCGTTTTATGAGTTACACGCAAATTTTTCGCTCAATAAGAGTATAGCGGAACCGATGGCGGACGATTAATAGATCACCACAGATTTAACGTCCAGCCTTAGTTTATTGAGAATTAGAATGAATGTTCACAAGCTTTCGGATCTCTGCTCCTTCCATCTTCACCTGATGAAGGAGCTCAGAAAGCTTGTGAATCTTCTTTACGGTATCTATTGATCGTCCGCCATTGGCTCAACTATATTCTTCGATATGTCGTAAAGACGATTCACCACTAATGTTATAATTCTCAATAAAATAATGTTGTAAGTTAAATCTGCGGTGATCTTCTTTACAATATACACTCTAGAAGAACATAACCAGGTCTTGAGGTTCACAAAAGAACATCAATTAGTTAACAACATGATGAAGCAGCTGATGGCAGATGATTAATAGAAAACGGAATACAGTAGGACACAGACACCACAGACAAACACCTCCTCAATTCAACTGGGATCAGGCAATGGACATATGCTCTCCTGGGACATAGCTGCCTGAAGGCTGTTTGCTTGCGTCCGAGGACCAGCTATGAGGTAGCAGGACACTATTAGTTGGGCCTGGGGTTTTGTACTAGACATAGCTGGCCGAGGCCGGGGATTTGATAGACCGGCAGGGACTGAAGCCAGACGATATCTCATTTGACTGTCCGCCTTCTGATCGGAAGGTTCCGGGTTCGATTCCTGACCGAGCCAAATCGAAGACTTTAAAATTGGTATTCGTTCCTTCTCTGCTTGGCAGTCGGTTTCGAGAGGGTGTGCAGAGAGTTGTGGTTGTGAATTGTGATAGTGATCTGGGTTTTAAACCAGAATTCTCAACAAACGTACCAGAGACCTAGGACGTACAAGACCTTAGTGGCGCTGAAAGCTAAAGCAAAAGCAACAGCATCTCTACTTGGCTTTGTGAGGAAACAACGCATTCAAGCCATGCTAAAGATATTAATAAAATGAGACGCAAGGTTACTGAAGCGTGAAAATGCAGTGGTAAAAATCAAATTGAAATTCAATATCCTGACCTTCTGTAAAAATGGAGATTCAACTTTCAGATACTTCGACACGACGTACAGACAGAAAAGATGACGATCGATACCCTTGCCTAAAAAAAACATTAAATATATGACAGTGATGTCAAATTGGGATCTATAGCGCCATCTAGTGGTTGATTTTTCAGTTTTACACACACTTTTTAGCCGCCATGCATTACCTCGGAGTCTAAAACTAAATTCGTTCACGTCGGTGACTGTTATTTCTGACAGCGATGTTAAATTGGGATATATAGCGCCATCTAGTGGTTGATTTTTCAGTTTTACACACACTTTTTAGCCGCCGTGCATTACCTCGGAGTCTAAAACTAAATTCGTTCACGTCGGTGACTGTTATTTCTGACAGCGATGTTAAATTGGGATATATAGCGCCATCTAGTGGTTGATTTTTCAGTTTTACACACACTTTTTAGCCGCCGTGCATTACCTCGGAGTCTAAAACTAAATTCGTTCACGTCGGTGACTGTTATTTCTGACAGCGATGTTAAATTGGGATATATAGCGCCATCTAGTGGTTGATTTTTCAGTTTTACACACACTTTTTAGCCGCCGTGCATTACCTCGGAGTCTAAAACTAAATTCGTTCACGTCGGTGACTGTTATTTCTGACAGCGATGTTAAATTGGGATCTATAGCGCCATCTAGTGGTTGATTTTTCAGTTTTACACACACTTTTTAGCCGCCGTGCATTACCTCGGAGTCTAAAACTAAATTCGTTCACGTCAGTGACTGTTATTTCTGACAGCTATGTTAAATTGGGATATATAGCGCCATCTAGTGGTTGATTTTCAGTTTTACACACTTTTTGCCGCGATGCATTACCAGGTCTAAAACTAATTCGTTCACGCCAGTGACTGTTATTTCTGACAGCGATGTTAAATTGGGACATATAGCGCCATCTAGTGGTTGATTTTCAGTTTACACACACTTTTTACCGCCGTGCATTACCTCGGAGTCTAAAACTAAATTCGTTCATCGGTGACTGTTATTTCTGACAGCGATGTTAAATTGGGATATATAGCGCCATCTAGTGGTTGATTTTTCAGTTTTACACACACTTTTTAGCCGCCGTGCATTACCCCGGAGTCTAAAACTAAATTCGTTCACGTCAGTGACTGTTATTTCTGACAGCGATGTTAAATTGGGACATATAGCGCCATCTAGTGGTTGATTTTTCAGTTTTACACACACTTTTTAGCCGCCGTGCATTACCTCGGAGTCTAAAACTAAATTCGTTCACGTCGGTGACTGTTATTTCTGACAGCGATGTTAAATTGGGATATATAGCGCCATCTAGTGTTTGATTTTCAAAGTTTTACACGCACTTTTTAGCCGCCGTGCATTACCTCGGAGTCTAAAACTAAATTCGTTCACGTCAGTGACTGTTATTTCTGACAGCGATGTTAAATTGGGATATATAGCGCCATCTAGTGGTTGAATTTCAAGTTTTACACGCACTTTTTAGCCGCCGTGCATTACCCCGGAGTCTAAAACTAAATTCGTTCACGTCAGTGACTGTTATTTCTGACAGCGATGTTAAATTGGGATATATAGCGCCATCTAGTGGTTGATTTTTCAGTTTTACACACACTTTTTAGCCGCCGTGCATTACCTTGGAGTCTAAAACTAAATTCGTTCACGTCGGTGACTGTTATTTCTGACAGCGATGTTAAATTGGGATCTATAGCGCCATCTAGTGTTTGAATTTCAAGTTTTACACGCACTTTTTAGCCGCCGTGCATCACAGGGAATTCTAAAGCTAAATTCGTTCACGTCAGTGACTTTTATTTCTTCATTTAGCAAGTAGCGACAACGCCATTTATAAGCTCGGATTATGTGACATTACTATATTGGAGGCAGTGACTCATTTCAATTCGATTCGAAAAATTATTCGAATCATATTTGGAATCACAAATGATTTGATTTATCGGTCCATAGTTCCGAGTAGGATATTGCGCAATTATTTCAGCCTCTGCAGTCATCAAAATATCTGACTCACCAGTCATGGCTTCCTTATACCCGAGCACATGTCGGCTGGCTGCCTTCTTCAAAAGCTCATATCTCTCCTCAACCTAGAGAGAGAGAAAGAAAAAGAATATAGTGGAGTCGATGAGAATAATAACATTAGTGGTGAATCGTCTTTTACGATATATATCAAAGAATATAGTGGAGTGGATGGGCGGACGGATCAATAGATATCGTAAAGAGCTTTGTTACATCATATTCACCGTTTTATCGTCATCCAACATCGATCGTACGAAATCTGACGACTCTATCGTGCATGAGCGAACAGTCTCCGTTCGTCCCTCTCTGAAAAGCCGTGTCATAGACGCTTCGTATGTTAAACTAAAATGTCCTTTGTCCTGTAACAGTGGACAAAAAATATGAACTCAAAACAAAATAAGGGTATTGTGAGTCACAAATACCGTCGTAAATAAAGGGGAGGGGCTACAAAAATGGGGGTGAAGATGGAGTTCTGAAAGCTTGTGAGTTATATTCCAATAAACTGGACCGGACATTAAATCTATGGTGACTTATTCAATCTATTACTATAGTAGGGTGAATCACCGAAAGCTTTTGAATTATATTCCAATAAACTGGACTGGACGTCAAATCTGTGGTGACTTGTTGTATCTAAAAACCAAGTAATAGCATTTACCCTGAAATGTGCAAGTTGTAGCGAAAGTTGAATGAAAGCGTCTGGAGACATTCGAAAGGTTTTGATCAGGCCTTTTCCAAAGCTTCGGAATGGATAAACGTACAAATCGACATCATCGGCGAGTGCTCTGGCCGTCTTCAAGCTTACTTGGATAATATCAATACACTGAAAAAATACAAAGAAGATGCCTGATATGAGTTGTATAGCTCTTCTAAGCCAGCGCTAACCCTCCAGACTAACCCTTCATTGCTAGCGCTTAGCTGAAGATAAAAAATTTAACGTCTTTGGTGTCAGGGATTCTAACCCAGCTTTCTGGATTTGATTGTTGTAGAATCATTGCTACATCTGATTGCTGTTGAGCTTACATCGCCAGCACAGGAGACAGGCCGCAGCAGACCAGTCCAAGTCATCCATTCCTGTACAATATACAAACCACCCAGTGGAGTGACTGGTCTGCAGAACTTAGACGAGGTCACCAAGCAGTGGCTGCCCTGACGTCTAGTCCGATGTAATAACAACAATGCCGAACGAAATAAGCTTGGAATAAAATTTAATATACAAACCACCCAGTGGAGTGACTGGTCTGCAGAACTTAGACGAGGTCACCAAGCAGTGGCTGCCCTGACGTCTAGTCCGATGTAATAACAACAATGCCGAACGAAATAAGCTTGGAATAAAATTTAATATACAAACCACCCAGTGGAGTGACTGGTCTGCAGAACTTAGACGAGGTCACCAAGCAGTGGCTGCCCTGACGTCTAGTCCGATGTAATAACAACAATGCCGAACGAAATAAGCTTGGAATAAAATTTAATATACAAACCACCCAGTGGAGTGACTGGTCTGCAGAACTTAGACGAGGTCACCAAGCAGTGGGTGCCCTGACGTCTGGTCCGATGTAATAACAACAATGCCGAACGAAATAAGCTTGGAATAAAATTTAATATACAAACCACCCAGTGGAGTGACTGGTCTGCAGAACTTAGACGAGGTCACCAAGCAGTGGGTGCCCTGACGTCTAGTCCGATGTAATAACAACAATGCCGAACGAAATAAGCTTAGAATAAAATTTAATATACAAACCACCCAGTGGAGTGACTGGTCTAAAGAACTTGGACGAGGTCACCAAGCAGTGGCTGCCCTGACGTCTAGTCCGAAGCCAAAAGAAGGAAGACAGCACACCACACAACCTACCTTTTCCGGTATAGTCCACTTCAGTCGAATAGGGGGTAGCGGGGTGGTCCTGATTTCACCGTGGCAAGTTCCGTCTTCGTTGTATTCGAACTCCGCAAACTCTTCGTACAAAACTTCTTCGGTTAAGTGACTCATAATAGGAGCGTCGGCCCATGAGTGCTCGGCGTTCATTCCGAAGCGACCGTTCTTGAAAACAATCACTTGGAACGATTTGTCAAACCATCTGGCAATGAATGATTATTATAAATTTAGTTTGAGTCGAGTAAGAGAGCTCTGAAGCAATTAGCTAGCTAGCTTTACGGGCTAAGCAGGTCCAGTTGATCCCGAGAACTCTGGAGTAATCAGCAAGCATATCCAAGAAGGAGCTGATTTAATTAATTTCAATTACCACTTTTAGCTCTGGGATCAAAAAAGGTGACGTAATTTGTTAAACCTGGTATGAATTTTACGCCGGGTTTAAAAGCTTCCAACTTAGAATAGACGGCAAGTTCGGTTTGTGAGAAAGAATTTATCCACAGACTTACTTCGTCTATGGACGTAATTTTAACTATAGATACCTTTTTGATTCCCACCCTTATGCCAATACCAAAATTCAAGGTATATATAGCAGTAGTAGGGGGGGTATGTATTAGCCTGATCACTTATTTATGCATGCAAAACTGATCTATGTACCTGTTGTAGCATTTTCCATGTAGCAAGGAACGCCCGTAAGCTGATATCGTGTCGGGATCTTCAATTTTGACCGCGTGAGACTCATCATCCAGCACAAGAACGAAGGCGGCTTTCTCGATCGTATGCAACGACTCCTTGTTCAATCCACGCGAGAAAAAGTCACGCCTCGCCTACCACAAAAACGAGAAGGTTAAAGGTCAAGTCACAATGTAGGTCAGGAGGTTGGATTGCTCAGTAGGGATTGAAGGTCAGTATGGCATGTGGCACTCAATTCAGTCCTTACTTCAGCCCATGGACGTCTTTCTCCGGCAGTGAGAGCTCCGAGATGTTCTTCTCCGGGAGACGGCGGCGATGTATCCTGTGAAAAAAGAAGCGGAGCTTGACGTTAGAACGAGAACGACTTAGAGTTTGAAGAACTGCAGTGGAGCCGATGGATAGGATTATCGCAAGGAATTGACACCAGAAATTCGACATTGTGCCTCAATTTATTTGAGCACTTCATTCACAAGCTTCTCTCTCTCTCTCACACACACAATGTTGATGGTGTAAAGAAGATCTCTCTCTTCTCTCTCTCTCTCACACTCTCTCTCTCTCTCTCACACACACAATGTTGATGGTGTAAAGAAGATCTCTCTCTTCTCTCTCTCTCTCACACACACACACACACACACACTCTCTCTCACACACACACAATGTTGATGGTGTAAAGAAGATCTCTCTCTCTCTCTCTCTCTCTCTCACACACACACACACACACTCTCTCTCTCTCTCACACACACAATGTTGATGGTGTAAAGATTGCTTACAGTTATATATATGGAGTGCCACCACGGTTTTAAGATCAAGTTGAATTCATTGGAAACGCATTACATCAAAACCAGTCTACCTTGATATTCTCTCTCTCTGTCTCTCTCTCTACATATCTCTCTATCTCTCTCTCTACATATCTCTCTCTCTCTCTCTCTCTCTCTACATATCACTCTCTCTACATCAAAACCGATCTACCTTGATAATTTGCTCCAGTTGGTCTTCAATTTCTGGTGGGCTGAGCAAAGTGCCATGTTTGTAGCAGAAGACTTTGAACCATCGACCGGCGTGATACACGGCGATATGGCGACTATCCATTTGGTGAACATTTTGATCTGAAAAACAACAACAACTCTGTGTCAATTAATTTGGAGTAGAGAGTGATCTTCTTTACAATATCTATTGATCGTCCGCCATTTGCTGCACTACACTCTTTTAAATAGTACGAAAAATAGTGGAGACGATGAAGGAGCAGAGCTCCGAAAGCTTGTGCATTCTATTCCAAAAAAACTGGACTGGACGTTAAATCTGTGGTGACTTATTACTTTTAAATAGTGTGAGAGATAAACGTACCGAGTTCGACTCCTGGGATTCGGCAAGTGTTGAAAACTCTCTCGTATTGAAACGAACAGAGCGGAACCAACCCGTTGACTCTGATCTGCAAAAAAGAGAGAATCGATTTTAAAGCCTGTGCAAAATTCATAGCCAACTACAACCCACTGGTTTTATTCTTTCCTTGTCGAGAATGCTACGGAAAGTGAACAAACAATGAACGACCGTGGCGGCTCTTGACGTTTGCCGAGGCGTTGGTTGGATATGAATCAAATCCATCCCATAGTAATTCGAATTGACCATGATCGGGCCGCGGCCAGCGAGGTACACATACTGCTCCCACCTAAAAATTCGACACAATCAGTTTGAATCGGATCACAGGCGAAATCTGTGATACTTGGCAGATGAATCGGAGACAACCACGAAACCCCAGATCGACCGATATTATGTTGAAGTCGAAATCAGTTATAGGTCAGGAAAGAAGGGGATATCTGGTCATATCCACCGCCGCTCAGTGAATCTAACACTCCCTACTGATATTGAAGAGTGTAGTGGAGCCGATGGCGGACGATCAATAGATCTTGTAAAGAAGATCGCCACCGATTTAGCGTTCAGCCTTAGTTTATTGAGAATTAAAACATTCACTAGCTTTCAGAGCTCCGCTCTTTCACCTGATGAAGGAACAGAGCTACGAAAGGGGGATATCTGGTCATATCCACAGCCCCTCAGTGAATCTAACACTCCCTAACTGATAGCAATCAATGAATTTTATCGGTCACATAATGACTTCTGAGGTTCGTTCTCTCACCAGTCAGTAACATAATTGGTCGACCACCAAGATTTAATCGTCAGATATCGTTGAAGTCGTCCGCCGATGGTCGCTTCAAATTCTTGCGAAAGCGAAACCAATGAATTGTACTCTGGATCATCCACTAGAGGGCGCACGCTTCGGAGATACTGTAAAACATGTAAAATGGCTCAGTACAAATCATGAACCGGTGCAGGGTTGGGCTTTCATCACGTTGAGGCTCCTGACCAAAGAAGGAGGGACACGGAGACTGCTATTGGTTTTGGGCTAGGGTTATCTCTATACCGGTATCTCTCTCTCTCTATCTCTCTCTCTCTCTCTCTCTCCTCTGGTCATCTGCTATGGGTAACAGAGCAGTGGCACAAGAGCATTATTATAGCGGGTTCGCACCACCGTTCTATTGGCCATCTGGAAACTTTAGGCGTGGGTAAGGAAAGGACACTGTTTATTTTTGTCCATATTTTAATATTTTTGCTGCATTTACACTGACTCACACGATCTACACACACTACAGGTCTGCATATCATCGTGCATTAACCTGAGACCTACTTGTTTCGTGGCCGACGACGACCTACTACTACACAACGAAGCCGGCCGGGTTTCTCTTTCTCTCTCTCTCTCACTGGTCATCTGCTATTATGGGTAACAGGAAAAGAGAAGCAGATGCCCAAGTGGTTCGGAGCAGAATAGTATTATTGCAGCAGTACTGCTTCGTCAGCTTACCCGGCGTATCGTATCTTTGACAGAAGGAACAGGAAGTCGCGGAAGAGAAGCTTGGTAGCTGAACAATCGAGGATCCTTCCCGCAGAAGATATTTGTGATAACCTAACAATCACAGACATTGTCAGTCTTTCAATAGACTTAGAAGGAAATCCAAAATTATGTTGCATTAGAGGTACTTCCTACAGCCGATAATTCGAGTTTTGCTCTATGGAAGGTACACTCGCCACCTACCGCCCAAAGCTTTGTCCGGAGTGTTACTTTTCCGCGAGCTTCAAACATCCAGCCGTGGTAGCAAAGTAACAGCTTGAGAGAGTATCGGATGAGCAAGACGGCGAAAAGCCAGCCGACAAGAGACAGAAACAAAGATGACATAACGAATGAGATCATCGATGGTCTGAAAAGAGAGGATGCGTGGAGGTTGCATTCAAAAGATGTAATACCAGTTTCTCGTAATAGATATAATAAGTCACCAAAGATTTAACACCCAGTCCAGAACTCCAGTTTATTGGAATATAGTTTGTAAGCTTTCGGAGCTCTGTTCCTGTGTTTATAGCGAAGAATACAGTGGAGCCAATGGCGGACAATCCATATAATTGATAGAATAAGTCACTAGACATTTACCTTCCAGTCAATTTTATTCGAATACAATTCACAAACTTTCACCTAACGAAGGAACGAAGCTTGTGAATAAACTAGGTCGCACATGAAATCTGTCATAGCTTATTCTATCTATTATATGGGTCGTCCGCTATCGTTTCCGATAATTTTTGTATAATTCACATCCCAGTAATATCAACTTTCAGTGTCTAGGGAGGGATGGGCACATCGAGACTGAAATATTCGGAATCAGTTCGAATGACAAAAAAAATCGGTCGAGCGAGATCTACAGTTCCACCTAGTGTATGACTTTTGTTGGTGTACTTACTCAGTAAAGAAAGAATGTGCGAGGGCGTCAATGTATCCGAACGAAAGGTCAAATTTGCAAAGAGTTGCTGCAACAACAACCCCCATCACAATGAACAAGCTGGAAAATGTCGCCGGGAATACTCCGCTCAAAAAACGATTCTGAATAAAAAGAATGGAACGGTAGTGTTGCCAGCGGGCTGATAGAATCTAAGTCGAGCGCCTCTCACGTGACTGCATTATACTAAAGATCTATATGGCAACCGAACACTCTCTTTCTTTCTCTTGAAGAGAGTGATGGACAAGCAAACAACTGACTTACTCTGAATCGCGTCACTCGTTTCCTCCATGATCTAACTCCAGACAGATAGATCGCTCGAAGTGCATCGCTCGAAATCTGAAAGAAGAAGATTCACCACAGATTCAACGTCAAGCCATTCACTATAAGTTCGAAAAATTATAGTGGTGTCGATGAGTTGTCAGGACAAGGTACCCATAATAGGAATCTATAACATTTGCCACACAGACACACCGAGTATGAACTCTGCCTAAGAACAGAAAATGTAGAGAGTTGTGACAGGAACTAATAAGACCCTGTAATGTTTAAAAATGTGATACCGGTATATAAATGAATGAAACTTACATGAAATCGCAGACCATCAGGAGTCACAGTGAATTGAAATGCAACAGCTGCGTGTGCTTCCGCCATCTTGAAAAAAGCACAGTTTCCACAACCACAGAATCTTTAAAACCAGGCAAATTTAGCCAAGAGCCAGCAAAGATAACAGTATCGGCTTATTCAGTAGCAAAAATGTCAAGGGATAGACTTGAAAGGTCTATACACTAGAAAAATACCAAAAAACACACTCATTTTGAGGGCCAGAAGCTCAATAGATTCATCAACTGTATCAAGTTCTACACTGACAACAAATTCATCCAAACTTCGACGCGTTTGTGACGAAATAAACCCGCTCCTCAACCGTATATTATCAACAAAGGTCATCATCAACAAAGGCCATCAGGAGGTGAAAATTTTGCCATCCCGCCATTTTTGGACAACTAAGCCTGCATTAGCCTATATAGAAGAAAGAAATTGGGTCACCAATATCTATTCAGACCGAAATGGCGATATCTACTGAATCTGAATCTAACGTTATTCATCAAAGTCAACTGTTAGCTTGAATGACGAATTGCTTCTGCATTAAATATTAGTGGACCCACGTTAATCTTCCTGGTATTAGTCATGCTATGAGCTCATCTTAATATGAATATTAAATATAACAGCAGCCTCTCATATTCATTAATCTTCTTAAAGTAAAACGTGCAAGGACAACACGTCAGACATCGCGACATTCCCACCCGACGCCCTCTGCGATACAGAGCTCAACATTGTACAATCCCGTAGGAATATTTTAGAAGTTGCTCATCGCTTCGCTTACTTATGTTTGTGCAAATATGGCGTTAATGTTAGCTATATGCCTACAGCATATTGAAACAGTAAGATTGTAACGTATTGCGGTACTGTGCAAATATATTTAAATAAACCGAAGGTCAGAGTTGCATACTTAAACATAACTGTATTTGTACCGTAAACTGCGCATTCCGGGAATTTATACATGATTTACGTACTTTTTGTTACCTTCAATCAGTTTTTATAATTGTACACACGTTAATTACTAGAAAAATTGTAAATTATGGTAATATTTTTGAAAAATAAACCTAAAAAGTTGAATGTCTGAATTGTTCAATTTGAGCTCTGCCATCCGAAGTCCACTGACTGATCAAAGTCCAACGTCCAATATTTTAACCCGTTAGTCGAAGGACGATTAGGATTTTCTTTGATTTCGCTCGCTCCAGTTTTACAGGGACTTTAAAGGGTTAATGACAATTAGATATGCATTCCAAAGGACATTTTCGTGACGTACCCGCGCGAATAATTGGGCTCTTGTCAGGCCAGAAAGCCGGAAGCAACACAATCATTAATTCTATACACATTGAAAATGTGGCATGCATAGAATCAGAATCAGTACGGTAGCCTCAATAGGAATCTGTAGTATAAAATGCCTTTGTCAATGGAATAATGCAGGCCTACACGTAAGTCACACGTGATTGGAAGTGCATGCGGTACCTATGTCGTGTCTCTTTACATAGCGTGGCCAATTGCAATGTCGCTACCTGGCCTGAGAGTGTGTGGCGGCTAGTTTAACAAAACACTATAACGAAGACCTATATGTATGTCATTCTATAATTGGAAAAGAACGGGACATCCATCTATTGTGCAGGTTAAGTAATGATGATAACGGTTATATTTTGGTGTTGACTGCTGCGGTCTTAAACACCGAGTCAAAATAAAGTAATCTTGAACAGAATCGTCTCATCTCTCTGTATTCTGAATACCGTGGGCATTGGAGCAGGATATGGTGCACCGTTTCCTTGTTTTGCAGATATAGCAGAATATCAAGTCTTGCTGGCTGTTCTTGGTTGTCGTAGTAGCTAGATTGCGTTGATTGAGTTGATTGATCGATTCCGTTCATTGATTGATTGATTGATTGATTGGTTGATGACGTCGATGGGTTGATTGCCCTGATTAATTGATTGATTGATTACGTTGATTGATTGATTGGTTGATTGGTTGATGTGGATGGGTTGATTGCCCTGATTGGTTGATGTTGATTGATACGTTGATTACGATTGATTGTTTGATGACGTGGATGGGTTGATGCCTGATTGATTGATTGATTGATTGATTGATTGATTAGTTGATTGATTGTTGGTTGATGACGTGGATTGATTGCCGATGATTGGTTGTTGTGATTGATTGATTACGTTGATTGATTGATTGGTTGATGACGTGGATGGGTTGATTGCCCTGATTGGTTGATTGATCGATTGCCCTGATTGATTGGTTGATTGATTGATTACGTTGATCAATTAAGTAGAACCAGTGGTTCCTGGGTTTGGTCAGACGGCGACAAAAACAACATCTACAACATGGGATATGCAGGTGAGGCGACTGTGCATAAATTTCTCTCGGTAATGAACAGAGCAGAGCGGAGGTTTCGTGATCTACTGATCGTCAGTACATGTGTGAGAGACCGGCGGCGTAAGCCATTGACATCGACTGGTGTAGTAGCGGACGATCAATAGATATTGTAAAGAAGATCTCCACAGATTTAACGATCAGCTTTAGTTTATTGATAATTCTAATTCAAATTGTAATCTTTATAAATAGAAGTCAAAGTCTACAACAATCACAAATACTAAACCAATCAAGCGAACAGCAGGAGACAGTGATCCGACAACCAGTGTATGGACCACATAATCCAAGACGATTAAATCGTGATAGAAAACCTCCAAGGAGATTGAACCTAAGGATGAGAAAGTTTAAGAGGAGAGGTGTTACGGAGTGAATTCCCACGAACTGATTGATACTTTAATCATTGAGTATTTCTCTTTATGCCCTCTAGTGTGTAAACCTGCTGTGCACATTGTCAACTATTTTCATCACTGAAGCCATCGCCATAAGATGTTACAGTGACGTAGAGACGGACGTTATGCGTGCAACCTGGTGGTTTTTTAGCGCGTGCTGCGTGTATTTCCCAAGTTTTACATCGCCCAATGCTATATTTCCACGTTTCGATGCGCCGAAATCACAGGTGCACCTTTTATACCGCTTCTGCCATCTAGCGGGACAATTTCTTGACAACTTCTGGTCGCTTAAGGAAGCCTGCCTTCAACGCTTACGTACTGTCCTTCGGTTCGGCGTCTATGATTTATTTCATACGGGTTTGGATAAGGCACATGAGAAGTGAATTGAGGAGCCATTTTCCTTCGTCAAGAGAAGAGAGGGAAGCGTCTCACCCACGATTTAATAAAGGTCGCATTTTAACGTAGTGCTACAACATCGTATC
Source organism: Botrylloides violaceus (assembly GCA_030412335.1). NCBI lineage: Eukaryota > Metazoa > Chordata > Ascidiacea > Stolidobranchia > Styelidae > Botrylloides > Botrylloides violaceus. The sequence continues at coordinate 91,219 of JASFYC010000571.1, read as the reverse complement.
TTGTGAATATATTTCCACAAACACGTTCCAACTATCTTCTCCAAACCTCTACGACTGATAACAGATAATACATAATGGAAGACGATTTATGACGTAAGAAATGAGCTACAGGCAAAATGCGAAATTGTGTCAACACTTGGTTGTTGCAAGCACCATTAAAATGCGAGTGTGCACATTGCGCAACTTTACGTACTATGAAAACATATGGGGCTAGCAACACAAAATGAAGCAATATTGGAATACAGTACGGAGAAAAATTAACAACGCCCTTCCGCATCTCCATGAGAGTATGGCCATAGTTGGCTATGATACAGTTAAATATGGCAGTGTGGTCACTTGGTGATGCAATAGAGGTGCATAGGAGAGATTTTACTGCATTTCAAGCAGGGGTCAACCGATTATTATCGCACTGACCGATTATCGGGCCGATATTTGTATTTTTGCGATTATCGGTATCGGCAGTTAGTCGAGTAAGGAAGTCGATATTGGATGTCGGCCTCAATAATCAGACGATAATCGGGGCCTAATATCGATTTTTGGACGATATTCATGATTTTAGAAATAGGTGACACCATTGATCCCTTTGAATTTTACATTTCCCAACAGAAAAATGTTGTCAAACACTGGGTGGCGCTATACTAGATTCGAATCCCCTTCTGTAATTGGATTATCAACTTTGGATTCTGGTGAAAATGGCACATATTCAAGAACTTAGGCAAGAGAAACGAACATTTACAAAAAAATATGGAGGGAAATATGATTTCTTAAGCAATATTTAGGACTTTAGGACAACCTGGCAATCAAATGGAACCCTGGACTTGAATCATCTTCACCTGATGAAGGAGTGGAGCTTCGAAAGCTTGTGAATGTTATAATTCACAAGAAACCGAAGCTGGACGTTAAATTTGTGGTGATCTTCTTTACGATAACTATTATTGATCGTCCGCCATCAGCTCCACTATATTCTTTGATATATCGTAAAGACGATTCACCACTAATGTTATAATTCTTAGTTTTTTCCAAAGCGATTGGCAGATGATGTAATCAGATACTACCAGTTTTTGAAAATATCTTGACTATCGGATGATCATCATTGACCTTCACACTAAGTGACAACCAAAAATAGGCTTTAAGCGATATACTGGACGGGCCTACTCAGTCCACATCTAATACTAATCGCTATGACAACTTAACTACGGACTCAGAAATGAAAAGTAATGTGACGACGAGCCAGGGATGGCGAACCTTTCTAATTGAATGGGTCATACAAGAGACTTTACAACGAGTTGGTCCTATCAACGTCAACGAGAAACTTGCTGCTGCATTTTTTCCGCGAGTGTCTTATCAACCTGGGCTTGTATTGTGTAGTTTTCAGCTTAACGCATGCAGCACTTATATCTGGGCCGAGGCGAACAAGGCTTCGAATGAATATAAAGAACCGAAGAGTATTAACAATGCCACCGCATGGTTCCAAATAAGTTTGGCAGGGACGTAAAGGGTCACCGAATTGTCAATGATGGGTGACTTTGTGACCCGCGAGTCAGTGGTTCGCCATCCCTGTTCTATATTGACATCAACTAATTTAGGCAAATATTAGCTAGGCATATTCGTTCGATTTCGAATACAAATCACTATGAAAAACTTGACTACAGTCTCACTAAGTGCACCATGACAATATAGAGGAACCTATATCGATGTGAGCGTCTTCTTTTCATTAACCGTCAGGTCTGGATGCCAAATATCGACGATGAGGATTAGACGAAAACTTTCAGCTTCTTGCCAGACTTCATGCTCGAACGAATCATCGAATATCATAACCTTGCCTTCCGTCCAGGTTCTAAGAGAGAGATTAAGAGATAGAGAGAATGAATTGGTGTTGAAGAGAGAGACTACTACTCTTTAGGTTTTTTGTTTGGAATTTTATGGCGTTTTAAAAACCGGGGCAAAGGTCATTCAGGGTTGATCTGTGGGCACATTTACGTCGGGTCAATGCTCACGGTATACGTGTCAATACTTCCAGTTTATAGCCCGGATTACTATTACAACCACGATTCTCCGCACTTCCCCGAAACCGACTTCCAAGCAGAGAAGGAACGGATACCAATTTTAAAGTCTTCGATTTGACTCGGTCAGGAATCGAACCCGGAACCTCCCGATCAGAAGGCAGACAGTCGAACCAACTCGGCCAATTGAACAGTTATGTTTGTCAGGCTGATGCCAGGCCAGTATGCAGTAGATATCGTAAATTTTTAACATCAAGCCTTGGTTTATTGAGAAGTATAACATTCACAAGCTTTCGGAGCTTTAACCCTTCATCAGTTCAAGATGGAATTAGGCAACAACGTCGATTCCTACCTCATTTCTCCAGCACAAGCGAGTCGCGCTCCACTTCCTGTTTGTGGGATCACCAGCCCAAGATGCATTCGTAATCGGCAATTCGTTGGCCCTGTGTGCGGCCAGACGTGAGTCCCAGGCATCATAACACTGAGTAGAAAAGAGAGAGTTTATTAGTCGAGATGCTAAAGACTCAGAGAGAGAGAGAAAGAGAAAAATTACATGCATACTTTAGTCAGAAGAGAGAGAGAGAGAGAGAATAGAATTTCATGTATTTGTTAATCAGGAGAGAGGGGGTTGGATCTAGGTGTCAAATGGGGTGCTAACCCGGGGTGAAAGAAAGATTGTTCAAAACACAATCCATCTGCTCCAAAAACTTGACCTGGGATATAAATTGTAACGTCTCATAATTTTCAAGTCTCTGTGCTTGGCAATTACTGAATCAATTCAGAAACGTTTTTTGAACACATTGCTGCAGGAATATTTTACAAACACCAACCTGAACTTGACTTGACCTCGGCGGCATCCTTTCGCATTCGGCATTTGTTCAATTATCGCACAAGTCTTGAACACGACGACAGTTCGCTTCATCTCTGTTACCTAACAAAGTGAAGTGAATATTTCAAAATATTGCGATTCGGCACCCTGAGAGAAAGTATTAAGTACAAGAACATGAAATCATGGTATATATCATTGACGATGATTTGAGGAAACAGAATATTTCAAAATATTGCGATTCGGCGCCCTGAGAGAAGAGAACATTAATTTCTCAACTAGGAAATAAATATAATAAATCACCACAGATTTAACGTCCAGTCCAGTTTATTGGTATATTATATATATAAATATTATTATTATATTTTATTATTTATTGGTATATAATACCAATAAATATTAATATATTTTATTATTTATTTAGTATATATATATATATATATATTTATATTATATACCAATAAACTGGACTGGACGTTAAATCTGTGGTGATTTATTATATTTATTACTATTTGAATCGTCCGCCATCGGCCACTATTTTTCGTATTAACAAGGAAAGTTTTAAGTACAAGGAACATGAAATCGATGATGACGATGGAATATTCGGCCCTAGTACCTCTAGCAAACAGAGTAAACTGTCTCCATTCTCCGGTATCTTTCAACGACTCTTCTTCAAGTTTGAAGAGTCCTTTCTTGGTGTCCATTACCGATAACGCTTCATCTCGGATTGTTTGCCAGTTTAACTGCAGCCTCTGTTTACAAAAAGTTCAAATTTAATCTGTTTTTCACCGTTCGGTTGGCCGCGTGGTTTAGACTGACCGCCTCCTGATCGGGAGGTTCCGGCTTCGATTCCTGACCGAGTCAAATCGAAGACTTCAAAATAGGAATCCGTTCCATTGCACATAAATGGATGACTGGGTCTACGGTTTGCTCCACACTTACATGCCGCTGACCAACAGAACCTCTTCTTTCCTTGCGGGGAACACTGTACTTGGGGGAGCTGTTGTCATGGGAAACACTGTTTGTCATGGGGAACACTGTTTGTCATAACACTGTTTGTTAAGGGAACACTGTTTATCATGGAAACATTGTTTGTCATGGGGAACACTGTTTGTCATGGGGAACACTGTTGTCATGGGAACTGTTTATCATGGGAAAATTGTCATAGAACACTGTTGTCAGGAACTGTTTATCATGGGGAACACGTTGTCATGGGGAACACTTATCATGGGGAACACTGTGCTTGTGGGGAACACTGTGATGATCGCTGATTCACAGACCCCATCTTACCATTTACAAAATCTCATGTAGGGATTTGAACCTGAGACCTTCCGTTTGCATGGCAGAAGGCAAACAAAAAACAATCTATTTACCCGAACGTAGTCTTTCACTCCAGCTTCTTCCGGGGTCCAGAACGGCTGTCCACGAAGTCGGTCGACATTGTACAACGATCGCTGATATTTCGAACGGAAAAGTCCTTTTTCGGCACCTTTTTCATAAACTTCCTCAGCCTGATGTTTTAGAGAGAAAAAAAAAAGGGGAATCAAGACTCAAGAGAGTGGAGGAAATTTGAGAAAGAGAGAAAAAAGAGGAATCAGGAGAGTGGAGGAAAAAATATAAATCCAGAGAGTGGAGGAAATATGAGAGAGAGAGAAAAAAAGGGAATCAGGAGTGATGGAAATATGAGAGAGAGAAAAAGAAGACTCAGGAGAGTGGAGGAAATTTGAGAGAGAGAGAAAAAAGATAAATCCAGAGAGTGGAGGAAATATGAGAGAGAGAGAAACATTGTTGAGGAAATATTAAAAAAATTCTGAATGTCAGTTCAATTTTACCTCTGCAGTTCTATTTGTGCGATGAAGCGCGTCGCCGAGATGGAAATAAAATTTTCCTTCCTGAGTCCCAGGTTCGTTAGACTCTGTTCCTTTTGCCAAATAAGGAATTGCTCCCTCCCAATCTCCTTCGTTCTTGACAATGAAACCCATGTGCACCAGAGCGAACCCGTCATTCGGAGCAATTTTGAGTGCCTAGAAAATAATGGAACAGAGTTGATTAGAAGTTGATTATTTTTTCTCCCTTCTTTCTTTCGCTACATTTACACCGATTCAAATGATACGCCCTGCTGGTACATAATTTTCGTGTCAGGCTAGGGATGACGCGGAAGGCCATGTAGGGGTGGTGCAAATTGCATTGTGCAATGCGTCATGTTCCAAAGAAAAAGAAAAGGATCTCTATCTCTCTCCTTTTTTCAAAATTACAATTCTCTTATTTCGATGAAACTGGAACTTTCCACATAGGAGAAAAGAATGATCTCTCTCTCTCTCTCTCTGTCCCAAGCTACATCATAATTCACTAACTTTATTCAAAATTACAATTCTTCCTTTTCGATGAAACTGAAACTTTGCGCAAAGGAGAAAAGAATTATCTCTATTTCTCTCTCTCTCTCTCCTAAGCTACATCATAATTCACTTACTTCTTCGTAGACTTTCTTTGCGATCTTATTCTTTCCGACCATCAAGTATCGGACACCGAGTTTATTCAAAATGTTCAAATCCGTCGGATAGAGTTTCGCCAACTGTCGCATCGTCTCCAGAGCTGGAACCATTCGACCTATGAAGTACAACAAATCCTTAAGGAGTGAGAGTGGAGTTTATAAACTATCTTTAACTTAAGGTCCAGGAATTAAGAAACGATCTGGCCTTAACTTAAGTGTTAGGTTAATTTATGAACTCCACTTAAGTGTCGGCCGACAATTAAGAGCTCACCCGAAACTTAAGGTTAGTTTATGAACTCCACCCTGAGAGAAGGAGTCGGTATGTTGGCAGCTGCACAGCTGAGAAACCATTTTCAATGATGTAGCGTGGAAAGTTAGTCGGTCATCAAAAACGGCTGAATTTTCCTTTGACACATATTTTGCTTACCTAAAAATCCTTGGTTCTCACTTTTTGCCATCATTGAAAGTTTCTTCAATTCTTTTGGACAGTTAGGCATCTCTGATGCCTACGAAAAAGCAAATTTTGGCTAAAAAAATCACCGGACGCAGGACTGTGGATATGACAACGGTCATGCACTAAAAATCACACACAGACTGCTTCGGTCCCGTTCCTGCTTCGGTTGTGTTATTGTGAATCTAATTAAGAACGAAACAGACTTACAGCAGACATGCGATTTGTCCCTATCCACAATGGCTTTCCACGATGTGTTATTTAGAATCTAGTTTTAATTTGGAATTTGGAATTTATGGCGTTTTGCACCCGCTAAGGTCATTACCGCCAGGTCAATGCTTACGGTATACGTGTCAATACTTCCAGTTTGCAGCCCGGATCACTATTACAATCACAGCTCTCTGCACTTTCCCGAAACCGACTGCCAAGCAGGAAAGGAACAGATACCAATTTTAAGGTCTTCGATTTGACTCTGTCGGGAATCGAACCGGCGACCTCCCGATCAGAAGGCGGACAGTCTATACCACTCGGCCAATTGAACGGTTTTAAATCTAGTTACTAAAGTACTCACCTTGGTGAAGGCGTCGATCGCAAGACTAACTACCGGATTGCTACGTTGTTGAGATGCTGTCAGTTCGGCAGCTTTCCCTTCAAGATATCTGCCAAAAAGCATCGATTACTTTCACTGCTCTGTTATTTTTCTTGCGAAATTCAAGTCTGTTTGTTGCAAATTTTTTGCGTAGTAGTGACACATAAATTCTCTCTCTCTCTCTTTGTTTCCCATTGTTCTCGAACTATGGATTAATCTGTGCATTGCAACAATATGTGAACTCACCCTACTGTGGCATTATGTAGAATAGGGCACCACAGATTTACAGTCCGGCCCAGTCATAAGAATATAGTAAATCACCCTACTATAGTAATATAATATTTTAAATATCCGCACATTCAGCATCCTTTCCAGTAAAGATAATATTCACCCTATTGTTGTAATAGATTCAATACTTCACCACAGATTTAACATCCAGTCCATTATATCATTGGAATTTTATTCACAAGCTTTAGGACATGGATTCCATCTTCACCTGATGAACGAGCTGAGCTCCAAAAGCTGGTTAATTATATTCCAATAAACTGGACTGGACGTTAAATCTGTGGTGACTTATTATATTTATTACTATTTGGATCGTCCGTCATGGGCTTTATTCCGTAACAACAATATGTACCCAGTAGCGTTAAATGAACTCTCCCTGTCCTCAACCAGATCACGGGCATCTCGGCACTTACTTTGCTTTGGGGCAGTCTGGATTTTTTCTCGTCAGATCTTTGAAATATTTCCAGGCTTGTTCTCCCTTTTTCTGATCTAACATCTTCTCTCCTTTTTTGATCTCCGTCAATATTTTTTTGTCTTCGTCCGATAAAGTTTTCGGCTTTTTCTTGTTCTCTATGGAGAGAGATAAAGAGACAACTAACCTCCTGACTTGAATGAATTAGAGAGAGCGTCGAGCTCTCAAATTTTCTTTCCCGAGTCCCGAGACAAGTCTAGTTGTTCACCTCCAGTCACTCGAATCAAGTCGAAGTATCAGAAAACTCCATCTCGAGTTGAGTCAATGACTCGAGTCCTCGCATCCACCATCAACGACTCACCACAGTGAACCTCGCTCTCAAGAAACAAAACTTAGTAACCACCTAACTGGGTAAAGAACAAATGGATCCAAGGCCAGACGGACAGACAGAGAGTCAGAGACAGGTGAACAGAAAGAAATTTGTGTATTCACATAAAATGATCGTTTTCACATAAAAATTGAGTGAAAAAATGTTCCAAAAATGTGATAAAGCCCAATTATAGCAAGAGTGATAACGACAGACGTTAAAATTTGCTGATTTTTTTCAAAGTTGACAAAATTTCTTGCGATCATATTCGATAATTTATCGAATTTAGTCCTCATTTTATGCCGAAATATGGGAATATTTTTGAAAAAGTTACGATATGCTGTCTTTTTCGTTAAAAATTCATGAAATTTCGATATTTCCAAACGAAATTTTAGCAAAACTGATTTGGCACATTGAAAAAGATCACTTAATGTAGTAGTTAGTAGTTTTGCACAAACATTTCGGACAATTTCACGAATTTTGCTGATACAAAAATTCAATTTTCGAGGCAAACTTTTGTCAAGAAGACTCATTTTTGGGACAATCGACATTATTATGGAAATAATATCAAACGTTCGATCAAAAATTCGAGAGAGACGTTTCTTAATTTTCTGTTTTACCGACATTTCATCATTTTCAATCCGTGATGATTCTGAAATTTTTGTGCCCTGGCTGAAAGCGCCGGTCTCATGTACACCACCATATTTAGGATTGACAGGGCATGTCCCATGAAGTACTCTTCGTTTTTGTTTATTCAAATTTATTCCAAGTGCACCATTACTATTTTGAGACATGAATTTACTTTTAACAAAATGAGGACTCGACGCCCTCGTTCCTGATACTGCCAATTTTCCTTGATTAATAGCCATAGTTAGATCACAATGTCGAAAATTATTTGCGTCACTCGTTTCAACCGATTTTCTCTCGATTGAAGCTGGTTTACGAGGTGAATAAAATTCCTTATTCAACGGGTTTGGGTGAGCTACTTTTGGGTGAGATATCCAAAAATGCGAATTTTTGTACATTTTGTTGGGCCGCTTTAGAGGGTTTAGATGAAGTATAGTCGGACGAAAACTTATTAGACTATAAATATTACTTATTTTCATAAATTTTGAGTTTTTAACAGATATGTCAAAATAAAATTTTCTGGCGACTTTCAATGGTACAATATGCCTCACATTTTTATAGTCACCATAAATGCTATATATTTGTAATCGTGTGGTTACATCATTGCTGACGGAAGTCAGTGGTTGCTGCACACAGTTCACAGACTCGTACAATTCTGGTTTGCGTTCATTTCTTGCATACACCATTGTTTTGTCAACTATGGAGATGAAGTCTTCAATTGTTAAGTCATAGATGAGTTGTAGAAGTTCAAGAATGAAAAGAGAAAAAAAGAGAGAGAGAGTGAGATAGAGAAGTTTGTTGGCGTTGGCGTTGGCTGGAGTCTATACTCAAAGTAGGAAAGGTAAGGAAACTGCTTCTTTTTGTCCATATTTGATTTTTGCTGCATTTAAACAGACTCGCATGATACACGCACGCTACTGGTGCATATCATGCAAGAATGTTATGTACAAGGAGACAAGGACACCGACAAGGACCGGACAAGGAGACACCGACGGAGCCGGAAGGCTATCGGAGTCAGGTGTCCCCCCTCCGCACTGTCCTCAGCGCGCTGGCCGTCTAACGAGGGAAGCAACGGATACCATTTTTTAACATCTTGGTGTGAGGCAGTCTCAGGATTCGAACCTCGATTTCGAGACCTCTCGATTTCGTGGCCGACGGCCCATCACTACACCACGAAGCCGGCCAAGTGGATCGTGGAGGTGTTGGCGTTGACAGGAGGCATGTAGCCCGCAAAATGGAGTCAACAAGGCTTCCTACCTTTGGGTTTTTGTTTCTCTCTTTCATTGTCGGCTGATTGCTCCTGCTAAAAAGATATATTTTTGCGTTGACCAACGTCCAACGCTTTCTGTTTGTTTGTTTGAAATTTATGGCGTTTTCAACTACTAAGGTCATTTACGCCAGATCAATGCTCACGGTATACGTATCAATACTTACGGTTTACAGCCCGGATCATTATTACAATCACGACTCTCACGATTCTCGTGTTCCGCGACACAAGTTTTAAAAACCGCGGCAAAGGTCATTCAGGGTTGATCTGTGGGCACATTTACGTCAGGTCGATGCTCACGGTATATGTGTCAATACTAACAGTTTATAGCCCGGATCACTATTACAAGCACGACTCTCCGCACTTCCCTGAAACCGACTGCCAAGCAAGGAAGGAATGGATACCAATTTTAAAGTCTTCGATTTGACTCGGTCGGGCTTCGAACCTGGAACCTCCCGATCAGAAGGCGGACAGTCTAACCCACTCGGCCAACTGAACGCTTTATCATCTCGGTACCTTCTTGCTTATAATTACTTGCCCTTGATGCAGGATACTTATCATAAGTCACCGGTTCAAGTTCCTACTTGCAACCTACTGCTTGAGTGTGTGTGTGTGGGGGGGGTCAGACCAGAGATCGGGCGATATTGGTTTCAAGGCCGATACGATAATCGGCCTTTCACATGACAGATGGTCGATATCGATAATCCAAAAATCATGAATGTCGGCCTTATCGTACCTTATCTGGTTTGGGCTGTTTGGAATCTTCACTGACTTTCGCCTTTGTTGAACCTGAACAAGGAAAGTATTTTAATAAAATGGCTGAATCTGCAGCAAACCTGAGACGCCATAGATTTAGGAACCAGGATCTACATTTTCCTTTCTTGTCTGGTTGCAGAGGACTACAGTGGATTGAGCTACTACGCAGGGAAGATTCTCTATGATGGCAGTGTGATATAAATTTAATGTAGACAAGCTAGTGATGTCACACAAATTTAAGGACAAGCTTCATCGGAGCTCTGTTCCTTCATCGGGCGAGATGGACGATGTTTATGTGAATTTTGAACAGATGGCGACACATCTCACCTACTTCATCCTTGGCTTTCGGAGGCTCTGTAGTGACCTCTGGTGGTGACAAGTCCGCATGAACATCTCGCTTCGATACATCTGAAATATACAAAAAATGCAATGTAAGTCGCAACCCTCTCCATTTAAACAAATTGGGACAGGCTGGCCATTGTGATGTGACAAAGTGATTATGACATAACAAAGATATGCAAGTATGCCTACATTATGACGTCATACCAATGAATGCTTTGATGGGATTTGATGGAGACTTGGATGTAATCCGTCGTTTGTCAATGATATGAAATCGAGCTGAGAGAGAGAGAGAGAGAAAAAGAGAATGGAGAAGATGAAGAGAGAGAAAATAGAATTAGTAACCTCGTTCAAAAGTGAACAAGTTGGTTATGATGTCATCGATGGTAGAGAGAGTGTTTCCGATCGATCGAAGTGGGTGACGAATGGTGTTGTATTGAAGAGGATAGAGAGAGGTCGCGAACTTTGCAGCGTCGGCCGACGTCAGCTTAGTGCCACGATCTAAGCGAAAGAGAAAACGTAGCACTGCACAAATCGACCACTAGGTGTCGTAATACTCACTAAGTATTCCCTTAAAATCGACGAGTCCGAAGTAAGCCGTCGCTGCGACTCCCCACGTTATTACGATCATAACGATTAAAATGATGAGGAGAGTGTTGCTTTTGGACTGTGGGGTCGTTTCTTCCGCCTACAATTCAATTTAGTTGTCATGAAATAATGCAGCTCACGAGTCACCAGAGTTCTGTGACATGACTTCTACTTTTTAACATCCTCTTTTGTTTGGTGTATTTCTTCGAACTAGACGTTAGGCCAGTCACAGAGCAGCCACTATTTGGCGTAGAGATCGACCGATCGGCCTTTCAAGTGACTGATGGCCGATATCAGTAATCCAAAAATCATGAATATCGGCCAAAATTCTATATTAGACCTGGCACCATAATCGGCCTTTCACATGACTGATGGCCGATTTCGACAATCTAAAAATCATAAATATCGGCTAAAAGTCGATATTAGTCCGATTATCGTCTGATTATGGAGGCCGATATCCAATATTGACTTCCTTACTTGACTAAATGCCGATACCGAAAATCGCAAAATCACAATTATCGGCCTCGATAAATCAGTCGACCTCTAAAGTATGTGGCGTAAGACAAATTTAAGATCCAGGCTCAGTTTAACGGGAAACAAAGTCACCAACTGAGCTAACTCGCTAAGCCGACACTTTCAACCAACCTGAATACTTCAATACCATCTGCACGGAATCAAAGTCCCTTAAATCCCAAAAAAAACACATCTACACACACACACTACACACACACACACGAACACACATCTAGGTTCATCTAGGTTCTAGTCACTGCGCTGGTTGGTTTGTATACTACACAGGAATGGATGAGTTCACTCATTTCATGTATGTAGGCTTACTGCTACTGTCCTACCTTGGGAGTATTTTCATCATTCGACGTCTTCTGTGAATCTGTAAATGGACAAAAGTCAATTATTATATGTTCTAGAACTTCTAGCTGTAGGAGTGCATCACAATTTATCTTTTCATGTGAGTTATGACACAGAAATGAAATCATATCATGCATATCCATTTGCTTGCTCGCTAGGAAGAGGAAGAGGAAGTTCCCTATGTATTTGACAGTCGGGATGGGCATTATGAATCAAATATTCAAAGTCAATTCTAAAAACAAAAACAAAAAAATAATAATGCACAGCAATTTCGGATCCACTCTCAAGCGCCACCTAGTGGTTGAAACACACACACACACCTGTTCCCAGTTTGGCGCTACATTTACCAAAACACCAAACAAGCCCGCAATCGGGGCACGTTCAATTTTGCTGAAGCCTACCTTGGACACGTAACCTTGCATTATGATATCTCATTTTGTTCGTTCGAGTTGAGCTTCCGTGCAAGTTTCCGGGATAAATTCCAGACATTATGACACACTGGCTACGTTTGTTAAGTCATAAAGCCAGGGCTGATTCTTTGGGGTGACAAAATTTAGAAAAAACTAAATTTCAAAGTATTAGAGAAAAATTAAGTCTTTGAGCTGTGATATCTAAATGCTGTTTCTCTCTCTCTCTCTCTCTCCTTCCTAAGCATGCTCTAACATCCTGTAAGCTTGTAAACAGCACCCCTCAGCTTTATTCTGCCAGTATAGCATTCATTCCTACGGACTCTCAGCCGCAACTACTTCCAGAGGGCTTCTTTCACACAGCGTTCTTGCCGTGGCTGCCAAATTAGGATTCACGCACCGTACTGGAAGTGCTCACATATAGATCTGTGTTACATCACAGAAGCTGTAAGAATGATAAGATAACTGATAACACAGCTGCTACCCTGTGATTGTCGCATCACAAACCTGGCGCTGTGATGTAATTAGCAACTAAATGAATTTCTTAACCCATTAGCAACAAGAAGACCCTGACAGTTGACACAAGTATACAAAACAGAGTCTAGAAGGCATCAAGTGATCAAAGGGTTAATACAATTATACATTCATATATTCCATATTTTGTATTAGGGTGACGTCAAGACAAAACTGTCAAGGGAATAAGAAATATGCTATCACAACAAGGTCATAAGGGGAATTCCCTAGTTCCCTAGCCCTAAAATACCGGCACAATCTCGCAGTAAGATTTGGTTCTCATTAGATGTCCAGTGATGCTATCCTACTAACTCGCGCAAACCTCTGGTGCATAAGCTCCCCAGAGGATGACTTGACGGAAAATTCATGCGAATCAGCATTCCCAAAATGGGGTCATTCCAAGTCAATTCAACCAAAAAAAAAACATTTTCCACCCACTAGTCTAGGATCTTAACAATACTTATCTAATTTGAAAGAGATTTTCATTCTGGGCAAGACCTATTTTAGTTTTTCGAAAAAAAGGCTGTCGTTGCCGAGTTATTGCATTGTGAAAAATCATGGTTTTGTGGTCGCTCATCCGTAACAATAAAGCAGTTTTTAAGCATAAATTTTGAAAGACCTATAACTCTGACTAGAGTTGAGATATTGACATGGAAATAGTATGGTTAGGAAGTCTATTGCATGATTCAAGGTTCCAAACTATTTTATTCTGACAAATGATTGGGGTTAGGGGTCATACATTCGAAAGAAAACTGTGCCCCACCAAAATCACTCGAGCGGAACGTAATTTCACGACTTGATATCTTGTGACTATTTATCCCGATTCTCTTGAGCAATGTGTCATTTGAAAGCTCTCGACAACAACATTCATTTCTACACAGTTTCATGTGTATTATCAGTCTGGAAGGGACTTAAAAGTATTAAGGAAATGGTGACAGGTGAAAATGCATAAAAATTACGAAATGAAGAAATTGTAGCACCACATTTATCAATTAAATTGTTCAAAACGAAACACAAGAAGGCATTAACAGTAAAAAGTTCAAATTCTAAACATAATATCTATTAAAGCATGAAACAATTTTTGAAACAGTATTTCCAGCTAAAGTATATTGACCCCGTAGTGTCGCTAGCATGGGCACATCAATACTGCACAGAATGTCCTTATATGGAATCCAGCATATATCTGGATATTTTGGGTAGTGATATGACACTGCTGGGCCTTCTGGGTGAAGAAAATTGACTTGGACATCTCCATTTTCTTGATCGCCCTCTACGACATGACCGATGTACCATGAGCGGTCATAAACAGCTGCTACATAGCTGCCTTGTTTGACAGTTGTTAAGTAGGTATGTTCACTGTACCGAGTATGTTGGAAATCAAATACCTGAGTATAGTTTTCATCAAAATTTATTCTTTTCATGGCTATCTTTGTGGTCGTTTGTGGTATAAAATTGTGAAAACTGCGAGTACCTTTAACAGTGCTGGCCATTTCATATCTTTCCATAAGTTGTTCTCTTGTTTTTTCGATAATTGTCGAGTCAATTTCCTGAAAGTATATACTTGGGATAGCCTTTTCACAGTGCTCTATCATGTTCTTAACAGTTAGAATGTGTGTATCCTCTGGCTTCCTCCGCAAACTTTCAAGAGCTGTGCATCTTTTCACGGTGCCACCTACACCGTCGCATGCAGATTTACCGTGGCTAGTAGCAAAAAACGACCAATCAGCACTTACACCAAAATCTTCTTGGTGCTTACAGAGGTTAAAAAAGTTCTTGTAGTTTTTGTACTGCTCTGCGCACCCATCAGAGAAGTACTCGATCTTGTTTATTGTTCCAAGTTTGGCCTTGAGGAAATTTATGGTCTCCCTTTGAATTTCATAGACCATCCCAACATCGTGACACAAGTCACTTGACAAGAAACAGATAGATTTGTGTTCCAATGTATTATTAACCTTGAAGTAGCAAACCACTGGATGCACGGTACAAGTATTGTGCGTCCAGTGGTAACCTTGAGCTTCATCCTGGATGTGAAATGTGTAATTTTCACTGAAATCCATCACAACTAGTACTGTGCCTTCTATTAACGTTTGTTTCCGCTGCTTCAGAAATTGTGTCTGTTGCTTTGCAATATAAGAGTGTGGTAACAGTTTCACGAGTTTGCTCAAAAGAACTTCGAGATACTCATGAATTGGTAAGACTTTATATACAAGTTCTGTTCTGTCAGTCGATACCCATTGGCAAAATGTGATATTTTCTTCGGTGTCCTCAAATTTGCCACGCAAGTAGTTTGCCACAAGATCAGGTCCTGGACACCTCGAGCAACGTTGCAGCATGCAGTCTTTTTCATTGCAATCACAAACCATCATTTTGATTAAATCTTGATACCCCTCTTCAATCTGCCCAGCTTTCAGCATTAGTATGACATTTTGGTGTATTGTACAAACACACACCGAGTGTGTACCAGCAGCGCCAGCCAAAACGCACCATTTTGGTCTGAGTGTTGCAAATGTCGAAAATCCTACCAGTGTGTCTGAATTTTTTTCCTTGAATGACAGGTAAAGTTCCTTTAACGTACTTAAAATTAATCTTTTCTGTTCGTATACATTGCGATGAATACTGACTTTATCTTTGGTTCCAGGCAAAATCCTTGAATTCTCATCACTACAGTAAAATTCCAAAATTTTGTTTTTTGTGTCCAAGCTTAACGTCTTCCCTTTTCTAGGCAGTGGCTTGCCCAAAATACCTTCTGACTTCAATAATGCCTGAGCAGCTCGGACTTGATAATCCGTGACACCAAAGAACTCAATTGTAGCTTTACGTGTCCAGGAATCCGGAACAAGCGTTAGTAATTGTGTCTTCTCCGACCCGGTTGCACTGGATGACCTTATCTTCTCTTTAATTTTAAACATGAGCATGTCAAGATCTTTTGCCTTCCTCATATTTGAATCAGCAATTTCATCGTCATGACGAACATCTCTGTTTAATTCACTTTGAGAAACGTTCAGCACTGATGCAATCCGTTTTGCCATTTTGGTATTTATAGATGACAACTTTCTTTTGCCGTACCGGGGACGCCCGCTCTCAGTTATACCATGAACTTTAAGTGGTGACTCACCAATTTCATCAAGGCTAGTATTTAGTGATAATTTGTGGATCTCTGCAGAAGTACCCTCCTCACTACCCGTGCTTGAGTCATCAGTACCAGGCATTTGTGATGGTTCTGAGACACTGCTGCTGCTTGAATCTTCATTACAAAGTCTTGATAACCTTGTTTTGCAATTAACACAAAGCTTTTTTCCTGGAATCATATTAAATTCTTCTAGGTGGGGATTTTTCGCAAAGCAAAGGGTGATTTGTTGCAGTCTAGTTTTAATTTTTTTGCGGTGAACTTTTAATGGGTCGCAGCAAGATACCTGCAATCCTTCATACAAGTCAATGAAAACTGCCTTGTGATGTCCACATATGTTAGTAATTTCCTCTCGTTTATCTCTTAGTTCTGCCCTGTATAGAAGTTTTATTTTATCCTCTTCAGCCAACTTCTTAAATTCTATCAAAGACGAAGATCTTACGAATGTGAGTTTGTGGCATTCTTTGCCTTTCTCCAGCAATCTTCCAACGCTGCATTCAGCCATGATTATTCAGATATATATGAAAGCAATTATTCTAATTACAAACGACTAAGACCAGACTGTTAATTATTTAGCAATAAATTTAGAACTCAATTCACATGATTTGAACAGGCAAAATCGGAGTAGGAGCATATGGGAAATTGGGTCAACAGCTCCACCACAACAAATGCAGCTTTTGCTGACAAGAAACCATAAATGTTACAAACAACAAATGCATGCATAATCCTCATGAAAGGAGCTTTCTAATGACATGTCACTCAGAAGAATTGGTTCGAGTAGTCGCGAGCAATTGATTATCAAAAATTCGTAACGCATCACTGATTTTGGTCAATAGGGTATTTTAATTAGTCCATTAACCCTTGACCTCTACTGAAGTTTCTCAAAACATTTATGGAAATCAAAGTTAAAGACTCCATCTACCAAATGAAATTCAAACCATAACTTTTAACCCATATTTCACTGATTTATCAGCATTTAATGAAAGAGGTAAAATATGACACCCATCCGTCATGGATCAGTGAGCAGTAAACAGTGATTTTTTAAAGCGCTATATCTCGGCAACCGATAGTCCAATTTTGATAAAATCAATTTTGTTCTGCTCAGAATTATGCTCTTCATTCAAATTTACCCTCAAAATCAATAACTTTAATGGGGCGGTGTTGGCCTTGGTTGAACTGATTTGGAATGACCAAATGGGACATCGTCGATGCCGATTCGTGAAATTTGGCGTGACGAGTTGGCTGGTTCCGAGAGCCGAATTGATGGCAGAATTTTAAAGGTATGGCGTTGCATGTGACATGCGGTGAACTCTAGCCTCCAGTATGGAAATGATGGCAGATTTTTTGGAACACATTTCATATTGGAAATCTGTGCGGAATTATTGGCTAGCTGGTGCACTTCTGGTATGCAAAATTCAACTTCTGGTTCACAAGAATCGACTAAACAGCCAAATTCAGCATCGATAACCAACATGGTAGCATCCTAAACGACACGGAAAGGTGATCCATTTGCGTGAGGCTACTTTCGCTTATGGGAGCGTTCCAGACTTTTTGTACAGATTGTGGCGTTCCGTGCAGCCCTGCCACGATTTATATACTGACTATAGCCTATGCCTGGGGTTGCCTATGGGCCTATGCCTGGGCCACATTGAACCAGGCAAAGAGCCACAAGTTGGCCACCCCCGGACTATGCAATCCTGGACCACTGCAACATGAATTATGAATTACAAACCTTTACCAACGTTCCTTTTTCTGACTTTTCCCATCTTGACCTGATAGCACTCAGAGAATACTCAAGTTCGATTCCTCTGATTAATGAATGAATGAACGACCTGCATTAAGGAAATATATATATCCATTTCAATTAAAGAGATATTGTAAAGAAAATTCACCACAGAGCACGGATTTTTACATGCAGCCTTGGTTTATTGGGAATTAAAACAGCAACATTCAATCACTAGTTTAGATTTAGCGTCCAGCCTTAGTTTATTGAGAATTAGAACATTCACTAGCTTTCAGAGCTCCGCTCCTTCATCAGGTGAAGATGGAATGGAGATGGAAATATTGCTTATAATAAATCATATTTTCAATTTATTTATTTTTTGTAAAAACTCGATTCTCTTACTGAAATGCTAGAATTATGGCATTTTCATCCAAATCCAAAGACTTTTAATCTTTGCAAGTTCGGATACATACAACCATTGATTTTTGTATTTTTTCGTCCGATATGGCTATTTCAACATTTTAACTCACCCTTACTCCTTATGTCCTTGATCCCAGCAACAGGTAGGCAGCAGCTTCCGGTATCCAGGTATTGTTATTAATAATATAGATATTAACTTGGTGAGTTGTGAGTTGGCTGCAAAGCTTTACACGTACTAGAATTTGTTTAACTGTAAATACCAAGGCAAACATTTGCGAGGATGAACAATAAGATATGATAGTGAATGGTACTATGGTACCATTAGCCCACCACACGGACCTGCTTCACGGAGCGTTCACCGGAGTGTTCTTGTGAGACTTGGCGTTCACCGGCCCTGCGGCAACCCTCCCGCGACGTGTTGTATTTGGTGTGCAGTGAAGCGCAACGTGACGTCTCCCGTTCCAGCAGTGCGGCTAAAGCCACATCACCGGTTTTATAATGTCTTGCCAGATCAAAATGAATATTAAACCTCTTGTCCATTCTAGACTCAAATACTGCAATAAATGTCCGTTCATATGAAGCAGACACCCTCGAACTTTAGCGCAGTCGTCCGTGTCCCCCTCTCTCTCTCTCTCTCTTTCTATTTCTCTGCTCCATCTTGACAAATTTCCTCAAAAAAAACGCAAAAATTCCATCCTTGGACGGTATTTCATGTATTTACATCTTAAAATCAAAACCAATATAAATATATAAGTTAGACAGGTTAGATCTATTTATACAAATATCATCAAAATAATAAAAAGGACATTTTTCCTAACAGCAGTCTATTTACATCAGGTAGTACCAAATGGGGTCTCACGCCCAGTGCGGCATGCGAGTGTGGTGCAGAGGGGCAAAGCACAAGCTTACAAACCACCCAATGGAGAGACTGATCTGAAAAACCTGCCATTGTGTAAAATTCAGTCATACCGATACTGATGTGTGCGAATTGACTACATGTAGCCTATACTATTTAGAAGCACCCACGCTCCATGCCACCCACGTGACGAGTTGTCATTCATTTCTTTTCAATTTATCATTTATTGTGACATAACATGCTTACAATATATGACTGCACGATAATGCATTTATTGATATGTCTGTATCAATAAATGCATTATCGTACACTCATATATTACCTTAGTAGGGTGAATAACCTGGATGACGTCACCAAGCAGTGGCTTCCGTGACGTCTAGTTCATCGAAGAAATGACAAAATATTCGAAACGAAAGAATAAGATGAATCAGGTGTCAGTAATACAAAGGCACTTGGGTGTGTGTACTTATAAGGAATCGTGTGTCATGTTCCAGTGTTACGCCACTGTCGTCCGTGTGACGTCGCAATACTGTCGCGAAATTTTTGGGAACATTTCAGCTTCTTTTTTGACAGAAGTCGGCACTTTGATCCTGACTGTGTTTGTGACGTCATCATACTTGATATCGAATGGTCGTTTTATAGAGCTCGCGAATTCCCTGCAAAAGACATGAAGATACGTTGTCAATAGCGACACACACACCCACAAACGCACGCTGATAGATAGTATGTACGCTAATGGGGGTTAAAATGCCATCCCCCATACCCGCCCTTTGTGTGCTAATAGGCGTACTGATTCGCATTGCGACAAGGCACTCTCTTAGTTATAACGTCACAGTCGATACGATTCGCATTGTGCCAGAGTATAGTCAAACCGATTAAATTTGAGCTACGTAACAATGCAAATCGTATCGACTGTGACGTCATAACTAAGAGAGTACCTTGTCGTCCACTATGAGAAGAAAACGTTACTCGCGCCCAATTTTAAAAGTCTCGCCAGTTGATCCACGTGACAAAATTATTCAAGTTGGGTTACCTCATTTTGAATTTGACCTCGTCTATTGTCTCCGACACAAAGTACTTCGGTTGGAAGCATGTGACGAAAGAATCGGTCTCGGCTGTGATCTCGGGAATGAATTCCTCCATTTTCTCTGGTGACGTCAGAGCGTGCTGAATGAAGAGCGTGGCGTTAGTTGGAAAATAGGAAGCGCAGAGGCTGGAGTCTGAAGGTGGACCGTGACCTGATTGGAGAAGGACTACTAATAGAGATCGACTGATGATGGGTTCTTCAAGCCCGTTACGATATGCAGGCCTAATCGGTATTTTCGCATGACTGGTGCCCGATATTGATGATCGAAAATTCATGTGCGGAAATGCCGATTAGGCCTGGATATCGTATCGGCATTTCCGCACGACTGGTGGCCAAGGCGATCTTAATCTTAATAAGATCGCCTTGCTGGTGACCGATATCGATGATCGAAAAATCATGAATATAATATGTCTCGATAATCGGGCAATTGTCGTCTGATTAAGCCGATATCTTGTTTCGAATAACGGCCGATATCGACAATAGCAAAAATACAAATATTGTCCTCGATAATCGGTCAGGGCGATAATACGACCATCCCTAGTCCACGGCTATGGACTGACTAAAGGTAAAAGGGACTGGACTGACGTCAGAGACGTCATTGAGTGACACGTAGTAGTGCTATTACCTTCAATTCTGCCACGCACGAAAGAAGTCCTGCGCCATAGGCGCGTTCTTCGCCGTTTTCTTTGCAAATCCCGAACTCCACCGTGTACAGGTAGCACTGCAAAGGAGAACGCCTTGATATTGAACTAGGGCGGAAGTCAAGCCAAATTTATAGAAATCTTTGGCCTAATGTCGGATGAGAGCTATGAAAGCTTGCGAACTAAGATTAAAATAAATTTACTGGCATTAAAGGTCATCTATATCGGTTAAAACAACTTTGGCTCATTTTGTAGAGCTTTTTGAGCTGATTTCGGCAATATTGGTCTCTCGACTCAATATCGCCCTCCAAATTGAGTACGCTATGGGTTACTTACCGATGCTAACTTGAGTACGCTATGGGTTACTTACCGATGCTAACTTCTTTACATCGGAATCGCTGGCTCCGAGTGAAGCCAGACCAAGTTCTTGTGAGAACTGAGCAAAACTTGGATCGGCCAGGAGAGGGACGTGACCAAGTAACTCGTGACAGACGTCAGGTTCTGGAGTGT
Source organism: Botrylloides violaceus (assembly GCA_030412335.1). Lineage (NCBI taxonomy): Eukaryota > Metazoa > Chordata > Ascidiacea > Stolidobranchia > Styelidae > Botrylloides > Botrylloides violaceus. The sequence goes on along the minus strand of JASFYC010000571.1, from coordinate 70,067 downwards.
AGAATGGGTCACCAGAATGCCTGAAAAATATTGGAAGACACGGTGAAAACTTAGCCAATTTACCTATTGAAGAAGGGAGAGAGAGAGAGAGAGAGAGAGAGAGAGAGAGAGATTCATTTAGTACAGAGAAAAGCGTAATTAATGCGTGCGTAATGAATGCAGTCAGCGCAGTGAATAGAATTTGTGTAACTAACGCCAAAACTTGCCAAAACTTTTATTAACTGAACGCGACTATATCAAACGACAAAGAGTTCACCGTGATCAGAGTTCGTGCAACGGACCCTAAATGTTTAGTGAAAACGTCCACGCTCTTATAGAAGTCGGCTATTAATTAGTATCACGGTATTGGGAGCGTGCGACATAATATTAGAAATTTGCATCGTACTGAGACAGCGTAGGTGACTTGAAGGAGCCAGGCTAGGCTATAAAGGCTAGGTAGGCCTAATGAGGGAAGGTCTGTTACAGCCAACCTTGGCCGTCAGACGGGAAAGGTTTCCGACGGAATCCTCACCTCATGTATTGAGTGCAGTTGAAAACTTTGAATGCAAGTCCCGCCAAAAAGTCACGTGGTGTAAGAAATCCCGCCACGGGCCGCATCCGGAAGCCAGTGCGTTTTGAAGAAATTTCGAAACAACGCAAAGCTGCAAAAATAATAAAAATGCGATTTTCCCCAAAATTTTGAATGAAAGTTATCAAATTCTAAAGCTTATGCTTGTAGGAGCGTGCCCAGCGTGCAGCGTGCCCACAACGCCTATACAGAATCCTACTGACCTGAGGCACTTCTTTTCAAATCCTGGGCAATTTTCTGCCAGAATCTTGAGGTTCTCGATTTGTTCTTGGCAAGCGTGAGTTGGATATAACCTCGTCAGTTCATTGTAGACACGTGACCTGAATGTAAACAGGAGATCACGTGATCTGAAGTCATGAAAATCATAACAGAACCTTCGTGACTGGAATAAATATTGAAAAGTATAGTGGAGTCGATGGCGGACGATCAATAGATATCGTAAGGAAGAGATCTACAGATTTAACCACCAGCCTTGGCTTATTGAGAATTAATAATAAATAAACAAATTATTAATATAACATAATCAATAATTATTAATAAATTAATGAGACAGGACCTTAAATGCTTGTCCCCAATCCCTTACTATAACTCGGCCACTGATTATCCAGTTACCCAGAGCCTCAACTTTCTAAATTCAGTGGTGTACTAATATCACATGCTCAGACCAATACTCACCAAGTCCGCGTCTCTTCCTCCGTATAATCCACAGTCTGAATCTCGTCACCGCTAAATAAGACGAAAACGTATATTAACGCTTGTGACGTCACTGATGACGTGTGACGTCATGATGTAAAAAATTGATCGCTCGCCTTACCATTTGTAGTTCATCGCGATTTGAGTGAAAAAGTCCCGCCGTTCACGATATTCCGTGTCTTTGAAACCCTGAAAAAGACGGCGTGTTACGTCACAGGAGCATAATTTACGCGGGACTTCGAAGTGTTCGATCTAACTAACCGGATGGTCCGCTTCGAGTTCTGTTCCACACATAATGACGTTTTCGTTGCTCTCATCGAGGTCACCGATACATCGCGGGAACCAAGGAACATTATTTAGTTGAGCGCCTGCGTGTAGAAATAGAAAAGTACATTGGAATTATAACATTAGTGGTGAATCGTTTACGATATATCAAAGAATATAGTGGAGTTGATCAGTGGATATCGTAAAGAAGATTCACCACAAATTTAACGCCCAGCCTTGGTTTATTGAGAATTATAACATTAGTGGTGAATCGTCTTTACGACATATCAAAGAATATAGTGGAGCCAATGACGGACGATCAATAGATATATCGTAAAGAAGATTACCACAGATTTTTACTCCCAGCCTTGGTTTATTGAGAATTATAACATTCACAAACTTTCGGAGCTCCGTTCGTTCGTCTGGTGAAGATAAAATTCTCAGCTTACCTCTGATGATCGGAATTCTTGAAAATTTAACTTTCGAAATCCCTTGCAAATCACTGAAGCGTGCGATGACGTCATGAATCCTTCTTGATGCAATGCACTCGATATAGACATCAATCTTGCCTACGTCACACGACGGCCTTGTGTCGTCATAAACGATCGCCACTCTGTTATTTTCCAAAAATGAGACTGCGGCCTTCATGACGTCGCAGCTCTCAGCGGTGAATGTGATGCAATCATTATCAAACGGATTCCGCTGTGACGTCAGACAAGTAACAGTTAGAAGCCGCAATTCAAGACTTGCTACTAACTTATATCAATTCCCTTGTCGGACATGACTTGGCAGTCAGTAACAGAGGAGTGCGGGGGGGTTGCGATTATTACTGTAATCCGGACTATCAGCTCAAAATATAGAGATCGCACACCTATCATTGACACGGCGTGTATTACCTTAGTAGGGTTAAAACGCCGTAAATTCAAAAACAACAACAATAATTCCTTTTGATTACGTAGTTTCTGTGAAAATATGACTTAGACCTTATTGACGTCCGACTCGAACAATAATGCGTATGGATGTCACGTGATGCGGCATGATGACGGCGAAGGTCACGTCACAATGGTTGCAATGGGGAGGGGGGGTCTCTCAAAACACGAAATGCCATACCTCCATCTTCTTCTGCCTCTTCTTCTGTTCGACAAGAACTTCCGTGAGCGGAGCAGCTGCTGCAGCTGCAGTCTGCGATGTTTTCTTGAGACTCATATTTTAAATATTTTTGTAGAAATTACTGAGCTGTAGCGTAATAGATATAGTAAGTCACCACAGATTTAACGTCCAGTCCAACTTATTGGTATATAAAACACAAGCTTTCGGAGCTCCGCTCCTTCATCAGGTGAAGATGGAATGAAAATCTTTTCATTTAAATCTGTGGTGACTCATTATATTTATTACTGAGCTGTAGAGAAAACTGCCCGTCAGTAACATAGGATGTTTTTGGAGACTTCACACTCAAGCTTCGGTGCGGTCTTCAATCCTAGTTTTTCACACTGGCTCCGCTCAAAGTAAATCTGGTCAAGTATTTACCTAATCTTGATTGAAGTACGTGACAAAATCTCTCTCTCTCTCTCTCTCTCTCTTTCTCTCTATTTTTCTTTCTTAGTTTGAAATAGCCTTAAATATAAGCTCGAAAGAGCACACCGTGGTCGCCTATTGCGTCATACATGTCACGTTTCACCTTATAAAAATCGTCAATGGCGTGAAATTATTGCCTTCCATTCTGACGCGACAATCATGAATTCTTCCCCGAAATCTATTCTAGCGTCACACTAAGCAAATCATGTCGATCGATAATATTTTCAAAAAACAAATAAAAAAATCCAGAAATTGAACAGATTTGGCAACTTTTATGATTCTTTATTGTTTGTTTGTTAGCAAATAATGGTGTTTCATTATTACGTCTTCCTGTCATCATAGAACAATCACTGAGCGGATTCGCTACTGGTCGTAAAAATGGTTTTTTTCGAGAACTGGCTACTGCCTCAACATTTTGTATTGCGGATTTCGTGAACACAAATTCGGACCTTTAGATGTGAGCCTGTAGGCCTATATCCCGAAGATTAGGGTGGGAGGAGCAACCCTCAGACCATGTCATCTATTTATACTCAATGCATGGCCACCCAATGGATTGACTGGTCTGAAGAACGTACCGAAGTACTGGATTATACGCACAACTTGTTTGATTTACGACCTTAGCAAACAAGCCACCTGATTTCAATACGCTAAATGCTGCGAGTTTGGGTCCTCTAGCGAATCATTCTCCGCAAAGTCGACCTATTATCGCCATGGCCGATTTTTGCGATTATCGGTATCGGCATTTAGTCAAGTAAGGAAGTCAAAATTGGATATCGGCCTCGATAATCAGATGATAATCGGCCAATCATCGATATATAACTGGCCGATTATTATCGAGGCCGCTATCCTTGATTTTTAGATTGTCGATCTGCTTGCCTTGTGAATGGCCGATTGTCGATATCGGCCATCTGCCTTGTAAATGGCTGCTTATATATCGGCATTGAAAATAAAAACAATATCGGCCGATCTCTAGCACTAGCCTACTCACAACAGAAGGCTTGATTTCAATACACGCAGTGCTCTTCGATCACCAAAATATGGAAATAGTGGATCACTCCTGTAAGCCCGTACCCAGTCCATATGTGCCCTAGCCCTAGTCTACCTACAATATTACATGTAAGGCTTTATCGCTGCCAGATAAGAAAGGACTTAATTTTTTGCATTTTCATGCATGACAATTTGAGATTTCAATTTACTGACCAAGATATGGGAGTACCGGACCTTGAAGTATTTACAATACAACGTTGTTCCCTTGTCTTGTGACGTCTGACGATCTGATGAATTGGCTTTAGAAATGCGCTGGCCTGTCTGAATCCAAACCCCCTGCCGCTTAACCAGTGTCGCCAATCACAGTTAACTGTCCACCTTCTGATCGGGAGGTTCCCATCGCCTAGAACAACTCAGTTTGCCGAGGGGTTCGACCGCCTTCTGATCGGGGATTTCGGGTTCGATTCCTCGACAGAGTCAAATCAAAGACTTTAAAATTGGTATCCGTTCGCTCTTTGCTGTGAAGTCAGTATCTGTGATATGCGGAGGATTTAGGCCGTGATAGTCAACCTGTCTACAAACTGGAAATGTAGACACTTGTGTTAAGTATTTACCTTGCGTACATGACCTTAATAAGGTAAAAAAAAATCTGGAACAACAACAGCTTTTAATGGAATACCCTGCTGTATTGAACCTGTTTCAGTACCTTCATCTGACCTCAATCCTGGCACAGAATGGCGCAGAAAGGGCGTGATCCGCACCTTATACTCTCTCATTCCTTGAGTTAAAATTATCACGGCTCATAAAAAATAACGAAAAAATCTCACCCCGACAGGAATTCGTCCATTCATTGTGATGCAACAAAACTTTGTCGTCTAGCTCTTTTTACGTAATAATCACAATACACAAACAATTGTGACTAGATAACGTACGTTACTGACAAGATATAATTTAGGATCGTTTCGTTCATTGATTTTTTTGTTAAATACTCGAATTGTGATCCGGTAGATCGCGGAATCGATTGTTTGCAAACAAAGGAATCGGCTAAAATGGCTTCTGATGTTTATCGTGACCCTTTAATGGATGCCATTGTGACGTGAATACCAGCGCATTGTCGAGCTTGTGCGCATACTGAGCAGGCCTCATCTCCTGAGAAACCATCCGGGTCCGGGTACGGTTCCGGGTATAGAACCGGTAGAAACCGACATATGATGAGCCGAGCCTGGTCGAACTGAGACCTTCGAACGGATGAATAGCACTGATTTTACAAGGATTTATCACCGTACCGAACGCTCTCCCTCGCAATCATCTGGATGCGATGTTTTGGAATTTTTTGCGTTTTAGCGTCTTTGGTACGAGACGTTTGAACCCACGACCCGTCAGTTTCGTCCCATTCCACGATGACATTGTTGCGTCACAAACACCTTGGTAACATAAGTTATCATTTTGTCTTTTGCTCGTTGCCATGAATTTTTCGAGCGTTGTTGCGTATCTTATGGTAATTGTGACGATACACAAGTCTATCTTCGTATAAAGAACATGTTTGCTCGATTATTCACAGATCCATTATAACAACACAACATAATATATAGCTCATTTGTGACGCGTGAGACGGCCAAATGGAATTCTGCTATATGCTTTATTTTCTCACTATGTATACGCGCATGGCGAATGCATCGCGTCACAGACGCCTTTATTTGAATTCGGCGATCGATTGATTTAGAAATTTGTGCTCGTTTGCGAATTCCCGCCAAAGGGATTTTATTTATCCTTCTCCTAATCCGATTGAACCGTGCTATTAATGCGTTGCGAGTTTTACCGTAAATTTTACTTGTTTCACTGTGATGTCACACTGCGGTCTTTTTCGTCGTCTTTCGGTATCTCCAGAGAAGTTGCATCATCGACAGTAGACCTCATCTTATATTACGTCACAAAACATGTAGGCCAACCGCTTTTCCGCGCCGTTTTACGCCTCATTCACTCACTACCAGACGCTTCAATGCGAATGCAATGCCCCTTTAATCTGCCCGAGTGCCTCCAGATTCTTGCGGTTACTGGCTGTACGCCCTAACCCACAGAATTTGCAAATGCTACCCAACTTCCATCGCTACTATTCAACCAATGTACATGCACTATCATTGTTTGCGAATAATTCTCGTGACTAGGAACAAACAATGCATTGCTGAGGCGAATGGTCATGAAAATCTCGTCCTTTAAACGCGAATGTATTGTTTGCCTACGCGCATCGCTGGCGCCGATTCCGAATATCGCCAAGTAGGCAGCATGTTTTCCGTGCGGTCATAATTTAATGACCGCTAGTTGTCGCTATGGAGCAGACAGGTTTGTTAATCATGCTTCGAAAATCTTATCCATTGAATCCGGACCACTCGTGACGTCATTAGCTTAGCAAAGCTAAATTGTGACGTCATGACGTGCGATGCAATTTTCTCCCTTTTCGGAAATTTGAACTTTGCCACGTGTCTGCGCAGTGCTGATCCGTATGACGTCACTGCGTTCCGATTTTTGGAGTCAATGACCTAAGTATGCTCGGGCAATTGTTGCGTGACAATGCCTAAGATATGACAGTCGTCCGATATTTTTTTTCGGGTTCATCTGTCGAACTAGGCAGGAAATTGCGTTGCTTGTTGTCATAAATTCTGAATTTCGGAAATTATACTTTCCAAAAAGGTCTAATTTGGGTCGAAATAAAGGTTGTTGGTTCTTATTTAATGGGCGATTAGACGATAATTTCTCTCCAGAATTAAAAAAAAAAAAGTTTTTATTGTTTCCTATTTGTGGCGTCACAAAGTACTGCCAACTTTGGTGAGGGGTTACTATTGTTCAATTTCAATAAATCATTCGAAAATGGCGCGGCGAGCTGGTAAGATAAATATACTTGTTTACCGCATTGTGAGGCCATATTTGCAGAAGAGCTTGCGCAAGGAAGACAACATTCTTGCAAATTTCATTTTGTTTGTGTCGTCACAGATACTAAGTGTAGGCGTCGTCTGCTTGTTAGCATTGCTTACGTGAGTATAGACAGTCTATTTGAAACTTTCGGAGCTCGAACGTGGACGACTAGGTCGGCTTAGACGTGATTTCACCAGAAGGCGTTCCCGGCATCCCCAAATATTGATGTTGATCTAACATATCAAACTTATCGGTTACTTTAATATTTGTCTATCGATGAAAACATGTTAAAGTTCTTCGATGCTTCGGTTTTCCCATGAGATTTGGAATCTATTTTTGGCTTTTAGCAAAACACGTAGGTCTGTTTATTTGCTCGGGATTGTCTTTGTGAGTTTGCAGGTTACAGCCGTGGCCCGTGCAGAGAGGCTTTGGTTTTGTGGCCGTGGCCCGTGCAGAGAGGCTTTGGTGTTGCTGCCGTGGCCCGTGCAGAGAGATTTAGGCGTTGGTGTGTGTGGCCGTGGCCGCAGAGGTGTGGACTTTGTTGCTGCCGTGGCCCGTGCAGAGAGGCTTTGGTGTTGTGGGCGTGCCCGTCAGAAGCTTGGTGGCCGTGGCCCGTGCAGAGAGGCTTTGGTGTTGCTGCCGTGGCCCGTGCAGAGAGATTTAGGCGTTGGTGTGTGTGGACTTTTGTTGCTGCCGTGGCCCGTGCAGAGAGGCTTTGGTGTTGTGGCCGTGGCCCGTGCAGAGAGGCTTTGGTGTTGCTGCCGTGGCCCGTGCAGAGAGATTTAGGCGTTGGTGTGTGTGGACTTTTGTTGCTGCCGTGGCCCGTGCAGAGAGGCTTTGGTGTTGTGGCCGTGGCCCGTGCAGAGAGGCTTTGGTGTTGCTGCCGTCGCCCGTGCAGAAAGATTTAGGCGTTGGTGCGTGAGGACTTTCAAGGCTGTATTCGAGAACGCGAGGAAGATACGGCGGTTTGTTTATTACTAGATTTTGATGTTTTGCTCAATTTTGTGAATTTGCAACAGACGACCGAGCCGCTAATCAGTCGGCCCCGTAGTCAAAAGGGCGCGATTAGCCCGGCTGAATGCCCGGACCTCCCTATCAGAAGGCGCACTATATGCCAATGATTTATCTTGACGATCCCCACGCTTTCCCGTAAGCCAGGCGTCAGGCGTCAGCGTCAGGCGAGGAAACCAATTATTGCGTAGGCCTTGATAAAGCGTCATTGGTCGGTCTATCGACGTTACATAAGACAATCGAGTTTAAATTCGCTGATGGTTATAAATTCCAGTACGCCAATATTTATAGTCTTCTTAGTTGTATCATTCTTACCAAACAATGGCTGTATGTCGAAATAATCATCTGACCGCGAGGTAAAAGTTCAAATAATCATTATTGCATCACAAATTACTCCTCGAAATCTCGCCTCCTTATAAAGACATTAACCCTCTCAGTACTTAGCGTAACTACGAAGTTAGCAAAAGAAATTTAATCGTTAACAACGAGTTAAAATAGTTTGCGGTCAATGAAATAGTTCTCAGTCCAAAGTTCAATTTTCTCGATCTCGACGATCAGCGGCTGCAATTCGTTAAATCCGCGACAACTTTGTGAATGAACAGAAGACAGTTGTAGTTCTCGTCGTCTTCGCGTTGTGACGTCACACTCGCTTGTAATTTCATAGCGTCTATGACGCCAGAAGTACGTAAATATTTGAAAGTGTATATGACGTAACAAGTACTCAAGAAAATTTCATTATTCTTAGACAGAGAGTCGACGTAAAAAGACGGTTTTGACTAGGATAGGCTGTCAGAAGACTATCGACGGGTATCGTAGGCTGTTTCCCCGTATATTGATTGGTGTAGAAACTCGAACAAAAACTTCTGCTCTCCTCCGATACTGGACTGCCAAGCAAACTTGTTACACATTTTAATGTCTTTGCGCAGAGAGGGAACAGGTAGCAATATTTATTCTATGGGAGGTATATTTTCATTTCAATAAAACAATATTTCCCGATAATGACTGTCAAGCAGACGCGGAACAGATACCTCCTAGTTTTAACCTAGCACGGCCGCTTTTGGTAAACAGGCGAATGACGTGATTACTTGAAGATGTTTTTTGCGGACGAATCGACATGTTAAGTGTAATTGAGCTCGAGTTTCGTACGGAACAGTTACGGAACAGTTACGGGTTTGTAGCTGATGGCAGGATTTGATTGGTTTTGTGAATTATAAGAGAGCATTCAGTACACCTCTGAAAATTCGCGATGGACAAAGTCAATATGCGAGGAAAACAGCTCACGATAGCATGTTGCCACACTTACACACAGACTGCCACCTCTGCCTAGTGGATGATGCAGTAAAATGCAAGGAATGCGAGACATATACAACGCTTTCAACCCTACTAACGTAATATTCGCCAGGTCACTGGTTACGAAACAGTCGACAGTTCTGACTTGACGTGATGCCGTTTTCACCCTACTAAGGTCATGTACGCCGGTTCAATACTTCCTGTTTATAGCCTAGATCACTATCACAACCTTCTGCACTTGTCTCGATAGCGACAACGAAGCAGAACACATACCAATTTTAAAAACTTCAATTTCATGAGATCGAGAATGCGTAGGCTGTAGACTGTTAACCGTAACGTATCAACGGTACCAAGCCCGGTTTTTTTTTAGGTAATTGCTATGGTGATTGAACGATGTATTGTATTTGACAAGAAAGCTCTAAAACCATGCGATTTACCCACACATTGCGCTATAGATGTGTCTCGTAACGGATGTGCGGTTTCAGTGACTTATCCAGAAATTTCGCCATAGATCTGCGTTTTGTTTGATTTTACCCACAAATGTCGTAATAGATGTGGGTTATTCGCGAATTTCCCCCAAATTACTCTGCAGATGTGCGTGTTTAGTTTGCCAGTCGTCAATCACATGGATCCGGAAGATTAGTTGTTGTGTTTGTAGTTAAAATGCTTTCAAGTTCAGGTTCTTTGTGTTTTAAAATAAATGAGAATGTAAGGGAAAGCACCCACGATATTTTTTTTCTTTGCAAGATAGATATAAAAAAGCTCACAAGCTTCCTAATAACCATTTCAGCTGGCGACGGCGCTATACTGCTACCGCCTTGACGAGGTGAACCATCAGAGGTCTGTTTAGTCCGCCATTTAGCATTGAACCATTGATCCTCATTCGAAAGCTTGTGATCCTTTCCGCATTTCAGAAAAACCCAAGGGCCTATTCGGTCTCATTTTCATGATTTTCGTAAATAATGATGATGTTTGACGTCACAAGATACCTCCGAAGCAATATACCAGTGCTCTGTGCTCCGTTTAGTCCGCCGTTTAGCATTGAGCCTTTGATTCTCCTTTGAAAGCTTGTGAACTTATTTAAAAACAAAATGTGCCCGCACCCGTCCCCCGTCCGCACTTCAGAAAATCATATTCAGTCTCATTTTCATGATTTTCGTAAATAATGATGAAGTTTGACGTCACAATATACTAGTTGCCATGTCATTTTTACATTTTACAGAGAATCTATGAGATATTAATCTACGAATATGAAGATTTCGATATTAATTCCGCTTGTACTCCTTCTCGCTGATCCCGGGTCGTGTTACTTCAGTAAGTTCCTAAGTCGCCTCCAGAAATCGTGGATGAGAAGTTGGGAACGGATGAGAGATCAGAACTTACGGCCACAACTTATTAAGGAACTTCATTTCTCCGGAAATCCGACTTTTGTTACAGTAAGTTGTTGTTGCATTTGATTTATGGTGTCTTGCTTAAGTCACGTACGCCAAGTCAGCTTCCTGTTTTGCATCGATGGCTTTTTCAACTGATTAGAACACGGTACGTAAGCTGAGTGCTCGCTAGGTTACAGTACTCCGCTCATTGATTTGCGCACAATCTGTATTTTGTGGGGTACTGTTAGGCTACATTTACTAGCATTGATGGTGACCAGAATACCCCCAAAGTCTAAGTCTAAGTTGTAAGTCTAAGTCCAAGTTTAAGTTGAAATTCTAAGTCCAAGTCTATTTTCTGTACACCAGGTAGTCGACGGTCCCATGGACGATGTGGAAATAGCTGTCAATCTCCACAATTCCACGTCAGGGGAGGTTGTGTTGATGCGAGTAACTCAAGTCACCCAATGGTTACAAACTGGTGCCAGACCGGTTGTATCAACTGCTGCACGGAATATCGGATGGCCAAACGCAGTTGGCAAAGTAGAAGGTTGGCACTGTTCACTGTTCTATCGTCTATCGTCTATCGTCTATCGTCTATCGTCTATCGTCTATCGTCTATCGCCTATCCGATATCGTTTATTCTCTATTCTCTATCGCTCCCTCATTTGTCCTGTCGCTGAATCTTTCTCCTTACATCCATTTTATTTAATCCACCATCTTTCAAATTTCAGGTAGCATCCTGCCGGGAGTGACCGCCGATCTGTGGTGGGCTAGCACTGTGTTTTTCCCAGAGACAGCCGATGAAGGACGAGTTGTCTTCATACCACTCAACGGGTAAGACAATCACTCTAACTCTAACTGATCTGATCGGGAGGTTCCGGGTTCGAATCCCGATTAACCCTTAGAAGCTTACGCGGGCGTTCAGTTGACCGAGTGGGTTAGACTGTCCGCCTTCTGATCGGAAGGTTCCGGGTCCGATTCCCGACCGAGTCAAATCGAAGACTTTAAAATTGGTTTCCGTTCCATCCCTGCTTGGCAGTCGACACCGGGAAGTGCGGAGAGCCGTGATTGTAATAGTAATCCGGGCTATAAACTGGAAGTATTGACACGTATACCGTGAGCATCGGTCTGGCTTACATGGCCTTAGTAGCCTAGCTGAAAAACGCCATAAATTCCAAATGAAGAAAATAAAAAAAATGGACTTTCGGTGAAAAGGGGATTACAGTCACCATAAATGTTAGTAAATATAGTTTACACGTGAAGGCCCCGAATCAGGTCTGCCAGTCCATCCATCGGTGTATTGTGACGTCATTATGTTCCAGAACAAGAACGGACCTACCTACTGGAACGGAAGTGACGCATCACCCGATCCGTATTTCGTCGGCTGGGCGCGGCAATAACTGGTATTACTCTGAGATCAAATGGGTTGATATGAATCAAGATGGATACCCGGACATTGTGACGTCGAGATCACGTGGTGTGGCGGGAGATGTCAAGGTTTCAGAGTTGGTTTGGTTCGCGCATCCCGGAACTTTGTACAGATTTTCATCAACATACGGAAAGTAAGAAAATAAGAAAACCGCTAGAGGTCGTACATGAGTCTATTCGACTTGGGCCAATATTTGAGTTTTTTGATCGGGAGGTCACGGGGTCAAACAACGGCTGAATCTCTCTTTTTCTCTCTCTAGTTGGCACGCTCATACAATAACACGTGGACCAGATGTTGCGTTTGAAGTTCTTCGCATTCCACTCCCTAACGGAGAGAGCCGACAGGTCTTGATCGGGGCAGGATACTGGGACAACAAGCTATACGTGGTCTGGACGGACGGTAAGTTAAGACGCATGCGCTGTGCACTCTAGTTTCAGCTCGACAGGCCTAATCACATAGCTTACACAAAAATTAAAAAAAAATCCTCATTTTGACGTCACGTATGTATATGTAGGGCTACCTTTAATGGAAATTAATCGCATTGTGACGTTACGTATGTGAAATTAAAAAAAAAAAATCACAATATTACGTCTCGAATTGCAAATATCTTATAATTTATATTCTTTCTGTGACGTCACATATGGATATTTTTCAAAAAGGTTCAATCCAGTGTGACGTCACGTTTGAATATAATTTCAAAAAGCTTTTTTTATTGTGACGTGACATGTTTCTAGATGAAGATGAAGATTGGACCAATCAGGAGATGATAAAAGAGCGAGTGATTGATAACCACGGATGGTTTTTTGATCTACAGCTTGTCGACGTCAACGCAGACGGACGTGATGACATATTGGTCACTACCTGGAGGTAGGGATATGATCCTTCAATTTCTTTGTAGTACAGAACTTCAAAATTGCTTGAAATAGTTTATTCATATCAATTTTTGATTCAAAATTTATTCTGGCGTGTTTACTGATGAGAGCCGGACGAAAAGTCTTTTAAACGTTAATATTGATATGAATAAACTATTTCAAGCAATCCTTCAAACCTGCGGAATGTGCTCAAAACGGGACAAACCGAGGTATCGCAGGTAAATCGCCTATTTCCCATCTTGTATCGCACGTAGACAACGCCAATATCCAGCGCAATCATCGCCTAAAACCACACAGGAGTTAACGGCAAGAGAAATTTGTTCAGTTGGCCGAGTGCGATTAAAACATATGGAATGTGCCCACAACGGGGCTGCGGAAAAACCCAGGTATCGCAGGTATATCGCCTATTTCCCATCCTGTATCGCTTTCTTGTCGCATCAAAGATCAATTTCTCACGTAGATATTTCTACCCACGCATCGCCTGAAACGCCTGAAACCACACAGGCAAGAGAAATTTGTTCAGTTGGCCGAGTGGTTTAGACTGTCCGCCTTCTGCTCGGGTGCTTCCGGGTTCGATTTCTGACTGAGTCAAAGCAAAGACTTTAAAATAGGTATCCGTTCCCTCTCTGCTTGGTAGATGGTATCTGGGGAGTGCGCAAAGTTGTGGTAGTGATCCGGGCTATACACTGGAAGTATGGACACGCGAACTAAGCATTGGACCTGGCGTATATTACCATAGTAGGGTTGATAAACGCCATACATTCAAAACAACACAAGCAAGTGGGATTTTTTCTCAGCTACGGTTCAAAGCAAGGATCAGTCTTAGCCTACGAAGTTCCGTGTGATTTCATGCGTGACGAATGGAGGAAACACGTCATAATTGATGCTGCTTACGTCAAAGAACTACCTGGTCTTGCTTCTGGCGGGAAAATCAACGCGTTCCATCCTGTCGTTCGTCATGGTTCACTAGACAGGTATATTTGATGGCATTTTTTGGCGTAAAATCTTTGGGTGTGGGGCCTATGTGGGTAAGAGACGGGTCACCGAGACAAGAAGGGCGTGGGGTGGGTGGGGCTCATCTTACTGAGACTCAGGCCTACGGGTAAGAACTCAATAACATTATACGCTAAGCTTCCAATAAATTTATCCGTATTAGCGTAACGATGGTGACATCATAGCTGTATTATACATACATATACGCATCGGCCCACCAACCGAATGTTGGCTCAAGTACCTACTTTTGCTGTCTAAATGATCTCAACTGTGCTACCAGAGCCGCCGTAGCTCAGGGGTTAGAGCACTGGTCTCGTAAACCAGGGGTCGTGAGTTCAAATCTCACCGGTGGCTTGTTCGGACGACGCTTGCTTTTTTGTAACAACTCCCGGCAATAGCTAATTGTCCTGTGGCATTAGTACGAGGTTATTAATCCCCGGGGAAGCAGATAACTAACCCTGTCATTGGTTTGTGACGTCACACGACTAATTTATGTTACAGGAAGAAGAAACCTTTCATTGCAGTATCCGGAGATGATGACGGTCATTTGTATATTCTCGTTCCGGATTCTCCGAATACGAATGACTGGAGTTACAGTAAACATGTGGTAAGTTTTGTTCGACTATTAGCCGCGAAATGTGTCCGCCGTTAGATGACGTCATACCTTAAACAATGACGTTTGATGACGGCATCAACACGATGTGCTTATTCCGAAGTTAATCAGCTTCATTTCATTCTTATCTGCCTACGTCACAACCGTGTGGTGTTGGGGAATCCCCTACAACCGTGTGTGCAGATTTACAAAAACAATAACAATTTCATTCTTGTCTGATGACGTCACGATCGCTTAAACTGGACTGGAAGTTAAATCTGTGGTGACTTATTATATTTATTACTATAAAAACAATAGAAATTTCAATCTCGTCTGTTACATCACACTTGTGTTTTCAGATCTACAAGTCACGTGGTCCGGTTGGATCTATTGCTATAGAAGACTTAGATCACGATGGATTTAACGAGATCGTCGTGCCTGTTGTCGCCTCGAATAAGTTGATGGTCTTCACTTACAAGCCAGGAGAGATCGGACCAAATTATTTCGTTGACGAAAGAAAACGTGGGACGGTTCCGGTGCCGCGTGAAAATTTTGACAATTTGCAAATTTGAAATTTTTTTCCTGCGAAAACGTAATATTTGATTGTTGTAGACATTAGCATTTGAGAGAGAGAAAGAAGAGAAAGAGAGGGAATTTTAACAAGTCTATTATCGTTTCAGTTTTGTTTGACCCTCCCCACTCACATCTACCCACCTGCTCTGTTGACCAAAGAAACCGCGCGAAAATTTTGGCAATGTAAAAATTTGAAAAATTTTGGTAATTGGCACAGAGGATCTTCGCCTCTTAGACCGATGCCCTCAAGTGTTTAACTTGTAATGATGTGAATGGTGGCATTTTTGACTTTTTGCTCGCTTTTTGTGACTGTTTTTTTTCATATGCTTGCTTGCCGTAATTTTATCGATGAGAATATTTGTAGACATTCGTCGTAGGTGTCGGTTTGAACGTAATGTAGGGGTTGATATCATGGTTGCCTGCGGGTAGATGCGGCGTTTGGGGAGGGGGAAGGAGGCTGATTTCGGTACAGTCCAGAAACCAACTTTGAATTTTTCAAGGCCGAAAAGATGTAATCGACCGCTTTCGTATCACTGGTGGTCGACAACGCTAAGGCTGGGGATCAAAAAGGTTCGCGTTACTTGTTAAACATGGTTTGAATTTTAGTCTGGGTCTAAAAACTTCTGACCGCGCCATAAAAACTTAGAATAGACGGTTTGTAAGATGGAATTTATCCTCGCACTTATTCCGACCATGGAAATAGTTACAACCATGCTCCGATGAGTCTTTTGTCGCCTTATAATAGACGCGTATGAACACCAAGTCTAAGCCTTAAACCAGAATATCTTATTGATATCCACCCTAAGTAACGCTGCGTGCTTTTGTAAGGGGTTGATATGATCTTGCCTGTTGGACAAGGGGAGACGTACGGGCTGGGTAGGTCTACAGTGTATAGCCGGCTACGTGGTTATTGTTATCCTCCAACGTTGAGGTGATGTCGATTGTCTTATTGGCTTCGAAAAATACCAAATCATTCGATTTCTAATCTTACTTGAAGCCATTGAAGCCGCCGTAGCTCAGGGGTTAGAGCACTGGTCTCGTAAACCAGGGGTCGTGAGTTCGAATCTCACCGGTGGCTTGTTACTCACTTCATGTACGGTACTTTTGCGTCTCTTCACGGAAGGCCCTCACTAAAGGTAAATGTATCCCCTGCCTTCTGCTGTCTCAGGACATTGACCATAGAGATATACTTTATATCTTGTCGCCCTCTAACGGTTAAAAAGTTGACATATGTAAACACACCAGATGTCGCCTGTGGATCATAATTTGGAAGTCTTGTGGCGTAACTCAATCTGAAATATTAATAATCATGTTTGAATATTAATTCAAATTAGCTGTCGTAATTTTATATGGGATTTTTCTGCCAAGGCCTTTGAGCCCAAAAATGTCTGATTTTCAATATTTTGTTGAAGTCATTGCCACGTGGGATCGCAATTGTCCGGTTGTCCTTCAGCTGAGAGATCCCGAGCCCGGCACTTGCTTCAACCGACACCGGCACGCCCGGGCCTACTGCGCAGCTATGCGCGCGAGCGCACTTTCCGTCCGCTCTTTGCGTTGACGCTGTATCCTTTGACGTTGTGATGTGTTCTAACTTCAAGCTTGGCTTATTGAAGACGAGAACTCAGATGCAGTCAATGCCGCGAATGGTAGACCTGGTCTGACACCTTGTTAGGAACTGGTCAAGTGGGTATGGTTGCTGCAGCATGCTGCATTCTTCTGCAGCTTAATCAATCAAGTCAGACATAGGCTTACATCTGTTTATATAATAATTGCTTTTTTGTTGCACAGCTATTTAGTTTACCTTTAACGTGCTACAATGCCTCCGGCCGAGAAAGAATCGTCTGTGAGGAGGGGTATCCGTGCAATATTGCTCGGCCCACCTGGAGCAGGAAAAGGAACACAGGTACTGGTATACAGCAAACCAGAGAGAGAAAAAGAGAATGATATAATTGTCAAAAATCACAAATGTGAAATAATAGACTCCTTATACGCTTACAGGCTCCCAAACTGGCCGAACGCTACTGTGCATGTCATCTTGCAACAGGAGATATGCTCCGAGCATTAGTTTCGTCCGGATCAGAGCTCGGGAAAAAGGTGAAAAAGGTTCGATTACCCAACTAAGTAAAAATTTTCTTTCTACCTAAGAACAGCTGCAGCTTATAATAGGTAGCTGTGCCAGGTTTATAAAAATTGATATAGCCACTATCCCTTACGTATACTACGGCTGATGCATCAACAGGTTTGCGGATGAACTAAGGGCAGTGTCGGCAACCCACGGCTCTTTGTTCTCAGTGCTCTGGTTCCTATGACTCGAAGATTATAATTGTCTTGTAACATTCCTGAATAGGATAAGCGGTGCTGTGAAGTTCAGGAGCAGAAATCACATTAACTGAGTGAAATAAATCATTAAAAGACTTTGTGCATTTTTATATAACTGTTTTTAGAACAGATGAGTTGCGTTTTCCAGTCAGAGCGGTTCTATTTTCTTTATCGATATATAGTAAGAGAAATGTACGAAAGTCTTTTACGTGTGAGTGTAGGTTTGAGTTTGATGTTGCCTCTTTATCGATGCTGTTGTGGCTCCGAGTAGGTTTGAGTTTGATACAAAATGGCTCTTTCAATGACCTGTGAACTAGAGTGTCATCCAAATTTACTAACATTTACGGTGGCTGCAATACCCTTGTTCACCAAGAGTCAATTTCTGACATTGTATTGTGGATATACTTAACGTCAACTAAGTTCTGGACAACTATAGCTTGCTTCAAGTGGCACGAGATAATTCGGAATAGAGAAGTGATGGCCATAAATTGAGTACGATTCAGTCAAGGACTTGGTGCAAAGTATTGCCAACCATTGTTTGTCGCCTGTTCATTTAATGCGTTTTCGAGATCACGAAGTAATACGTACCGGTACTCACTCTTTGCAACATATATTCCAGTGACCTTATATATATATATATGTTGTAATGGCCTAAGCCTAAGCTGAAGTACTACAGGCCTGTACGTTAATTTAACCTGTATTTTGCTTATAAGAACATCACACACACTTTTTTTTCTCTAATCATCATTGTATGGGCCTATAATTATGGTCAATTTTTATTTAAAATAATTAAGTTGATTCAAAAATTTCTCAGGTAATGGACGAAGGGAAACTAGTCTCAGACGAACTCGTCGTCGAAATGATTAATCAAAACTTGGACAAAGATGAATGTCGTTCCGGATTTCTGTTGGATGGATTCCCACGGACAGTGGTACAAGCAGAAAAGGTGGGTAGTAGCTTGTAGGCATCAATTTACTATGAAGGAGGGCAGCGAACTGTTGTGGTAGCTTGTAGCTTTTAGGCCTATACAATAGGAGAGGAGGAGGATGAACCGCTGTGGTGATGTCATGTAGCAGAATAGGGTCTCTTTTGGCAAACTGATTATAGTTGCCGAAAATTGACCAAAAAAATTCTAAAATCTTTAAATACGACTTTCAGCTCGATGATCTCCTTGAAAAACGTAATCAAGCCCTCGACTCGGTTGTTGAATTTTCAATCGACGACTCACTTCTTGTACGAAGGATCTGTGGAAGGTGATTCATTTTATTCTTGGCTCTCGCTATAGGCCTGGTTTAGAAGTTTGAAATGTTGCGCCGTGGGCAAAAAGAATTTTTCACCCTCGGGTTGCGTGGCCCTGGACTGCTTAGAGGACGCTCATGACTGTCTATGTTTAGAGCTGGTTAGCTCCTGGGGCCGGGAGAAATGTTTGGTCATTTTGTACTGGAAGTAACGATTGGTCTTGCACAGAAATTTTGAGCTTAGGGCAAAAAGAATTTTTCGTGCCCCCATCCCCCTAAAAATATTTGCAGCCCTGAGCTCAACATTTCTTTGCCAGACCTAGGCATCCAGTACAAAATGCCCCCCCCCCCTTCCTTAAAATTGAATAGCTGCTTAGGGGAAGAAAGGACAGTTTTGAGGCCCTTAATTTTATCATTTTTGGTGTGTCGCAACCAGGATTTGAACACAGTCTTTCGAATTTGGCAGCTAGCCTGGGCTAGAACGTGGTATGGGAAGGAAGGCTGCGTAGTCTCGTCTAATTGTTATTAGCTCTGCCAGTACAGTCGTGAGGTTCCTTAGGTGAAAGATGTCAGCGTCAACACAGCTAGCAGTTGCGAAAAAGCAAAGTTCCCTGATTCTTATAATTCAGTTCGAATTTCCGCCGCGATTCTGCTGCAAGTAGTCCGTATTCGCTGTAAAAGTGTTATCACGTGTTCCGTCATGCTCGAGTGACCGTGGGCGATGTTTGCACAACTCGCGTACATTTCCACTCGTTTGTTTGGTAATAGAGGTTTCTCTTGTTCGGTAATAGAGGCCTCGAGCGTTGTCGCCTTCTACTCATCGGATACTCGCAAGGATCAGGTTACGCTAATGGCGGCCGACATCACGCGGAAGGACACGTTCCTGTATTGCTAATAGTAATAGATAGAATAAGTCAGCACAGATTTAACGCCCAGCACAGTTTATTTGAATATTATTCACAAGCTTTCGGAGTGGAGCGCTTCTATCTTCACCTGTTTTCAGTTAATTGGAATATCGTAATTCACCCTACTATAGTAATAGAAAGAACAAGCTCCTTGATAAAATAAGTCACCCCAGATTCAACGTCAAGTCCAGTTTATTGGAATATCATTCATAAGCTTTCGGAATTTCGCTCTTTCATCATGTGAAGATAGTGGTGACTTACTAAATCTATCTTTATTATGTCATAATTGGGAGAGTGAAAGCGGTTGAATTGTGAAATCGCTACAGGAAATACTCCAAGGCAACCGGTGCCGCCCGCCGTAATGTGATATCACAGTTGCAGTACAATCAATCAACAATGTGTTATTATTTTTTGCAAATTGAAAACACGAGGAAAGTGTATACGACAATTATCTGCAGCCGTAGTGATAATTTGTGCTGCAGTGCATGGCCTACTAAAATACGGCCATACACCCAGCCTAATGAGCAGTGGCCCTCAAAAATGTGACCTCGATCGTTTGATGTGGTAACAGAAACTGCATTTCATAATTTCGTGTGAGGACTGATTGCATTGTAGCGTTGTTAGGTCATAATATGACAACTAAAAAGGGCGCGAAATGCGTCACACGCAGGAGTCTAGCGTGGATGAGTTTGGTATTTGCGGAATGCTAGCTTTAAAATATTTCGCTTTTCTTCTGGATTAAAAGCAGTAAAACATATTGCACTACGGGAGGTTTTGACTTTGTGAGATCATAATGAAATGGCGCGAAATCAGTTTCAGACAGTTGTGTTTCTGATGTCGCATTTCGTCTTAGCGGTGAGTTGTTTTGAAATTTGGTGTTGTGAGGTCATAATATGTGAAACTAAAAATGGCGCGAAAAATACGTCACACTTAACAGTTTATTGTTAACTCTTAGTTTCTGCCTGTTTAGCTCATTTGACGCATTCCTTAGATTTTGGGGTTGTTAGGTCATAAATGACGAATAAAATGGCGCGAAAAGATAGTTCATCGTGAAGAAACTTAGACTAATCGCTACCGTCCGTCCACCCATGTCGTTCGCTGTTGGCGTTTGCTATTTTGCAGAAAGGCTTTGAATATTTCGCGTTTGTGACGTGCGTGGGAATGACTTCCGCTGATTGTCGAGTCACATTCATCATTGTCGTCGTATTGCAGAATGTCGGGCGCGGTCTTTCGGAGCGCGCTAAAATAATTCTACCGTGTCTTACTTAGGATTACGTTCTGTGCGTTGGAAATAATCCTTGTGATAAAATATAAAGGCGCGAGAGTTACGCTTGATTGAGTTCTGGTTATGTAAACGCGCGCCCTATTGGTTCATTTATATGTTTGGTTATGATGCGCAATGCACGCGCGCACATACACACAACACTTTGGAATATTTTGAACTAGCGGTTCTTCTCACGAGTCTCCTATACGTGGCTGCCGACGGCTAGGGCGTTGTCAGTACCGTGCGTGCTTCGGGTGAAGATGGCTGAGAAACTGTTGTACCAACTATCTAGAATGATTGTTTCGTGACAATGTGACTGTGGTAAGTAGTGTGATGGCATAATCGATATTTTTAAACGTATTGTTTTTACTATTGTTACGTGTACAATGCTGAAAAGATGCGATTGATCTTTTTGGCGGGAATTGTCGTCACATGTGATTTAGACGATTGAGTTCCGTTGCAAACGTGGCCGATTCGTTGACGACTGCGCGCGTAATAATATCAGCTATTATTCCGTAACAGTCATGCGATTGTTACGCATAACTGTGCATGAATGCAGGATTATTCACCGTCTTTCTAATGTTTAGTGCTGTCTTGGTGAGCATTAGCGCAAAATGGCGTATGACTGTTAGGATTTGTATTAACGTGGTAGAGCTTAGTATGGCGTTACAGTGTATGCAAAGCGCAGATTCGGGGAAAGATACACGTTCAGGTGTAATATACAACATTATGGGCGGGATATCGCGTTCCCCGTTTGCTCAGCGTACTTTTTGGGTAAACTAGAGCGTGGTATTACGTCTCTCTGGAGGTTTGGTGAAGTATATTCTAGCTCTGTCGTAAAGCTCATGACTTTTGTATTGAAAACGCTGTTTCTCCAGTATCCACGGGTCAGGCTAAAAGGCGGAACACGCTCCTGTATCGCTCCTCTTTCACTGCCAACCTCCTTATCGCACTACCCGTCCTTGATCTCCATCGCTTAATAACGTGAAAATTTTCAGAGAAGTTTCTTTTAAGGTGATGGCGGCCCGTCTAATTTTGTTTGCGGTCCGCGATGCCGCACTCTGGCTTTTAACACCACCCAGTAATAGCCGGTTAGAGAAACGTCGTGCAAAATCAAAATTTATATTTTTGTTTTGTAATGATTAGGCTGACGCTGCCTTTGTGACGTGGTCTGGTTCTCGATTATTACGTCACAAAGGTGCAAAATTATTAGAAAGTTGTGCATTGTGATTTGAATAAAGGCGGCTGTTACGTCAAAATATTTAATTATTACCCTTGTCACTGCTTTCTAAATGTGATTATGATGTAATAGACGATGTTGTTGCGCTATCTTGTGACGTATAAAAGGCCCGATTCGTAGCCATATTCAACAGTGTGCTATCTAGAAGTTTTCGCAAAAATATCCTTTCATTGCGAAATCGCGGCAAAAATTCCTACCCAAGGAATGCTTGAGTAAACGCGGGAGAAAGGTGTGGCCGGTCGATCTACTGATTTTTTCTTTCTGAATTAATATGTGAAGACTCGGTGCGTTTACTGGTCATACTAAGCCGCGGACTTGAAGGCCTTGTAAGTATTTCAGATGAGTTACTGATAGTGGCAGGGGGCTTGTACTTAGATAGTGTTAATAACGCGTAGTTAGCGACGGACGGAGGGAACAAAGCCGACTGGCCGTTGACGCGCGCTCGACCCAGTTAGCAAATCCTGCATCTTTCCAAGAGCAACGCTTCTTTTACTCTGTGACGTTACGACGTTTCGAAACTGCTGTCGACTTTTTAATTAGGCGCAAAAGCAACAATCGCGCAGTTTCATCGTCACAATCGGTTGTGGCGTCACAATTCAAACTTTTTCTTTTACGTGTCACGTAACACCAGTAAATCGGAATGTAAGTGACGTCACGATTCAAAATTTTAGCGTTGTTTATGACGTCACGGTCGAATCAGAACTAGGCCACTGTTATCAATAAGTGTTGTTTGTCGAGATCTGGGTCGACGAAGAGAAGTAATAGAGCGACTTTCCTGTTATTGTTTATCTGGTGCAGGGATTGTTTTGTGACCCGCTTATTCGGATTAATGCCTTGTCCCCGTTGATGACGATCGCTATGTTGCGTCACAATCGTAAGAACTAATTACGCATAATTATGACGCGGGGAATTCTAGAAACCCCTTACGGAAAATCTGCTCATGTTCGCTCCCGTGCTCACTTTCAGTGTTCATTTGATGGATCTGAGCTGCGATGTTAATCAATTTGTGGTGACTTATTCTATCTATTACTATATGGATCATCCGCCATCGGCTCCACTATTTCAAGTAATTTGAATGTACGCGCGAATGATATTTCCGGCATGTTGACAAGCCATAGGGAGGTAGCAGTTAGCCGCTAACCACTGGTTGTAGACTCTCGGGCTATTGAGAGTCTTTTTAGGCCTTGGTTACCTGTTCCTTACAAATTCTCAATTTTCTTTGAGTTGCGGCGCAGAGCGACGAATTTTTTTTTTCGCTGTCGGCGACGCCCAGGTTTTTCGCATTCCACGTTGCTTATCGCAGATCTAAACGATCTTTTCCGCATTCCTGGCGCGTTTCAAAAACTCGCGGGTGGCGACAGTGATATAACACAGGCATCTGTCTACTCGATAGTTGCGATGCAATCTCTTTCATGGTCTCCTTAGTTCAAAAAGTTCACTCAGAGTTAGGTAGGATAGTATCTTGCCTCATTTCTCTCCTTCGTTTTTGCTGTACAGTTACATAAATGACCGACTCCAGTCCCGAAGCTCCCATATTTCGTTAGACCCGATTTGAGTTTTTATTTTCTTAAGCAGAGTTGGTGACTGCTGTAGATTCTGTGCTGTACCACATTTTCATTTCGTTAAAACATTGGTAAATTGAAATTCATTAAGAAAATTTAAACGCTTAGCCTTATTTATTGAGAAAAATAACATTCACAAGCTTTCGGAGCTCCGAAGCTGGAATTGACAAAAATGCTACGCCGCCGGCATTATGGAGCGTTACGTGGCCTTGGCTTGACAATGCTTAATTCTGGGAATAGGGCGTTAGAGGCAATGTAGACCTACCCTGCGGCAAATAGTTCATTCATTCTCGCGCTATGGTTTCGTTTACACGAGTTAATCCAACCGCGCGAATGACTCGCCTCTTTCGGAATGTCTCCTGTTTGGCATATCTTTGTGAGTCACAATCTGCAATCGCTTGATGTCTTGTTCGTCATAGTAGGAAAATTCAAATCACTTCCGAAATGGAATTTTATTTTTTCGTTTGTAAAAAGTAGAGTAGACTCGTCGATAATAAGTTGACTGATTGTAGACTGGGGGCATTCCAGAAAGGGGGCAGTGGGGTTCATTTTAGAGGTAACACGGCCACGCTTCAAGGTATCTTCTCGCTACTGTCTGTATTTCATCTTCACCTGATGAAGGAACGAGACTTTGAAAGCTTGTGAATGTTATTCTCAATAAACCGAGGCATGGGGTTATAATTATATATTTCTAGTGAATCTTCTTTAAGACAGTTTTGGGAAATGCATTAGCGCTACCACAGATTGAGGTAGACGTTTGTGTGGCAACGTGCAATAGATTACTACAGTAGGGTACTTTTGCTGGCCTCGACCAGAGGTGGTACTCTGTGTGTCGGTGTGGCTACGCGCGAATTTTCATTCTGTAGGATGTCAGATTTTTAGTTTTTGAATTATTATCAATTAATTAAGTGTACGCGTTATTGTTATAAACACCACGTTTTGCGCCTTGTAGGAAACGTCCTTCTAAATTATGACGTCACGTGATCGTTACGTCGAGCAAACGCTAAAAATCTCTTCGACCTTGTTAACCACGTGATTGCACGCTTCAGTGCGTAGCATGTCGCCCAAGGGTTGTTTCTGGTTTTATATTAACGTGACCTAGTTAGCGCGGGAGATTCATTCATGAGATCATAAAGGGCGGGTATTGTCTGAACAAACTCACGTAACAAGTGAAATAGAAGTGAAGTGCTTTGTGACGCCAGTATCGTCGGCAAACTCGGTCAAACACGCACGAGAGCAGCAGTGTGGCAGAATTATGAGACAGGTGCAGCCGATGACGGAGTACCAATCAATAGATATCGCAAATAAGATTCTCCGCATATTTAACGTCCAGCCTTGGTTTAAATATTAAAGAATATAGTGGAGCCGATGGCGGACGATCAATAGATATTGAAGGGCGATTCATCAAAGATTTAACGCCAACGCTTGGTTTTTTGAGACGGAGCGGAGCTCCGAACCGCAAATGTGTGATGCATGAACCACCCAACGGAGTGACTGTTCTGGAGAACCTGGACGAGGCCAACAAGTGATATGTCTGACTTGAGCACAGTGCTACAGGAAAGTAAGCTAGCAATCCTACTTTCGTCTAGCACTGTGAACCAGGACGGACAGACTATCAGCAAATTACGTCCACGTCGGAGTTGAGTAGCTCGTGAAGTCGGAGACATTCAGTTCATTCTTCATCGTTGAGTACGAAGGCCTTGTATTCGCGTAGGCACTGAAATGAGCAGAGTTACTTCTTCAGAGACGTTAGCATAATTGATCCCGGCTGTCTTTAATCGGAAACCAAATATATATTGAGAAATAGTTAATATCGGGTCTCGACAATCTCAAAAGTATCGACTGTTGGCAGGTTAACGAGACCAATACCCGCTACGGACTTCCTTACTCGACTGATGGCCGATGGCTGGTACAGATTACCGCGATTATGCGAATATTTGCCAGACAGCAAATCCGCCAATCTGTAATCTAGGACGGAGTAGAGCGCGTTCCACACGTTGATGTGGTCCTTGCTGACGTCACCGTGTCGTAATATTCATATCTATTCTGTCACAGTGGTTGTATACTGCCTATGCTGTTACAATTGCAGGCAGTAACAACCCTGTGCTACAATGGAATGTCCTATCTTCGTTACGTCACAACGCCTTCTCTCACTGTTACGTCATTATCAGATTGAATACTGTTGTCAAGTTTGACGCGAACACTAAACAGAGTCTAAACGGGAGTCTTTGTTATATTTTGCAGACTGATCCACAAGCCAAGCGGTAGATCCTACCACACGGAGTTCAACCCGCCAAAGGAGTCGATGAAAGATGACGTAAGTTCATTTGGGTTGACTACTATAGTGATATAAAAAAAAAAAAACTCTCTCTCTCATTTACATGTCCTTGGGAGCGTCAACAGCCATAGCAGTAATCTCTCTCTCTCTCTCTCTCCCCTCTCTCTCTCTCTCTCTCTCTCTCTCAGACCTACTAATCCTATTGTTATATACACATGACCGTGAGCCAGTCAGTCGCCATAGTATTAACAACTCACCCTCTCTCTCTCTGTCTCTCAGGTGACAGGTGAGCCGTTAATTCGTCGATCTGACGATAATGAAACTGCCTTGAAGACTCGTCTCCGTTCCTATCATGAAATGACGACACCTCTGGTCGATTATTACTCAAGAAGGAGTATGCATTCACGTATTGATGCGTCACAATCGCCAGACGTCGTATTTAATAGCATTTCAAGAATTTTCAACAAATGCTGTAAGTCAATTTTGGTAACTTCGACCCTTCGTTCATGGTTCGTTGATTCCCTGTGTGCTATCTGGGTAACCGCGGTGCGCGCAACTTTCTCGCCCGACTGATGGTCGATACCCGTTTGTACATCGTCGCGAATTAAAGAACATAGTGGAGCTGATGGCGGGCAATTAATAGATATCGTTAAGAAGATTTCCCACAGATTTAACATCCAGCCTTGATTTATATAGAATTATAACATTCACAAGCTTTCAGAGCTCCGCTCCTTCGTCAGGCTTGCCTGTGGTCAATATTCTTTGCGATTATCTATCGCGGATGAAGTACCGCCGATTCCAGCTCGCCGGGCGTCTGGCCAGTTCGAAAATATTAGACCGGACGTTAAATCTATGGTGACTTATTCCGTCTATCGAGATTATTTTGTCATTTCCCACCAAAAACAGCTGCTCGACTCTTAAACCCAGTGGTGTCGTCACGCTTCGCTGATGACAGCCGGTTATCGTCCCTAATTTGGCGATCCTAATCTAATCTCTCTCTTTTCTCTTTTCAGTGTAACAAAGGGTGGATTTTATGCAATTGCATTACTGCTTTGAAATCAGTGTACCAATTATTATCAAATAAATAGAAACTGCTTATCATTGTGACGTGATGTCTCGTTGATTGGTTGATTGATAGGGGGCGCTGTTAGAAGGATGGTGTCGCTCATCGAAGGGTTGACGGGAGGGGGGACGTTTTAACCCTACTGAGGTAGTGTAAGTCAGGTCAATGCTTGCGGTATTCGTGGCGATAATTTTGCTCGGATCACTATTGGCAATGGCAATGCGCGTCTTTGTTCGCGCAGAATTAGTTCAGAAGGACGGGAACGGTTGTTTGGGCTTTGGTACCTACGCCGCTTAGACAGATTGTGGCTTATACGTGAGATAGAGTTGCCGATATTGTATGCTCGCGATAGTAGATATCGGTCAAGTAAGGAGGGTGGGTGCATTACATAACGACAAAAAGTCGATATCCATGGCATTTCGGCTGAAATCGATGTCCGTAAATCGCATTGAATAGGATAGTTTGCAACTCGTTAGCGCCACCATGCGTATATCTTGCAATTAAACTAACTGCCGCTAGAGTGCAGTAAGGCTTTTTTCCAGGCTCTATGGTCTAAACCCTTCAGTGGAAATCTATGGATGCTGTACCGATGTAGTCCGGTTTAGTTCAGTGTAATTTCTATGGGATGGAAATAACAGTTGCCATAATGGTTAGACTAGGCCAATAATATCCAAAAGGACTAACTGCTATACCTTGTAGACTCTGCTGGCACTGGATAAGTTACAAGTGCATGCGTACCATGAAATGTAGAGGAACTATCAGTCAAAATATTGCCATTCGTTGACTTACTGCGAGCTTCACATTCTTGGGGGGGTTCACGGTGGTAGCTGGTGGGTAGGCGAGGCGCAGGCATGGCGGGAAGGGTTTATGAGTTACGGATAATATCAATGACAAACGTTTAGTACTGTTGCTAATGGAATGATATTACGAGCCTATGGTGGACGGAGCGGCTATCGGCGTTGTGTTTCGGTGTCCAAGTGTCGGTATAACTTCCCGACCTGTGTGCAGCTATTGTCTTGAGATCACGGGCAGCCTCTGTGCCCTCAATTCCGCGTGGTCAGCGTAATCCACCTTTTCATATGATCCTTAGAAGCCTTTCGCTTGCACAAGACAAGACTAGGCGCTGATTTGGGTATTTTTATTCGCAGATCTAATTTCATTGTTCGTTTTATATCATCTTGTACCGTATACCCGTTTAATATCACCTCGTTACCATGGAAGGTGCGGAGCAGCTCCCCGTTGCGTCTTACAATTACGACCCAAAACATATGGCGCCTCCGGAGGATGAAAATTTAATAATAATGCCAAAAAAGCTTCCGAATCCGGTCTTAGAGTCGCAACTTCACCGAAATATGCATCGAGAGTTGAAAATAAATAAAAAATTGGGGATCGATGTTTTGGGTCAAAAAAGTGAATTGGATAGAGTTTTTCGAGAGAAAAAACGTGAAGATTTTAAACCGGTCGAGCCTCCGAAATCAGATTTTGAAATAATGCTGGAAAAACGCAGGAAAGCACAAGAAAACGTTGAAAAGGAAAAACAACAAGAAGAAGAAAAGCCAGAATTTTTGAAAATCAGAAATCGTCTAATGCAAGAATCATCAAAATGATGTTTGTAGCCTGAAAATTTTGACAAATTTTGTCTTTTTGTCCCCGATCACTTGCCGACTTTGGACTGCATCATTCATGACATTTACACAGGATTTTGCCATATTCAACGTGTGCTGGGTGAACCAAGACTATTTAAAATCTCGTTTTTTCATCCTCAATGTCATCATAAGTAGAGGTGAAGGATCCTCGCCTTAGCACTAAGTGTTCACCCAACTTCTAGGCCGTCTCAATCTCAACGTCCGTTGCTTCGAAAATTTTTCCAAGGTGGTTGGAAGACACGTCCTAAATTGACCACTGACACTCGGACCCTATTTAATCCAAAATGTCCACTTAGTGCCCTCTAGTGACAAAGCCAAGTTGACGATACCTCATTGTGACATCGTAAATGCATACTTGCAATGTCAAAATTTCCAGTGTAACTCAGACTTTCCAACCTCTTCCCTTTCGAACTCAAAATTTTCCTCAAAGGAACTCAAAGATTTCATGAAAATTTCCCACAAACTCGTTGTGAATTATCACTCTCTATTCTCTCTCTGTAAAATCGCCCCGCACCATGAAAACGAGACATTTTAAACTTATCTTGAACTTTTTTTCAATTTTTCAAATATAAACGTGTCTTGTCCAATGTATTTTCAATTATTATCTCACAAGTCACCATAATCCTATTCTGTGCTGATTATGACATAATGATGCTACCGGTATTACAATGTATTGTTTTTTCTTATTTTTCGTTTTCTTGATGTATATTTTGTCGAAAGTGTAGATTTTGGCTGTTTTTGAAAAAAAGGGGTTCCAAATTTTAGGCGAAGGTGTAAATTTTGCAATGTCGTAGCACTTTTGTTTTATTTGCCCAAAATCCGGTATTATAATATGTTCGTTATTGTCCTTGTTACTGTTATCTCTTGAGCTAGCATTCTTTACTAGGAGCTGGGAAGAATTGGCAAAATCGAGTGTGCTCACTTATTAACACCACTGATCCGTGAAGCTTGTCACCACTGCAACCTTCCTCCCTAAATTTCTGAGTATCAAGATTTGGGTTTGGGCACTGATTCAATGCGATATTATCTAAGGACTACCACTATTGGTTTGAGTTTGGCCACTGTTCAAGTTAATATGCTTGTTCAGCTTCTAATGTTGGCTGTATTTTCACCACTACTCTGTAGTCCAGGGGTCGGCAAACTGCGGCCCGCGGGCCATATCCGCCCCACCCGTCATTATTTTATGGCCCGCGAACAACTACGAATTAAAACAGATTGTACGTACAATTCGTTATAATTCCACCGTTGCGTTACGTATGCGTGTATAGACGGCTTTAGTACGGCCCGCAAGTTGGCGACAATGTGTATAATTGGCCCATTAATGCAAGAAGTTTGCCGACCCCTGCTGTAGTCTGTAGTCAACACCACTGATCCGTGACGCTCGTCACCACTGCTAACTCCGTCACTAAATTTCTGTGTATCAAGGTTTGGGTTTAGGCTCTGTTCAAGGTGATAATTATGCTCTTCACCTTCCTGTGTTGGCTGTATTTCCATTGATACTACTGTACGTCTGTACAGGAACTCTCTGTTGTCCATCACAACAACATCAGCAGTAGTAGCTCCCGGCTCCTTAGGCGCCTCCTTGTCCTGCCAGCCTATGCATACCATGCACGTGTGTGTGTGTGAGTCTGTGTGTAAATGCAGCAAAAATCGAAATATGGACAAAAATAAACATCGTCTTTTCCTTTCCCCACAATATGGCTTGGCAGCGCCTCCTTGTCCTTGTCCTACCAGCATATGGACATCATGCATGTGTGTGTGTGTGTGTGTCATGCAAGTCTGTGTAAATGCAGCAAAAATCAAAATATGGCCAAAAATAAAACAGTGTCCTTTCCTCTGTAGTGTGACGTGACGCCCGTGATGAACAAATTCCGAGTTTGGCCGAAAGTGAGCCTGAATCATCTGGTTCTTCTGTATTAATGACCTCAGATGCAGGTTTAATCTTGAATTAAAGTTAATCTTTGATTAAAAAATCTCTGATTAAAGTTAATCATTGATTTAGGATCTCTGATTAAAGTTAATCTTGGATTATGATAAAAGTTGAAATGTTCTGAGGGAGAGCAACGTTTCAAAAGTACGTCCACCATAGGATATAAACCGTTTAAAAAGCTCGTTACAAAGAATTTTCTGGAACCAATGGTGCATGACCCATTGATTGTAACCTCCCAGAGTCGTTCGTTTTGATCTAATTTGCCGCGTTACATTTATTATATTGTGATGTAATAAGTGCTCACTCTAGTGGTGGTTATGTTGATTATTCCACTCTGACAACGATTTTTAATGACGTAAGATACTTATTGTTACATCACACACGGTGTGTTTCTGCGTTAAACCCAGTGGATGTGGAAGCGGAAGAGCTGGAAGGAAGGGGAACTCCCAGCTCCCAGTCTCGGTATATTGAGAAATGCATTCCGTCTTCGCTTGATGAAGAAGCTTGTGAATGTTATAATTGTCAATAAGCCAAGGCTGGACATTGAATCATCTTTACGATATTTATCGTCCATATTGTATATAATTACTATGCTTTCTGGCTGTTTTTCATTGCATTGTGGTGTCACTATTCGCTTAATTTGCTCTCCGTGTGTCTTGTTATATTTGCGCTCGATACTTATTAATTAACTGATACATGCAAGCCATGCCTCTGACCCCTTCGTTTAATAACACCCCGCTAATATTTTTGCTTAAAAACGCGCTAACGTGTACGCGGATCATTATATTTTTATGCAGATTTATTATTACGTCATAATGTCCAATCAAAATATTTCAAACTCGATAAACGGATTTAATTCTGAATTTTTGAATTCTGACATCACAAACGGAAGCAATGGTGATGTCACAAATGACGAATGTAATGTATGCTGTAATGATGTCAGTGATGTCTGTTTCGTTGGAGATTACAACGGACGGTATTATCCTACACATCGGTCACTTCTCATGAAAATGTCTGGGTATTTTCGGGAATATTTTCATAATGTCGTAACGGCAGAGGATGCAATGGAGCCGATCTTTGTTCGCGACGTCGAACCGATCGCGCTCGTTCAGTGTCTGGATTTTATTTACACCGGACACCTGAGCATCACCGCGAAGAATTTGAAGAATTTTGCGGAAGCTGCGTTAGTTCTCAAGATGGACGGTGAGTGGCAAGATTTTTGTCATCATTTATAGATAGAGCAAGATTGGGGATTAAAACGGTGCCGTAACTCGTTAAACCAACTTTCGGATGACCAGAATGAGAGTCAAATCCGTTGTCGCAACGTTGAAGGCTGGGAATTAAAAAGGTGCCGTAACTCGTTAAACCCGGTAGGCCTCTCAGGATATAGTAATCGTCCGGTACTGGCAAACTCGGTATATAATTATATTCTTTATTGAGATGAGCCCCCTATTTAGCTTGGCGTGTTCCCGATTTCAACGTCAAAGTATACATCGTCTTAGGCCCGGCTCCTTTTTGGGGGGGAAACGTCCGTAATTTTATTAATCCTGAATCATGCAATCAGTGTTCCCCATGCACAAAATAATATCGATAGCATTGTTCATGGGCAACACTGAAAATTGTATCACTTTGCCGAACTGCATGCAGATCAGGAAATTACCAGCCTAGTTTACTCACTAACGCGCGTCTATTCATTGGTCGTTGAGATGACGTGTTTAAAACACAACTTAGTCGAACATTCTTGCATCACAATAAGACATGTAAGACCGTCTCCCTCCTCTTGTTCAGGGACGTGACTTATTTATCATGTGAGTCTGTGTTAATGCAACAAAAATCAAGTAGTCTATATTTATGGACAAAAATAAACAGCGTCCTTTCCTTTACCCGTACAACTAGGCTAGAACCGCCATGTGAAGAGTCACCTTGTGAATTATATTCCAATAAACTGGATTAGATGTTAAATCTGTGGTGACTAGTTATATCAATTACTATAGTAGGGCAGTTTCCCTGAAAGCTTTTGTATTATATACCAATAAACTGGATTAGACGTTAAATCTGTGGTGACTTATTCTATATATTACAATAGTAGGGTATTTCTCTGATAGATTTTGAATTATATTCCAAACTGGGCTGGACGTTGAATTTGTGATGGCTTAGTCTATATATGGTATCTATTAGACTGCTATTTATATCGTCCCCCATTGGCTCCACTTTTTTGATCTATTGATCATAACTTTAACAAACATCCATTAATTCATCAAATATTAAAGGTTTTTGATCAATCCTGCTTCATTTTACTTGATTTCCGGAGGGAATTTGTTCGTTTTACACTGACATGAACCCGAATTCACAACGCAAAAGGCCCGAGTTGACCCCTCCTCCCTCCCCCCGTTCAATGAAAGAGCTCGTTAGTCACAAATTAACGGATAAGCATATTTATCAGGCCGACTGGACGCTGAATCTGAATTTGCGGACACCGTTTAACAAAGCCGGCATTAGTTCAAATATTTCTATCTAACCTCGAAATAAATGACAGCAATATGTGTATAAATTTATCCATTATGATGCCATAGAGTAGAAATTTGATATTGTTATGATGTGATAGTTACAATGTCGTTAAGGTACTTTGTGATGTATGAATTGGAGGAGAGTATCAGTTGCTGGCAGCTGAGTAATTTGATCCTGGTCTCCACGAAACCTCACTAAGTGCCGAGGCATCTGAAAATTGTTGAAGCAGCGCCGTGACTGAAGTCTCATAAATCTGTAGTTTGCAATCCTTCTATTAATACCACACCTCAGCGCTGTTAAGTGCATTTTAAAATGTACAAGAAAATCGCAAATAGAGTGCTTATAACATAAAACTGACAGGCCTATTCGTTTAGAAATAATATATAGGCCCATTTTATGACCCATATGTCATCATTCGTTAAATATAGAAGGAGTCTCTAATCTCTATTGTGCTTGGTGTTGCATTCCTTTGTGATGTAATACTATTGCTGTTGTCGATTCTGGAAGTTTCAGTTTGGAGATTTCCTGGTTTCACTTCAAACTTTCTGGCTGTTAATGAGATATTATTGTTCGTAGTGGATACAATCCTTCAAACAAACTTCGGGCTTGTTCAGCCTGCGTATGCATGAGTAGCGTGTGTGTACATCATGTGAGTCTCTGTGTAAATGCAGCAAAAATAAACAGTGATCTTTCCTTCCCATTTCTCCCGATGTAATCTTTATCGGTATAGGGTACACAACTTTTTACCGGACTACGCAGCCTGACCAGCGACCCACCAAGTCATGAACTCACATATTTCATCCCATTGCTACAACTCTTGCTATCATAGTGATCAAACAATGTCAAACAAACAAATCTTCTGCAAATTCATGTTATCAGAACAACAAGTTTGGATATCAATCTTTGCAGCGTGTGAACGAATACAATAGATGCCCCGAAGCTACAAAAATGTAGGAGCCGTTGTTATGACATGACCACAATGTTTAACGTGGGCGTGTTAGCTCCGCTGCAATGCCTTCAAAGAATGCTTCATTTACAGTGGAGATCAAAAAGATGTCTTAAGATATGCCTTCTTAAACCTGGTTCCCATCTGTATGTGAGCAAAGCAGATGACGCAGAGCCACAGTCTTTCATTCTAGAATGCATTCGGTTTTTGAATAACAAACGATACAACATTACAACACACACAAACGATCTTTGGCGAAAAGGGTATTGCAGTCACCATAAATGTTATATATATAGGTCTATGCCCTATACTATTAAATATACACAGGAAGAGAAAGACCCAGGCTCGGTCTGTCCGACTGTCCGTCAATGCATTTAGTCGTTTATAGCGGACGAGGTGTCTCTGATAGGCTTTGTGCGTTTGTTATGTCAATTTCTGTTATCACTTTCATCTTCTGCTTGTGTAATCCTTCTCCATAGCCTTGAGGCGAGGTATTTATGACTCACAACTCATAAATTTCATGATGCTTTGTGTGGTAATAATGCTGTCACCTACGGTATGTGATTTATTATTGTTAATTAAGCCGTCAGCAAATAGCAGCAATCAGGTTTCACCCGCCAAATTGTATAGGCATAAGAAGGAGTCGTCTTCCAGATTCGCCCGGCGTAAAAATCATGGATTATTCGATCCGCTGTGACCGATCCACAAATGGCAGGTACCCCATTAAAGAGCATCTGATAATGGTCTTGATTGGGTATCACCAAGTGGTGCATTTTGCGTAGAATGTCTGGTATTCCAAATAAAAAGGTTCGTTTGAGTAATTTTGTTTGCCAACTTCGAAATGATTCATTCAATATTGAATATTAACTTCACTGTGACCAGATACGTTATTGACTTGCATTATTTGCTCACATACCATACAACATTAGGGATGGGAAAATTACGGGCACAAATTGAACAATTATTCAAATCGGATCCCTAGACTTGAGTACTTGTGTCATAAACAGGAACACAGGACGCTCTCCAACCCCTTTCGAAATCAGTAGTCATATTGGTCTGTGTACTAAGCTTCACGGTAGTACTGCTCGGTGAAGTACCACGCAATAGGGTTTCATCTAATTACGAGCAAGTGCAAGCACGTACTGGTATCCTTGCCGTTCAGCGGATGTTCTCCTTATTTCCTTGAAGTCCCGACGCGATTCGGGAGAAGGTGACCAGCCGGAAGCGTGATCACTCCTATGACTCATATTTGCAATAGGCACGGAGATCGTTCCTCGCCTTCACCGTTTTCCCTTCAAAGAATAGTAGTTGCGATGTCCGTCTTTGACTCACGAGTGCTGCCCCTTTGCTCGATGATTGCTCCGTCCCTGGGCGCAGTGTTCTTCATGGGCGCGTGGTTCCCGGTGAGCGCATTGTTCCCCATGAACAAGTGGTTCCACATAAACACGGGGTTCCCAATGAGCATGAGTTCCGCGTGAGCACAGTGTTCCCAATGAGCAGTGTACCCAATAAGCAAGTGGTTTCCCGTGATCACTGCGTTTCGCGTGAGCACAGTGTTCTCCATGAACACAGTGTTCCACGTGAGCACAGTGTTCCCCGTGAACACAGTATTCCCAATGAGCACAATGTTCCCAATGAGTACAGTGTTCCCCATGAGCACAATGTTCCCAATGAGTAATGTGTTCCCCATGAACACAGTGTTCCCCATGGACACAGTGTTCCACGTGAGCACAGTGTTCCCCGTGAACACAGTGTTCCCAATGAGCACAATGTTTCCATTGAGTACAGTGTTCCCCATGAACACAGTCTTCCCCGTGAGCACAATGTTCCCCATGAGCACAGTGTTCCCCATGAACACAGTGCTCCTCATGAGCAGTGTTCCCCATGAGCAGTGTTCCCCATGAGCAGTGTTTCCAATAAGCAACTGATTTCCCCGTGAGCACTGCGTTCCCCATGAACACGTGTTTCCCTTTGTCTCATGGTTCTAACAGAAACGGAATTATAGTGACCACATCACCCCTGCTATCCACCTTAATCACTGATGCACGACCAATGACCTTCTTTTTCAGCTGTCTGGGATTACTGCGTTGCATACGCCGTGACGCACGTCAACATCGACACATTCTTTGACCTCCGTATGATGGCAGCAAGTACGAGATCCCAGAAACTCCTCGACGCAACGGAAATGTTCGCACTGTGCAACTTTGAAATTTTGATGAACCACGAGGAATTTGCTCTCGTAGATAAGACCTTGCTGTTGTTTTTATTGAAGCATAAAAAAATTAAGGTACGCTCTTGACAAATCACGTTTATAATTACGGTATTTTCAGTTCAGTGACTCGTTTGGATATCCACTTTCTGATCAGGATGTCCAAACCAAAGAAAATTGGTGTCCATTCTTCCTGTCTTTGGGAGGAGGGGCACTCATTTGATCGGGAGGTACTCGGCTCAATTCTCGATCGAGTCAAACTAAAGACTTGAAAATTGGTACCCCCCGCCCTGCCCTCTGTTAGGCAGTCACTATGCAGGGGGTATGTGGAGAGTGTGACTGTGATCTGGGCTATTAACTGGATATATGAAGCCATGCACCTCATGAACGTACTTTGTATATCATAAATTCAGCAGCCCCCAACCCATGGTGTGATGCGCATCGACCCATTGCAAACCTTTGTAGGCACTATGTAGTATGTATGTGGGGGGTAAAATACCGACATTATAAAATATTTTCAATTAATATTTCACTATTTTTTAAGATGATTCCAGAGAAAAACATTTACGAGGCTGTGATCGCTTGGATCAATTTTATTCCGTTGAAAAGAAAACACCATCTTCCAGAACTTCTGCGGTTCGTCAATTTGGAACAGATACCTATCAGCTACTTAAAGGTTAGTCGAAGCGGAGTCGACTTGACAAGTCACACCACCACATTGTGCAGTGCAGTGCAGTGGTCTGGTACGGACCTCGGAATTACAAATGTTTCGATTCATAGCCTATAGGGATGCTCAAATAATACTGATTGCCCAGCCCACTTGCCTCACTCCCGTTGCTTCTACAGGACGTCGTCCATGCTGAGTTGCTTGTAATGGAAGACACAGAATGTCGTAATCTAGTCGAGGAAGCTCTCTTCTGTCACCTACATACAAATTTCTCAGCGGAGGATGGATCAAGTAAGTCCGCGTTCTGATCGGGAGGTTCCTGGTTTGCATCCCGACAGAGTCGAAAGCTTTAAAATTGGTATCCGTTCCTCTCTCTACCTGGCAATCATTATCACGGAAGTGCGGTTCGTTCCAGCTGTGATCCGGAGTTGAAACGGGAAATATCGACACGTGTACACATACATGACCTTAGTAGGGTAAAAACGCCATGAATCCAAAACAACAGGGGACTGCGGAGGGGTTGTGGTTGTGACATTGATCCAGGCTATAAACCGTAAGTCTTGACTTGAACTATAATAAGCATTGAATTGTCGGACATGACCACGCACGCTCGGTTGAAAGTGATTTAAAACAAAAACAACAGTTTTTAGATGCGAGCCTACGCAAAATATCCAGGGTTCTAAATAAATGATCGGAATGTCCCGGGTCCGATTCCCGACCGAGTCAAACTAAAGACTTGTCGTACATGACCTTAGCACGGTGAGGTTGACGCAAAATATCCAGGGCTATAAATAAATGCGTTCTTTCTTTTTTCAGATGTGTTGACGCAACATAACATGGTGATGTTTAGTAAAGATCTCCGTTTTGCGAAGTCCTACAATCCATGGAGTGGGAAATGGCGCTCTTACGGACGAACGACTCCGTACAATAAAGCATTTGTTTCCGTGTCGGTTGGCCGTTACGTTTATATATTCGGAGAAGATCGCGACGTCTTTTCGCTCGACACTCTTTCTAATAATTGGAGAGATATGGCAAAAATGAGCACGGAACGTAGCGAACCATGCGTGACCGTTTT
The DNA here is from genome assembly GCA_030412335.1 of Botrylloides violaceus. Taxonomy (NCBI): domain Eukaryota; kingdom Metazoa; phylum Chordata; class Ascidiacea; order Stolidobranchia; family Styelidae; genus Botrylloides; species Botrylloides violaceus. The sequence continues at coordinate 32,087 of JASFYC010000571.1, read as the reverse complement.
AGACGGGCTGGTTTACATCAGTGGTGGAACTATCGCATCAACCGGAAAAGGTATGCGGACCGCGGAACGATTCGACCCTGAGCAGAATACCTGGGAAAAACTTCAAAGCATGAAGAAACCAAGATCTAAACATTGCTTAGCCGCGTCGAGAGGGTTCGTTTACGCGATCGGTGGGTTAAATAACAACAATGCAGCCGTGAAGTTAGTGGAACGGATCTCTCCCAAACAAGGGGTGTGGATGAATGTCGCACCCATGAAAAAAGCGAGAAGCGGTGCTCTGTGTTTCGTGAAAGACGAATCAATCTATGTATTCGGAGGCTCGTTCGCTCCTGACGATTCGGTCGAAATGTTGAATTCTTCTGGTTCCGGTTGGACGGTGATCACTGTGTCACTGCCGAAGAATTATTTGTCAGCTTGCGCGATTGAGGATGACGTTTTCATCGTTTGCAATCCGGATTCGTCGAACGAAGGTGATCTTGAGATCCAGGAGCTTCATCTCGGAGGCGAGCAACCAAATTTGGTTGAAAAGATAGAAAATTTAGCAAATTTTGGTTCTCTTGCAATTGTAAAATCATGAAATTTACAATTTTTATAGAATATTTTGGCTTAAAAATTATTATTCGCAATAATTTTGAAATAGGAAATCCAGAATTATCAATACCGTTTAGATTCTCGATTTTTTTGGACTTTTTGTTGAATATTCAAATTCCGCATAAAAGTAATTAATATTCAAGATAATAATATTCACGTTCCTGGCGGACGGCCGCGTCCCCTAGGCTATTTGTGAAAGTAAGTTACTTTGGCGTTTGCTCGAGGTTTCAGGGCTGACATATGGTTTTGTGTTCAGTTAAGAGCCGTGAAAGGAAAATTGTAGGAACACATATCTGATATAGGTTAAGGATAGGTGGAAGAACCATTATGTTCTTTTATGAGAGGTGACGCGTCTTCCGTTATCAGTATAGGTAACTTTAGATCGCCATCTGGCGGCTGCCGAGTAGAGATCTTGCTTGAAGCGTCATCTAGCGGTTGCCGATTGGATTGAAGCTGAAATGGAATCTGGTGCGTAGAATTTCGAGATTGGTCCATTATCTAACCTCATCATTTATTCGCCACGTGCAGTGAGTACATGACCCAGGATGCACCAATACATAATCATGTGCCCTTCGGTAGCGCCTACGTGGAAATTTGATATCCGGTAGACGTCGCTCGAGAGTCATGTGCAGGCGCCACTTCAAGATTATTTTTCTAAAGTCCGTGACAACGACTCAGATATTAGAAATGGCGGAAAGCTGCGGGGATTACGCACTGACTGGCCTTTTGGTAGCTTGTAGGAGAGAGGTTGTCGTAGCTGGAAAAGGGACAGGAGCCATCCAAGAGGGATTTAATGGAGGTTTCATGGATGGTACGCGCAACAGTCAGTCATCGGGGTCCAGCTGGACTCTCTGTCGATACAGTCAAGCAGTCGTAACAGCGGAAGGGTAGGGGTTATGGTACCGGTGCTAGTTTGCGCTATGTGTAATTTCGGCCTTCTGTCAGTGTTCGCCGGTTATATATCTAAATATATAGGACTTACAGTACCTCATTATTTTATTACCAGTACTTGATTATATGGCGCATTTGCACAGACTCACGTGATGTGGCCACACATTGACGTTATACTGGTGCTGCGAAGCATATGTTTGTATGTCGTGTTAGTGAGCATAATTTTCATTTGCAAGCCGGACAAGGAAGTACTGTAGCAGTCGTCTGGGGTATCAAATATCATAGTAACATATTGAAATACCGATTATCGAGGCCGTTTTATCTATTTTTTCGAGTATTGGTATTGGGCGTTGGTCAAGGGCCTAATGGATATGTTCCAAGATATCGTGTGATACCTGCGGTATATGCTATATCCATTAGGCCTTAATCAAGTACCAGCAAAGAAGTCAGTTTTGGATATTAGTTTCAATAATTGAGGGGAGACCGATCTTCATGGATTTTCGACTATCGGTACTGGTATCGGCCATTAGCAAGGTGACAGGATCGATCGCCATATCCGCCTTGAAAAAAATCAACATCGGTCAATCTCTAGCCTGTAAATAGCAATAACCTCGTAGGCCAACATTTTTTTCGCAAATGTAGAGTTCTTATCATTTTTAACGTTGTTACTCATTAAAGGCCAACATTTTTTTCGCAAATGTAGAGTTCTTATCATTTTTAACGTTGTTACTCATTAACTCGTAACATTTGGAGTTTAATTACCTAATTTCTAGAATGTTTTGCACGTCAGAACAACATGTTCTACGGTGATTTGAGACGATGGAAGTTGGGAAACGAGCTAAGCTACGTCCAACTCCTGTTTCATGTGGCACGTAGAAATTTTAAGGCTACTCACCTATCAGAAGAGTGTGATAGTGATCCGGGTTATAATCAGGAAATATCAACAAGTATGCTAAGCAATGGCCTTGAATTTATGACCTTAGTAGGGTGAAAACACCCTGAATTCAAAACAACAGAAATTTGAACTCGTTTCGAATCCTGTAACGTCATTGAATTATTAATAGCAGGCAGTGAAAACTTGTTTACGAGACAAGTGATGCAAATTCAGGGTAATTCAAAATTTTAATGCCTAACTACAAAGCTCAGTCGCTCCCGGATATTTGAGTCAGATTTTTGTGTCAATTTCAATCAGTTTGATGGTTGCGGTTCATGAATCATTTCAGATAGGAGGATAAAATCGGGGACCGCTTGCCTGGTAGGTGCCAACGTGTCTAAACTCGTATCGTTGCTCCTGTGTGGTCGTTGTAAATTTGTGTTTTGGTTAATTTCTCCCTTGATTTTCTGAATATTAACTGCCTTGCAAGCTCACAAAATTTTGTATAGCTAGATAAGGATAGTACAAGCCAGACTGTTGAGACTGGAGCGTGAAGATGTATCTCTGAGATATGAGGACTAGATATGGTGCACGAGACGAACAAATAGAGAGCTCGGAATTCTGGCAACTCTTGATAGGAAAGGAAGGGAAGAACACTGTTCATTTTGTCCGTATTTGATTTTTGCTGCGTTTACACAGAGTAACACGATATAATTATGTGCACACTACTGGTGCGTAATTACGCATCTTATGGCCTCATGAATTGGTTTATTTTATGCAGTCGTAAAACTTCACCACGGTTTCACACTCTCATCAATGTTTATTGGTTTTTGAAATCTGGGAGTCAATATTGGATTTTTAAGATATTCAAATGCTAGATTCTGATTGGCTTTGATTGAAATTCACGCCCTAATTATGGCCGGTTTGACCTGATGACCTAATAAACCAATGACCTTCGTCTAACATCCTTTCCCTGATCAATAAATAGTGTTGACCTATATAGAGTCTTCACCAATATAACTTGTACGTGCAAAATTATCAACTAAACAGGATGTCCGAACCACGTGGTGTTCTTAGCCATGGCTCCTTTTCACGATTATCTCGCGATAACATTATCAGTGGTCAGCTTTTTTGCCATTGTAAACGGCCTCAGTTCATTCTGGAATCAGTTAACGACATATCCATTTGATCTGATAAAGAACCAGAGCTATGAATACTTGTCAACTTATTTTTTAGTAAACTGACTCCTAGACTATGACATTAAATTTGTGATAAATATAATAAGTCACCACAGATTTAACGTCCAGTCCAGTCCATCTTCACCTGATGAAGGAGCAGAGCTCCGAAAGCTTGTGTGTTATATACCAATAAACTGGACTGGACGTTAAATCTGTGGTGACTTATTATATTTATTACTATTTGAATCGTCCGCCATCGGCTCCACTATTTTTCGTATCATTAAATTTGTGGTGAGGTTGCCCACTGTATATATATTGGTGCCATTTTATTTTTCACCTGATGAAGGAGCAGAGCTCCAAATTAACCAGTCCGAAAAACGCAGCTTCAGCAATGTAGGCATATACAATGCTTACTAGACTCGTGGTAATATACATGGATTTTGGACTTTCATTTTAAGCCACTTGGAATTCCCAGCCAGTGACAAAATGCAATTTCATAAGCTAGATGTTCAAATTTGAATATGAAAAGCGGAACCGATGGTGGACGTTTGTCAACTATCATAAAGATTCATCGCAGATTTAATTAACCAGCCTTTTATTCATTGAGAACCAAAGCCTTCACAAGCTATATTTATATATCATATTCACAAGCGGAGCTCCGAAAACAAGACAAACGTTATAATGAAGCTCCGCTTTAATCAACTAGGGATATGTCAATATATTCGTATCAGAATACCGGTATCGATAATTTATGAAAAATTGACCACTGACTAGCTTTCATTTTCTCATGAAAAGGTATTCATTCTCATTGTTTGCAACAATGCTCTAAAACTATGTGTGGATTGTTGTTTGGTCTCTCATTGCGTAGCATTGTTAGCTCATAAGTGTCGATCATTTTTGAATTCTTTTCAAACAAACTCTTGTGACCGAGCTCAAGTGGTCGACCCGGAACTGTTGGAAATTAGCTTAGAATAACAGAACAGCCATTTTATTTTGAAATAATATCAACAGCACCACCTAGTGTTTGATAACATTTTGTTGTTGGCAACTTGACGGCATTAGAAAAACGTACCGGTAAGTGATTTGTGTGACAGCTGGAGAATTAAATTCTTCTCGGTATACACAGCAGTCTAATGACAAAATCTCTCTCTCTCTCTCTCTCATTTACATGTCCGTGGGAGTGTCAACAGCCAAGTCAGCCATAGCGTTTATTATATATATCTCTCTCTGTCTCTCTCTCTCTCTCATTTACATTTCCGTGGGAGCGTCAACAGCCGTAGCGTTAACCTCTCTCTCTCTCTCTCTCTCTTAATCACAATTTTATATATCTTTGATCTGATCTAATCATAGTAATAACCAATTTTTGCTAATTAAGATTCCATTCATTCACAATTGTAACTACAGATTTAGCGTCCATTCATTCAATGTCACATTTGCGTGAAGTGTGTGCTTTGATGGTCAATCATGCAGTGATGTCGTGTTGTGGAGTCCGCCAACTGCTCCACTATATTCTTTGTTGTGTAGTAAGAAGTCCACACCTCCTGATGAAGGAGCAATTTTTCTCTCCACCAGGATTTAGGCTTATTATAGTAATTGCAACCAACTAGAGTGTATTGTGACATCACAGAAGCTGTCCTTTTTCAATGGCTCAGTTTAAAGTTGAAGACAAACAAATCGAGAGAAAGTGAGTCTTGACGTTATCTTCAATAGCCGTATCTAACATGCTGTCTAATTTTTTTAGTCTACCAGCGCGAATTTTGAATGGCGGTATCGCCGGTCTAACCGGTGTAACATGCACATTCCCGCTGGATCTCGTCAAGACCAGGCTTCAAAATCAACGTACCGTCAACGGACAACTGCTCTATAAAAATACGTAAGTCTCTCTCTTCATTTTTGAAATTTCTCTCAAATTTCCTGATTTATATTTTTGCGTCGACATGACTTTTGAAATGCATAATATTCATGTTTCATATTTCATAATCTTATTATTGTGATGCTGATTTTTGCTTGTCCCAGATTGCGGGGATGCAACATATATTAAGTCAGATTTTTTACGGTGACTCAAATACCCTTAAGTTAGTTGGCGCCGTTGTCACTATTAAGGACCAGGCATTATCTAACGTTTATGGTGAATGTAATATACCTACCAATTGCCAGTTTCCTAAAACAGAGCCAAGCACTGGGAATAAAACATGATCATTTGGATGGGTTGAACATAATCGTTTCCTGAATATGGGAAATCACGAACGAACGACCGGAAACAGAAGGAATCGTGTGATGTTAGCGGGCCTGTGATGCGGATCGTATGCAATACTGAAACAGACTAGTGTGTTGATTTCCGCGACTCTGGATGGGCGCATCGGATCGTATATCCAGAATCGAGTCGAATCACAAATTATTCCAATTTATTCAAAGATAATTTTGAATCCATGGCGCTATCTAGTGTTTAACTGCAATCAGAACTTCACCAAAATAGCTTAAGTTGCCGTTATTTTGTAATATTTTCAAATATATAATGATAACTTCACATGCCGCTAAATTCATGCATTACCTTAGTACCGGGTAATCTTTGAGAGGTGGTGATTCGATGATTTGATTCGTGTTCAGAATCATGAATGATTCCATTTTATTATTACGTCATAATATTCAATATTTTCTGGTGATTTTCTTGAAAATTCCATCAAATTATTTGAAGAATACAGTGGATTCGATGACGGATGATCAATATATATATCGTAAAGAAGATCGCCACAAATTTAACGCCCGGCCTTGGTTTATTGAGAATTCTTAATATCAAAATATTCGGCTTAGTGATAAATATAATAAGTCACCACAGATTTAACGTCCAGTCCGGTTTATTATGTCGAAATTCATCATATTTTTTCCGTGTAACGCAAAGTTTGTTTTTCAGAACGAGAATCGACGAATAGAGCAGAGCGTCGACCGCAATACCTCGTACTGACTTTATATTTTTCTAGTGACTAACTCGCCGCTTTCCTCCCCAAAAATGAAATAAATACAGCCGTAGTAGTTCGTAGGCAACTAAAGATAGACTCGTCTATCTAAATATTTTATTAGTGTTTAGTTGTGACGTCATCATTATGCATCATGGTTATGATGTCATAATGAAGGTGGCTTGAAGCTGAAATAATTTTTCATTGACGAAGAGCCATTTTTCTGAAAGTACGGGTAACCTCTGACCTTTCGTGTTGCCATGGTAACAGTGATTTTTTTCTCTTTTTTAGATTTGACTGTGCCGTGAAAGTCTTCAAAAATGAAGGTTTTTTTGGAATGTATCGAGGTGAGTTGTGATCTCTCTCTCTCTCTACTGATACTAGTACACGTCAGAGTTATTAAGACCACCCTCTCTCTCTCTCACTAGGTTCAGGGGTCAATCTCCTTCTCATAATGCCTGAAAAAGCGATCAAACTTGCCGTTAACGACACGCTTCGGCAGTCAATGTCTCGAGGCGGTCAGTTGTCGGTAATGCAAGAAGTGGCTGCTGGAGCCGGGGCTGGCTTGTTCCAGGTTATCGTAACGACACCGATGGAAATGTTGAAGATTCACGGACAAGACGCTGGTAGAATCGGTGAGATACTTGTGCTACTGGTTGTGAATTCTTTTGGACGTCTCGATGTCTGTATATGAATTATACAGGCTACTGAATATTATAAATTTATAAAAAATAGGGGCACGAATGGCAGACGATCCAAATAGTAATAGATATAATAATAAGTCAATGTCCAGGTATTCGAATATAATTGATTGACAAGTTTTTGGAACTTCACCCTACTTTAGTAATAGATAGAATAAATCACCACAATTTTAACATACAGTCCACTTTATTGGGTTGTAATTCACAAGCTTTCGCAGCTCCACCCTACTATAGTAATGGATAGAACAAGTCACCACAGATTCAACGTCAAGTCCAGTTTATTGGAATATAATTCACAAGCTTTCGGTACTTCACTCCTTCATCAGAATACTGGAGACTGGACTCTAAATTTGGTGTGACTTATTCTAAGTTTGAACATGATTTATGATTATTAATTTATAATTCCTGTTCTACAGCTGCGATGAACTCTGTTGCAAACGGTCACTCGACCGCGACAGCTGCAATTCAGTCAAGATCAACGTTGTCTGTCGTAAAGGATCTTCTCCATTCGAAAGGAATTGCCGGCCTTTACAAAGGACTTTGTGCTACCCTTATGAGGTAACAATTACTATCTAGACCTGATGAAGGAGCTCCGAACGCTTGTGAATTATAACCCATTAAACTAGACTGGGTGTTAAATCTGTGGTGACCTATTCTATCTATTACAAAAGTAGGGTGAAGTTCCAAAATCTTTAGAAATATTTCCCATTAAATTGGACTGGATGTTAAATCTGTGGTGTCTCATTCTATCTATTACTATAGTAGGGTCAAAGGTGATGATGTGTTGGAAAATGATGAATTTCTGCTCATTTAGCAGCTGTTCATGCTAGAATCGGTAGTTAAAAGTGCTTATACCGTTAATCTTTGTCTAGGGACATCCCCTTCTCTGTTATCTACTTTCCACTATTCGCTCACCTAAACGCGCTGGGATTGCAGACTGTGAACGACACTCGCTCTCCGTTTCTCGTGACGCTACTCGCTGGGATGGCTGCAGGAGCTACGGCCGCCGTGTCCGTCAACCCTATGGATGGTAAGTGTCGTGTGGTTTTGGACGTTTATGTAGGACGAGGACGAGAGAGAAGCGAACCGCGGACCACGTCATCCACTCCAACGGAGTGACTGGTCTGAGAAACCAGGATCAGGCCACCAAGAAGTGACTGCCCTGACGTTTAGTCCAAAGAAATGTATTTGGAAATGAATCCAGTAGCTTTTGTCCCCATAATTTTAACGTCTAGCTAAATTTATAGCAGATTGCGGACGATTAGTTACGATAGAGAGACAGATAATAGTGCAGTACCCTTGCCCTTTAACGTTTAGTCTCAGCCAAGTGTGGTGTAGAGGAGAAAACGGCAGATGACGTCATCCATTCTAGTACAAGACCACCCAATGAGTGACTGGTCTGAAAAACCAGGATGATGCCACGAAACAGTGGCCGACATCTATTCCAAAGATAGCGAAGGTAGAAGGTGGGCCCTCAATTTGTGGTCTGACGTGCTTAGGATATCCCAGTTATTTCCCGCCATCGACTCCGCTACGATTTTTTGAAACCGCTCTCTTTTCAGTGATCAAGACGAGACTACAGACATTGACCCCAGCGTCCAACAAGAAAGAATACAACGGGTTTTTGGACTGTGCCAGGTATGTTCAGCCTCGACTGCCAAGTCTCGAGTTACGAACGAGTCCGTGGTATGCCAATTATGGGATTCGTAAAGAAAATTCGGGGACCGTGACGCCTTAAATTTAGTCTACCTGGCGAAGATGAGTATATTAATAGCAGAAATATCCATAAAACTATAATATATAAATACCAGCTTCACCTGCAAAGAATTTGCAAAATCTAGTGCGCCAACTTAACGACACCGCTAACCACACAGAGCGCAACACCTTGAAAGTGCCGTACACCATTAATAACGCAAAATCTCAACTAACTGAGCTCACCCCTTTCATCGCTTTTTAGAAGAATCTTCAAAGAAGAAGGAGTTCGTTCGTTCTTCCGCGGCGCTCTCCCTCGCGCTGTCGTCATCGCTCCGCTATTCGGGATCGCTCAAAGCGTCTATTTCCTTGGTATCGGCGAACACATTCTCGGCATTAATCAGTTAAGACCTGTGTGATGTCACTGTGACTTGTTTATTTTTGATGGTATTTTAACTAATGTTACGCCAGTGTGATGTCACAATGCTCTCACCGTTTATATTGCTTACTATATCACAATGACGAGCGTTCTGTTGGCCTTTGATCTTCATCACACGTGCAAATATTTCTCCTTCCAACTTCAAGATACCACTTGTTATGTCATAATACACTGATTGTTATAAATTTTATTTCGGATTCTTCCTTCACAAAGTGACCAAAAATTTTAAATTATTTCTTCAGTAATTTGGAAACTACAAATATCCACTGGGTGGTGTTATAGAGCTTCCTTATCGCTTTAGTGTTTTGAAATGATGCAAATGAATTGAAATGAATTCATGCATGACATGCGAAGCTGTTTTTAACGATACATATCGACTGACATTGATTTTTCAAACCTCGATACGATAATCGGCTTTCTCGCCAAGTTGATGGACGATAATTATCAAAAAATATGAATCTCAATATTTGGTCATCCCCATCTTCACCGCCATGTGGGTTTATTTTATTTGTTGTTGCTTTCATGATGCTTTCACGGTTGAGTGATTTTCTCTCCTTTTTTGAATCTTTGTTGGCTAGTGCTTTTTGCTGACTCACTATTTCACGAAAAATAGTGGAGCCGATGGCGGACGATCCAAATAGTAATAAATATAATACGTCACCAACGATTTACATCCAGCCCAGTTTATTGGAATATAATACACAAGCTTTCGGAGCTCCACCCTACTATAGTAATAACTAGAATAGGTCACCACAGATTTAACGTCCAGTGCACTTTATTGGAATTTAATTCATAAGCTTTCAGAGATCTACCCTACTATAATAATAGATAAGAATAAGTCACCACAGATTTAACATCCAGTCCAGTTTGTTGGAATATATTTCACAAGCTTTCGGAGCTCTGCTCCTTGATAGAATAAGTCACCACAGTGTATTTGGATCGTCCGCCATCAGCTCCACTATTTTTCGTATCACGTGTCCTTTGTGACACAACAGATAGGCTGCTTACAGGACTACAGTGTTGATTTTTACACTCACCCTCCCTATTAGGCGTAGGATTAGCTCTGTAGCAACTGTGGATGTCCTTACCCATCTTGCGAGTTTTAATCGAACGTACTTCGCTGCTGTAGACCAAAATAACCACTGATTTCGTACTGTCTGAACAAAATAGTGAACGAAACTGTGAAAAAAGTTTGTCTTGGTGTCTAAGATATTGATATTTCTGCTGAATATTTGGTGCATGATGACAGCTGCTTATACTCATCATTAATCTCTTGGTTAGAGTGTCAGTCCACGTGTTTTTCAGCCAGCGATGCGGTGGCGGCTCATTTTCCCGCGTCCTTTTCTGTGGAAGCGCGAAAATTCCATCGTTCCCGTTTCCACACACAGTAAAGCACGCGCCCGCGGATTCTCAAAGAAATGCTTTGAAATAGGCAAGCTTGGCGGCCGTAAAAGACCCCCCTCTCCCCTTCATCATATTAGCGAATACCACACCAGTGCAATTAGGCCAAACTGCAAATCTTATATGATTGTCGCAAACGTCGTTGGTCGGATCATAGATCACACCAGATGGTATTGAAATATGGTCTGCTCTGTTTGGCTGTCATCTCAGTATCGAGGGAGTACGAAGAGTTGCGGTTCTGATCCGGACTATAACCCGGAAGTATTGACGTGACGTGTATTACCTTGGTAGGGTTTAAAACGTCATGTTGCGCTTAGGATCGTTAGGTATCCTAGTTCTGTAGGTCACGATCGCGTTGTTGCTTAATGGTCGCGGAAGTAGAGTTTTAGAAGTAACCGCTTCCACATTCTTGCTTGAAATGTATCTAAAATAGGCCGATTAATGTTGATCCCTGATTAAAGTCAGTCTTAATCGCTGATTAACTTAAAATATATATTTATGATCTCGGTTTAAATCACACCTGAACTTGTAATGAATCTAAAATTGACCGAATAATATTGATCTCTGATTAGAGTGGCTGTCTTAATCTATATTTTTGATTTCGACTTATAATTTTCACGTCGTCGGAGTGTTACGTGCCAGTATCCTATTGACGTCATAATACATATCTGTTGTCCGATTTGATGAATGATTACGATCAATGTTGGCGCGCGCGCATCCGGGTATCCGGGCGGGACGCAATAAGTGCGGCCAGTCTGTTAGCCATTCCTGAAATACCCAGCAGTAAGTACGAATTTTACAACGCTGCCGGTCGGAGTATTCCTATGTCTCGGCCGGACCATGGTAAGTGGTGGACTCTGTGTACTTATTGCCAGAACCTCCCACGCACTGGCTACAGAACCGCCGCCATGTCGAGACGTGGACTACTCGGCCTTCTCGGTGGTTCGTAGAAATTTTGCGATGCATGCGGCCGGGTTAAAACTAAGTTTCGACTGCGTCAAGACTCAGAACCCGCCAGGCACCAGCTATAAGAACCTCGCTCCTTCAAGCAACTTGCTGCATTCATTCCAAAAAAAACAACACATGTTTTAATATTCTTGAATTATTAATAACTTGACATATACATATTTAGGATATCTTGACGCGATGACGTCATCAACTCCTTTGAGGATTTGTATTGAGCTTACTCAACAATGGACATTAAAAGCTATATATAGTTAGTTACGTCACAGAGCTGTCACCCAGCGCGGATAGTGTGATCCGACTTACAGAATATCTTAATAGCAGCCGACGGCAGATGATCGCGTCGGTAGCTCCGATAACTTCCGGACTAAGTTTACAATAGAGAGGCTGAGGGGGAGGGGAGAATAACGGGATATGGTCGAAGAGAGAATGCTGCATTCACATACCCCTGTGAAACACGAAAATTTAGGCGCCGTGTCTTGCGTTCTGGTTTAGAAATTTTGACGACCTACTGTTTGTCCTTTTATCAACTGTGACAAATAAAGGAGGTGGGGAATGTCATTGTGATGTCAGCCAATATAAATCTATTATTTACGTCATATTTAACACATTGTCCCATTGTTCGGTAATATATAGTGAGAATCCGGTCAAGCGTAACGAAGACAATAGCACTAGCTTGTGGTAGTCAGGCTACACGTCGGTTGAAGTCGAGCTGATGGGTACACTGAAGGCTGCAGTCGAGAGTGTGTGTACCCTTCTGTAGGTCGAGTTGCGCAAATTTAGGTACGTTAAGTGTCGGAGTAAGGGTAGGTTGATGCATAAAGGCACGTTATTTACAAGTCGATTGCTGGCCAGCGCCAAAGAGTCGACATAGGTTGATGCGTAAAGGTACTGTACGTTCCAAGTCGATTGTTGGCCCGCGGCCAAGACCGACGAGACTTGAGTAGAAAAGTGTGGGTTGACCGGCACAAGGGCAATGATGGATTGGTAACCGCGGAATGAATATGGGAGAATAGCAAGTCTACGAACGATAGGAATGTAGAGAGTGTTGCCACGCAGACACGCAGAGTACTGCCTCTGCTTAAGACAGGACGCGTATGCGTAGCGTGTGCGACTAGTGCGGTTCGTATCGTTTCAAAAAGCGCCACAGTACGAGAGTAAGGGCAGAAAGTAGTTCGCTTTGGGTTTCTTAGCGAATATTTCAGCTGGAAGGGTCTATCTGGCGTTGAACAGTTGCCCCGTATGTGTGGTTACGATAGTGATCCGGGCTATAAACCATTCATCTTCACCTGATGAAGGAATGGACGTTAAATCTGTGATGGCTTATTATAGCTATTACTAGTTCGATCGTCCGTCATCGGGCTATAAACCAAAAATATATAGTTCACGCGCTTCTAGAGGCTAGCGCTGCCAACATGACCTAAGTAGGGTTACTGAAAATGGCTTAAACGGCAACCATGCCTGACCTGTCGTTAATAACTAATTAATGAGTTTTATCGTAGTACAGAACTTCGAAATTGTTTGAAATAGTTTATTATTATGTATATTATATATATAGTTTATTATTATATCAATATTAACGTTTAAAAGCTTTTCGTCCGACTCTCATCCGTAAACACGCCAGAATAAATTTTGAATCAAAATTATTTCTGATTACTCAGCGACGCGCGTCTTGTGCGGAAATATTGACACGGGTACAATCTAAGCATTGACAGGGCGTCTATTACCTCGAAAAATCCATAAATTCCAAACAACAATCAGGACGGCCCTGGTCGCGAACGGATGGCCTATCGTCATTAAATAGTAATTATAATAATAATTACGCGCCCTTCGCGCGGCGCGCACGAGGATCTAATTGTGTGCGATGCAATGTTGGTGAAAGGTAAAGGCGTCGACCCCCTCGGGAGTTGAGAATATATTTACTGAGTCGTAACGAGATGCATTGTTCGTTAATAATTCATGACCCATCAGTAGCCTTTAGACAATGTTCTTTTTAATTATTCTTGGAAAATATTCCATTGTTCTAGTCAACCGTGTTTAGCCAGAAATAACCTGCTGGACTCAATTAACCTCTAGTTAACGGAAGCTACGTAGCTTGGATTTTTTTTGAAAATTGTCAAATTCTCAGTGACGTCACAATCGCTAGTCTATAACAGCTTCAAATTTTGCTTTTTTGAATAATTTAAATATATCGTCGTCACGGACATATTTAGGTGACGTCAAAATCGTGATTTATTTTTATGCATTTTTAAAATCCGTAATAGCGCCGGCGCGAATATTCAAGCCAGTTTAAGTCGATTCGACGGCTGCGTCAGGCGCTTTCTGCTGCAAATGCATAGAATATGAATAATTGAAAATGCGGGTTGCATATCGCTTGTCATTCGTGACCGTTGATCCTTTTATAGAAACCTCATTCGTTGCGTTGTGTCTCTACCGCATCTGATGCGATTATCCCGTCATAGTCGGTGTGTCGTGGAAGGTGGTTGGAGTGAATACGAGCGAATGTGTCGTCCGGTGTCCACGCCTCCATTTGCCTAAAGATAGAAAACGACGTCACCTTACATTCCTCAGAAAAGCAGCCGAGAGCTTAATATTGTGACGTATCACTCGCCAACCTGTTAACGGTGCCCCAGCTGCTAACCCCGGTCGTGGAGCGCGTCCTCGCCTGCGAGAGATCCTTATAAAGACTTAACAAATATTTACAGCCATTCCAGTTTCTAGTGTCACGTCCGTGGCGCACCAGACCTCATCGGTGATAAGCGCCACTCTATCTTTTAAACAATAATAATACTAATAATAACTCACGAGTGCGACGTGGGAGGTGCTGTGTGTGGATTCGAGGGGATGCGGTGTCCGGAGCCCACAACTCTATACATCTACATGAAAACTCTCGCTTCCACGACTCATGTAATTATCACGACATAGTGAGTGTGCCGTGGAGATGGTCTGAATGGATGCAGCGTCCGACGCCGAGCAGAAAACCCGCGCTACCACGTCTTACGAATAGCGCGACACGGCGAGCCTGAAAAATCGGTGGAGTCGATCCAATTTTATCTACATGAAGAACCGCGCAACCGCATCTGATCCGATCAACGCACCATAGCGAGCGCGCTGTAGAAGGTTGTGTGTTGGATGTCACGCCCGACGTGAGAAATCGCCGCTGATCAGAACTCTGCGTGTGATGACGCGCGTCTGACACGAATATATCACGCCGTATAATGAACGCACTGTGATCGCGGCGCCGGCCTCTAATACAAACCATCACGGCATAAATGCTAATCGAACACCACAGTTGCACATGTATGACGTCATTCATTGTTTTAGCCAAACACTATAGCCGAGATAATACTGAGCTTAGCCATGGTATTCGCGGCCATCTCACGATTCATGAAACGATTCCCAACGACAACACCTCCCGCCATCAAAACAATTTGACAGGTTTTATTTGTTCACGAACAATACACTACGATATCTGTATTGTGACTCAAAAATAGCTTCTGCTGAATCTCATTATAGTTAATGGCCTTTCATCAGCTATAAATAGCTTTGTGTCGTCAGAATGGGATTGCAGAGGACCAGCGCGCGGTAATTGTTCGATCAGAATCGATATATTCCTCGCGACTCCACTCTCTCCTTCAAATAATGATAATTATATTCCTCGCGACTAACGTCGGCAATTAGGAAAATTAATTAGACGGCAGTTAGACAGGCTAACGTAGCCGGTATATGATCTCAAGCTAAGATGTTGTTGTCGTTTTCAACCCTACTAAGGTAATGTAGTCAGGTCCATGCTCAGTACGCGTGTCAATAGTCACGGGATATGATCCAAATCCCAACCCCAACCCAACGGATACCGATTTAAAACTCTTTGATTTCGGTCGGGAATCGAACCTGGAACCTCCCGATCAGAAGGCGGACAGTCTAAACCACTGTCCACTGTTGATTGATTGCGGTAGTGAGCTAATCATCGGGCTCGCGGCGTCATGATTTCAGAGCGGAGACACTGCGGACGCTCAGTCCATGGCCTACTTTAGTACCTAGAGTAGGCCATGCTCACTCGCTCACATACTTCTGCGAGGCTTGGAATTTATGGCGTTTTCACCTACTAAGGTCATTTACGCCAGGTCAATGCTTACGGTATACGAGTCAATACTTCCAGTTTACAGCCCGGATCACTATTACAATCACGACTCTCCGCACTTCCTTGATACCGACTGCCAAGCAAAGAGAACTAACGTGAACATCGAGGGAAACGAGAGATGACAGATAGCGCTCAAGAAATCAAACAATCAAAACAGGGTTGCCACTATACCAGCCTACTATTCGCCTACAGGCAGGGGAAGATCGTCTATGGTTTGAGTCGGTCAGGAATTGAACTCGATACCTCCCGATCAGAAGGCGGACAGTAAAACCACTCTGCCAACTAAACGATTTTGCATCTCTGCGTTTAAAAATAGCCTCCAAGATTGAGCGGCCAGATTTTAATTCCGTGTTTCGATCGATTCTTTGTCTAATCAAACAAACTTACCGCAAAATTGATGAATTTCACCGCCAGTCGGAAAACGCCTGTCTCGTAACAAAGCCAACGTATATTATGATGATATAGTATAACAACAGAGATCATATTATGACATCATAAGAGGACATATTCCGGAAGTGCTAGGAGTCGTTAGACAGTTTCTAACGCGCAGGTGATCAGGCTAACGGCCGCGCCAATTCGCCGGGCGACAACAACGGATGCAGGGGGCGTATTCGAAAGCTTTCCAAGCTCGTTCGGTTGGGTTCGAATACCGCACGGAGCTCGCGAGGTAGGATCAAACGACCGACTTCGGGTCGTCTCTCCCAAGCAATGATCAACTGCAGTTGCTGGCCATTACGATACTTGCCACTACTGCAAGAGACGTGGCCTGTGGATTGCTTATAGCAGGATAGACGTTTTATCTAAAACTGTGCATAAACGTAAGTTTATTATTAAATTTTCGGTAAGAATTTGTAACTATTGTGATGTAAAAGTACCAGCGATTATGACGTAGTACAAAGTTGCGAAAAATCAAATATTTTAAACTATTTTCATACCTTTTCAGCATTTATCGAATTCTGTTTATTTCCTATAAAAATTTGAAACATTTTGTAATCATTGTGATGTAAAAGGTTGCTATTGTGACGTGGTAAGTCACTACAAAGTTCCGTTATGATAAAACAAGCCTTACGAAACATCTGTCTTCATTAGTTTGGTGAGTCGGAGTCACTTTCGCGAATAATCGATCACCCGCCAACGTAGGAACGGGGAACAAACTCGCAGGATACATTAGCGATGGTATCGCTACAAATGGAAGCTTCTAGGCTGATTTTAAAGACCTTTGCGCTAGTCAGGTTTTGTTCCAAGGTATGTTGAATACATCGTAAAGAAGATTACCTCAGATTTAATGTACAGTGCTGGCGTCTATTTGATGACCTTGACTTGTAGGCTGTCGGATGAATTACGAGCTTGTTATGACCGATAGAGATAGAGATAGAGCCTTTAGACTGGTTAACGTACAGTTATTCTGTCTCGTATAACATAGCCAGAATCGCATATAGGCTGCGAGTATTACGTGCTTCCTTACAGAATTGATTTCCAGTGCCTGGTTCGATGTTAATTTGACTAAATTTTTCCTTGTAACTCTGAATGTAATGAAGGCCAAGTTTAATTGAATTCTTTTCGCAGTACAAGTTGACTTTTGGCCGACTCTATAGACAGAGCTCAGTAAAATGGGTATTGCATAATTTGAATCTGATGCCACTGCTGTATCTTAGTGTGGACCTAGGCAGGTACCCACGGGTATGAATCTATAGCAAGTTGCCACGCAGAGAGTGCCACCACTACCTAGGAAATTAGTAGGCCTATAGTAGAAATGCGAGGAAAAGCAACCATGTTAGAGATCAATAGCTACAAACAGAGTGTCACCACTACCTATAGGAAATTAGTATAGTAGAAATGCGAGGAAAAGCAACCACGCAGACATACAGAGCTCAATCTCTGCCTATGAAAAGGAAGTTGAAACAGCAACGGCGTCCGCATAGGCGTCCCGAATTGAGACGTTACGCCCAAGTTGGATATTCAACACTACTGCGAGAACGCCCGTACGCGCCTCACCCAGACTATAGTAGCCATTTACAACTTAGACCAACCCCACGTCAATCAAATAGACATCGAGTATATATTGTTAACGCCGTTGCTAGGCATCCTACGAATGATTAACTCTTTTGTGAAAGCAAGTCGTTATGTCGTAGCAAGAAAGAAGTCTGCATTAAAATTTTATGATGACACAATGAAACTGTATCATATTACATTGGGTCGTGTGACGTAGCAGATACGTCACAAATCAAACTTATCTCACACCATTGTGTCGTTGATCCAGTAAACAAACGGGATGTAAACGCAAACAATGAGCGTCATTCGAAGCTACAGTATAAGCAGCAGTTCACTACTTTCGTTCGACCTCGCAGCAAGCGTAGACTACAGAGTTTGAGGGTCGCTGATAGGATGAGCAACTGTGCAGTTGTTGCTGTTGTGAATTTATGGCGTTTCAGTGCAGTGCAGTGGAGCCGATGGCGGACGATCAATAGATATCGTAAAAAAGATCACCACAGATTTAACGTCCGGCATTAGTTTATTGATAATGACAATATTCAATATTCTCAATATACTATGGCTGGACGCTAAATCTTTACAATAAATATTCATTCTAATTCTCAATAAACTAAGGCTGGACGTGCGTCGGTGGTGATCTTCTTTACAACACCCTACTAAGGTAATATACGCCAGGTCAATGCTTAGTACGAGTGTCGATGCTTCCAGTTTGCAGACCGGATCGCTGTCACAGCCGCAACCTTCCGCGCTCACACGACACTGAATGCTAAGCACAGAAGGAACGGATACCAATTTGTTTTACCCGATCTGGACGGACGCTAGTACGAAGCGTTGGTACCAAGGGAAGGACCCTACTAAGGTAATGCTTACGGTAGACAAGTCAAAACTTTCGGTTTATAGCTCTGATTAGTGTCATAACCACAACTCTCCACACACCCCACCAGATATTACGCCAACTGCCCCGCACGTAAAGAACGGACACCAATTATGACTTTGACTCGGTCGGGAATCGAGCTCGGAACCTCTTGATCAGAAGGCGGACAGTCAAACCACTCTAATATCTCGACTCTTTATTTTTCAGATTTTAAAGTTATTTAACTGCAGTAGATAAGTAGTCACGCTTGATTGATTGCTTTGTTACGTCATGTTTGGTAAGAAGAAAAATGAAAACAAAGAACAAAAAGTTAAAACAGAAAAGGTCAGACGAGTTCATCTAGCAACTTGCTTTGGAATCTGTAGGTGCCCGATTTGACCCCCGATCTTGGCATTCCCACAAGTTTCTTCGCGCCCGCCCGCCCTCTGGGACTATTTGATGACGTCATTACGTTCTATGTCGCAGATTACTACACGCAAAGCAGCTAGCCGCTGGTGGGCGCAAGGGAGCAAGTCGACAGATGAATCTTCTGAAGCGTCAGGATTTCGTGCTCGGTTGCCATGGAGAGGCAGGTCAGTAGCCTACTTTATGGTGTGTGTGTGCGTGCGTGCGTGCGTGTGTGTGTGTGTGGTTAAGATGATGAGATGATGAGTCTTTATTTCCTCACAGGAGAAGCTCCGCAGATATCACCCCGAGAGATTCGGAGTCGTCAAACCCAGAGCGGGAAGAGAACCGAGTCGTCCCAGAGTATCATGGCAGACGACGCAACACAACTCCTACCGGCGAGCTGATAGCCTCTGTCATGAGCACGGGTTCTAACCAGGTTAGTGACAAGCTAATGTCAATGCGGCTGCATCTACGTTATGTGAATGTTGGCTTCGTAGCGTATTGATAAGGCCTAGTTGCTTCACCCTTGTGCCTGGCGCCTTGTAACTCTTTTGCCTGGCGCCTGGTGACGCGCTCCTCATTCCTCGTGTCTCGCTCGCGAACTTGAATTTGCGCCTCGAACCTTGTGCGCCTTGCGCTCCTAATTAATTGTGCGTGGCACCTACGCGCCTCGTGTCTGATGTCCTACTCTCTCTTTACGGACCTCGCCTTCCCGTCGTTCGCTCCTCGCGCGTCTCGCGACCGTCACTTCTCGCGCCTTGCGCTCCTAGTTAATTGTGCGTGGCACCCACGCGCCACGTTTCTTGCGCCGCGAAATCCTCTTTCTACGCGCCGTGCGGAACCTCTCTCTTTGCGCCTTGCGTTTCCTCGCCTCGTTTCTGGCGCGTTGCGTTCCTTGTGCGACGTGCGTAAGCCTACTTAGTACCCCTTTCACTTTTCGCCTCGTGCCTCGGGGTTCCGGCCTCATAACGTCGCGATCTCCAATTCATCCTGTCACTTGTGCATGGTGCCTTGCGTTCTCTTGTGGCTCTGCACTCTTCGTGTCTTGCGGCCCTTTGACTTCGCTGCTGACGCCTCAACCCTCGCATGCCTCACCCAGTCACCTCGAGCCTTGTGCCTCCCGCTTCTAATTAATTGTCCGTCGCGACTAGGCTTCTCGTTTCTGGCGCCCCGCGCTCTTCCCTGTTCGGGCCTCGCCTCGCGCCTTGCGTTCCCGTCGTCTTGTGCCTGGAGCCTTGCGGTCCCTGTGCCTCTATACTCTACCTGTTTGCGGCCTTTGAGTTCGTGGCTGGCGCTTCAACCCTCATGCATCACTCATTTCGTTCTTTTCAGTTCGGCGCAACTTCCGGTCGACGGGTTGTAATTCCTCTGATCACTGTGGCATCTGAAAGTTTTGACCTTGGAAACGAAGCAATCCCAGGTATGGTGTCCTTCTTCTCCAGGTCTAATTCCAGGTACAGGTCCGGGTCCGAGTTCGGCTCCTGGTTCCGGTTCTGATCCAGGTCATCGTCCAAGTCCGGTTCGGGTCCAGGTCATCGTCCAGGCCGGGTTCGGGTCCAGGTCATCGTTCAGGTCTGGTTCGGGTCCGGGTTCGGGTCCAGGTCATCGTCAAGTCGGTTCGGGTCCGGGTCAGGTCATCGTCCAGGCCGGGTTCAGGTTTGCCTTCGGCTCCGGTTTTTGGTTATGATCCAGATCATCGGCTAGGTCCGATTCGGGTCCAGGTCCAAGCCGGGTTCGGGTTTGCCTTCGGCTCCGGTTTCGGGTTCTGATCCAGATCATCGTTCAGGTCTGGTTCGGGTCCGGGTTCGGGTCCAGGTCATCGTCAACACAGGTTAACCAAAGCATCGGCTCCAACGGCTATTGACTCTTTTCCGGCACTCCAATCCTCGCCACTAGATGGCGCATTTTTAATTTTTCGTGCTCTCTTTTGGTGAGTGTCTGGGCATGTATAGCCTAACAAGTGTTGTTACGTCACAGAGGAGGGTGAAGTAATGGACAACAACAACAATGCATCGGAGACTGACGCTCTTTCCTTCGACTTCGATTTTAAAGGCAATGGTGAGTTCCCTCCCCGGGGAATCCCCTCTAACTCTCTAATTTTATCTAATTCACCCCTCGTCTGATATATTTCCCAGGCTTTTTCTATCCGGCCGAATATCTACTTGGACCGCATCATCTTGACGTCACAGAAAGAGCATCGCACCGACCATCCTACAGGTAAGTTCATCCTGCAATATGGAGAGGCCTATCCGGGTTCTGTCGCAGTGGCATAACCGGTAGATCCGGTAGATCCGGACAGATTTCATTTTGGTAATGTTGTCGTGATGGCATGCAATCCGCAAGGTGCCGCTGCTGTGCCTTAAGTAAAATATGACATCTGTAGTTAAAAGAAAGAAAGATACGGTATGCCTGGTTTCTATACGCGTTCATTATAATGCGAGAAATGTCTCATTGGAGCGAGTTTTTCCTACCCCAAACTCGAGCCCACAACGCAATCGCTCTATTTCAACCACCTCCATAGAGTAAGTCCGTGGATAAATTCGTTCTCACAAACCGAATTTTCCGTTTATTCTAAGTTTTTGTCGCACGGCACAAAATTCATACCAGGCTTAAACGCCACCTTTTGGACCCCTGCCTAAATTTGGTGACAATGCGAGAATCGAATCTTATTCAATCCGCAAGGTTTCGCTAATGCGCCAAGCCGAAGTTAAATATCACAACACCAGTGCAATGTCAAGTCATTTGCTGTACGGTAAGTTCTCGGCTGCGGTGGAAACACAGCTGGGTTGTGTAATAACAAATGGAGCTTTTGCGACGCAGAACCGCGGGGCTGGTGGCAGATGTGAGTGAGTGGCGGTGATTAGGAAATGAGTGTTGTGGCCATGATAGCACATTCAAGCAGGGCTAATTAACATCGGTGCTGAGGGACAGATAGAATGGTGTTTCGAGAGCTAATGGCGGGATCAACCAGCGTGTAGGGTTCTAATCACGTTTCAAATAATTTGTGGTTCAATCTTTTCTGGCTAACACTGTTCAGATAGACCACGGGTGGCTTGGCATCTCTGAATAGCGCTATGCAGGATATGTAGATGCGGTATAGGGCTAATGGCGGGATCTACCAGCGTTTAGGGTTCTAATCATGGTCAAATAATTTACGGTTGGCTTGACATCTCTGATATAAACTAGACAGCAGTGAGATAGCGCTATGCAGGATTTGTAGATGCGGTGGACAAGTTTAAGTAATAGGGAATTGGTTTGGCCGAATGCGTTAGCGGACGCCGACGGGCGATTACTGAATTGTGGGATTTGTGTTGTGGCCATGATAAAGCAGAGCTATTTGTCGGCTATTTTAATATCAAGTAAGCGTAAAAGTCTAAATACGCATCGGCAATACGTATTTCAAGTTCCACGGATATTCTGAATTGAAGTTTACGGCTTTCCTGTCTGTTACTTCGTACAGGAATGCTTGTACGTGAGGTTCGACGACATAATTAATATCTGCTTCATGGCAGTCTGCTTAGCGGGAAATGACTAACTAACATTGTTGCGTAACTATTATTCGTTTGTTGACTAACAATCGACGAACTTTTCCCGCCTGTTTATTAATTGCTGCAAATTTGCATGCATTGTGAGCAAGAGTACGTTTAGACCGTACAGTGATGCAGTTATATTCTATAAGTGTAATCGCGTGGTGGTTTGGCACGTAGGTAGTTTTTTAGCGCGTATAGGCCGACTGCAAGTCTAGTGATATCCAGCCCAAGGCAATTTCGCTTCAAACCCACAGTACAGTCACAGTAAACGCTACCGCTGAACAGGAGTATGGTTAGACGTTAATGTTGGAATTATACACTTCTAATAAATAAGTAGGCGTATAAGTGTAAGCGCGTGGTAGTTAAGCAGACGTCATAGTACGTTTAGACATCGGTCCGTACGGCGTTAAGGATTTGTGACATTTCACCCTACTAAGGTCACGTCAGGTCATGAAAGCCAGGGCACGGATTAGTACACGTGTCGATATTTCCTGGTGATAGCTTGCAGTCGCAACCATAACACTCCGCGTTCCCGCCTCACTGTGAACGGTCGGGAATCGAATCCGGGATCTGACGATCTGAAGAAGGCCGACAGTTAAGCTTACATTAATGCTATGATGCACCAGTTTCGATTCAAATTCTCAGGATAGCATGTAGTAGTATAGAGTGTAGGCCTATTTCTAAACAATTGCCGACCGGATATCCGGATATCCAAACCACTTTAGCTTTCCATAACAAGGAAGTATGTTGTTAGAGCGAATATGGAAAAGCGCATAGAGGCGTGGAGATAGACTGGTCTAAATAGTTTGTTAACGTTTTCTGCACAATAGTTAGCACGCTGAACCTGTAATTGTTTTGATTTGGCTCGGTTCCGGTTCCGGTTCCGGTTTGTGTGCAGTTTGAGGACAGTAATCTGACTCGGCTTAGTTGCCTGCGGGAACTGCATTCATTCCTGGCAACTACAAGTTCCGGACTTATGGCGTATTCACCTTACTAAGGTCATGTACAGCAAGTCAATGCTTAGTTTGCGTGTCAACACTTCTGGTTTATGGCCTGGGTCACTGTGGCCTGGATCACTGTGGCGATAGTTTCTCGGAAACTCGTTGGAATGATGGTGGTGATGGTGGCCCGTCTCTGTGAAATATTCAAATTAGCAAGAACAGTCATGACAAACGCGTCGCAGTGTTCTCCGTGGGCAAAGTGTTTCCCGGGGGCACGTGGTTCCACGTCAGCACAGTGTTCCCCATGAGCCCAGTGTTTCCTATGAAACAGTTTTCCCCACGAGCACAGTGTTTCCCATGAAACAGTGTTCCCCATGAGCACAGTGTTTCCCATGAAACAGTGTTCCCCATGAGCAAAGTGTTCCCCATGAGCACAGTGTTTCCCATGAAACAGTTAAACAGTGTTCCCCATGAGCACAGTATTCCCTGTGAACACAGTGTTTCCATGTGAGCACAGTGTTTCCCTGTGAGCACAGTGTTCCCCATGAGCACAGTGTTCCCCATGACATCAGCCCTCCGTCGATACTGAATGGTCAAAGCAGAGAATGACGGGATACCAATTTTACAGTCTAACCTGGGACCTCCCGATCATAATGCGGGAAGTCAAACCACTCGCCTAATTGAACCTTCTAACTCCCCGCTCTGACTGCAAAGGTAGAGAAAGAACGGAAACCGATTGGCACTTTTGAGAATTAAACCCGGAACCTCTCGGCCAGAAAGCGGACAGTCAAGCCACTTAGCCAACTGAGTGGTGTGCGTTTGAATATTTGTGGAGCCGATGCGTGTGGGGGGGGGGGCGATAATTAACTCCCGTGGAAATTAAGATTTGATTAGAAGCTTGCTTGAATGAAGTGCCGCTGAGTTTTGTACAGCTCATTTGCCTACGTGCCGTAAACCAGTCTATGAACGACGTCATTAGAATCGGCAGGTGACACTTTTAAATTTAGCAAATTTTGTTTTGTGACGATATAATTGTGAGTATTTGCTATTTTCTCACATCACAGATACTTTTTTTGGCGATATTCAGAATATTTGTTTTTGGTTAAGAATTAAATGTGACTTTCTCAATTCTAAACTACGTCGTTTGCGGCGTTTTGAAACGCTTTTGAAGAACGTTCGAATTTTGTCGCTTAAGGCGAATTTTCACACCGATGCTGAAATTTCCTTCGCTTTTTCTTGGACAGAAATGCGAGGCTGTTGGACATGCAGTCATTCTAAATCAATGTGAGAGGGAGGCTGGGCTCAAGAGTAGAGAGAGAGTGAGGAGTAAATTAAATAGGTACTCTGAAAAATTTACTGCTGCTCCATTTTTTTGGGCGGGGATGCGAAGGTTTTGACTTACTCTCAGTTTGTACATCAGTGCAATTTCAATACAGGGGGAGCGGATAACTTGAAAGAGAGAGAGAGAGAGAGAGAGAACGCTTATCCTTAGGCAGAGAATGCTCTGCTGCATACAGCATCGAATTTAGAGGCGAAAATACTAGGGTACTGCATTGTACATGCACAGATACTGAGAGAGAGAGAGAGAGAGATTTAGGTAAACTTGCGATTTTCCATACAACGTTGCTAATAATGTTAGTCTAATATTGAGACATGAACTTATTCATGTTTTATCGCACGTTGTCTAACCAACAACAATGACTACTGGTAGATGTAACGTTTAGTGTTGATATAACCAAGTTATTGAATTTTTTCGCTACGTGTGTGGTCGACATTGTGACGTGTTCGAGCGTCACAATGCCTTTTTATGAATGTTACGATCTAACCGCTGAACTTGACAATTAGACCTAGTTTATTAGATGACGTGTTAGATCGGTCAGCTGCTCTTAGTTCAGATAGATATTTGGGTTAGAAGCAGAGCGCTCAATAGACAAGCAACGAAAACAGCCTTAACTTCTGCTTTCCAGGTACTTTTATGGCATTATTATATGATTTCATGAGGCCCCACTTCGTTTTCTAGCCAAAAATTGGTACTCTGTGCGCAACGCGCAATAGATTACTATAGTAGGGTAAATTCCTCGCATTTTACTGCACTCATTTTCTTAAGCAGAGGTGGAACTTTGTGTGGCGGCAATGCCACAACGCGCAACATGTTGCAGAAGGTGGTACTCTGTTAACTGTGTATCTGTGTGGTTACACCCAATATCGTGGGCACTTACCTCGCAGAAGTACGTGAGCGACTGAGCGCCCGTATAGTCTCTGCTCTGAAATCATGACGCCGCGAGCCCGTTGATTGGCGCACTGTCGCGATTTTTCCGATCAATCTATCTATTACAATTTCAAGAGTCCAATATATACGAGGAAGGTACACAATCTATAGCTTGCTACCACGCAGACACGCAGAGCACCACCTCATGATAAGAATATGCGAGGTAGGTATAGCCGACGATAGCCACACAGATACACAGTTAACAGAGTGCCACTTCTGCCTAACTGTAGAGTATACTTCAAAACTTCCACGACGCATTTCTGTATTTACCAAACGCATTTCTCAGTAAATATGACGTTATCTTCTTCATCTGTTACGCAAACAATCCTGTCATTATTACGCATATGAATGAGTGGTTTGTGTTATTTTTATTCTCTACGATCAATGTCTGCCCACTCAACCGAAACTTGAGAACGTAACAATGCCGAAATCTTATCCCCACACGATCACTTTTTTTGCTGAGCTGACGGTTGACGCATCGTGAAACTTTGTGTAGAATTTTCCATACGAAAGTTTCATGCAGTTGAGTCGCGTCACGGTTGATATTGTGACTGGTTTGGTGGAAGTTTAGCGAGCTGAAAGCGGTCAATTTGGTCTGTACGCTAGATGAGAATCATAGAAATCTATTGCATGGTGCCTTTCGAGAAGTATAGAGTATCACATCTGTAAGTAAAACTAACAGGGGGGGAGCACCCCTGACACTTGACAGCAATCTAAAGCGTGTTGCGTGTTGCGACACAGATACACAGAGACGCCCCCTGCCTAAGAAAAAGAAAACGTAGTAGCGTCATTAACAAACAACGCCTTAAAACCAAGCTATGTTAACTTTCCACTATGTTTTCAAGTCGGGAAGCTATCATATTTCAATTTTAACAATTCGAATAGAATGGATTTTGTTAAGTCAGTTGTAGTTATGGAACTTTGCGTAAGCTGAGAACACAATAGACGTCATTAAACGGGATTTCCTGAACGGCAGGCTGGCTTTCAAAGTCAAACGTCCCCCTCAGCGTTAATTCCAATGTGCTGGACTGTCTAGCTACAGACACCATATTCTTTGCAAGTCTTTTTCCAGCGCATGAACATATTGCTGAGGGGTTCTTGACTTGACGATAGCCACCCATCTTCATTATGCTTTACTCGCATGCCGCAGTTGAGCCGACAAAATTGGCTGTCTTATCACAGATCTGACATTAGTAGGGTTGAAAATGCCATAAAATCCAAGCAAAAGAAACGATCTTCTCCTATGGTGAGGCAGTGATCCATGTAATGTTGAGGTATTTATTGCCAAAACATTTTTGTTTCTCGCTTCATTAGTCGCTATGCTTTACTTTGAAATATCAATGCCACGCCTGCCTAATCTCCGTCATTATAACTCACGTTTGATCAATATTTAAACCTAATATTAGCTTTATATTGCGCTCGTTCGTAATGCATTACACGGTAGCGGTTTCGCGCAATTCAAAATGACTTTGCGAGGTAGCAAGCCCAGTCATATGAATGAACAGAATACAGCAGGGGACGGGGAAGTGCTTGTTGTAGGCGGGCGGTAAGATTGGAGTGTTGTAAAGAAGATCACCACAGATTTAGCGTCCAGCCTTACTTTATTGAGAATTATTCACATTCACTTCATCAGGTGAAGATGGAAGTTTGGAATGGCCACAGTATCTATAGAGTGGTTACAGACGATTCATTCCAACGTAAACCGATGATAGTTGATTGTTGATGATTGTTGTTCAGACCAGATATACATTAGGAAAGGAAACTGTTTATTTTTGTCCATTTTTGATTTTTTTCTGCATTTACACACACTCGCATGATATACGCGCACACTACTGGTCCATATGCATGACATGCGTGCACGTGAGCGAAGTAGCAAACAAGTACTGTCTAGGAAGACTCGTTATAGTACGCAGTCAGTGCGTGTGACAATTGCGAGCACTGTATCTATTAATAATCGGTTGCAGCTTGGTCTATGATAATGCGCTATGGACATCTTGTTCAGAACGGCCTGTAGCATGAATACAGCATCCAGCGGGCAACAGGAAGGCGGTGGCTTCGTCTAGGCAAGCAGTCAGGAGTGTGGAAATTGTGGGAAGGCCAATCTCTAATAATTGGTAACAGGCGATTCATTTGCACATCGACCGATTCAGAGAGACAAGCAAATTAACGCCCGGGAAATGATTAGGGTTGGTTGGAAAGCGGTTGGTAGTGTGACCGTAAAGTTTGAATAAGTCTGGTATAGCAAATATCTTTTTCTGCGACGCCCGCAATGTAGCGCCGAACTATTCTATCATCACCTGTATGTCCGGCATTGATTAATAGTGAATTATCGCTCGGGAAAGCAATACGTTGTCCGATCCAGAACCATGTAGTGTGACGGTAACATTTGAATAAGTCTGGTCTACAGTAGAAATTTTTCTTTTCCGCGACGCCCGGCGTTTGAGAATATTTTCCTCGGAATCCTTGCTTTGTTTTTAATCCTCTTCAGAGATTTGGATTTAAATCGAGTTATGAAACGTCATAATTGGGTTAGTATTGGGTCACGATGCTACCTCTGCTCACGTAAAACACCGTTATCATATTTCACAAGTTCGCTATTGAATTTCAATACCGTCGAGCAATTGTTACGTGAGAATTAGGTTTTGTGTTGCAATGTGACGTCACTGAAGTTGTCGAATTTCAAAAATAAACTTGCCTCAAGTTATTGAATTAAAGTAATTTTACACCGTATACGTCACAATGCTAAATGAGAAGTCGGTTTTGAAGCAAAATCTGGCGCCGTTCGGACTCCGCACACTCGAAATGCATGATGTCTCGTTGCCTTGTGTATCATCCCATTCGCCATCTCTCTCTCTCTCTCTCTCTCTTTCTCGGCGTGTGTGTGGGGAGGGGGGAGGGAGGATACATATGGCATAATGTCGACACAATCGCCAAATATCACGTAATCGATCCGTCTGTATCGTCATAAACATAGGCTTTGTCGACGTAACGATACCACCAGTCGTTCTAAGGCTTATAAAGTCGTGGACCTCTATGAATAATACAACACCGTAATGGGAGATAGAAACCTTGTATGTCGTAAGAATCGGATTGCAGCTGCGAGTATTACGTGATAATCGCGAGATCTTGACAGGTAAAGTTGATGGAAATTTTGAAGTCAAAATTTCCGATGAAAATACCAAATTTCGGGTACTTCACTCTCTTAACTGTGCCAAAAATCAGTTCTGTTTCACCGAGCAGAGTTACGGCAGGAATGACTCCCAAGGAGTATCAGCTGAGTGTCTTGCCAGAAAGCGGATAAATATATCTATATCTGTAATTACTAGGGCTGGACACTCGAATTCGAAGTATTCGAATCGAAAGTAATCGAATAGTAATTCGTTCTCTTTTCGAATAGATTCTTTGTAGTACAGAACTTCAACATTGCTTGAAATAGTTTATTCATATCAATATTAACGTTTAAAAGACTTTTCGTCCGGCTCTCATCAATAAACACGACAGAATAAATTTTGAATCAAATATTTTCGAATACTACGACAACTTGAGAAAGCTCTATACGCCATGAGAGGTTTAGCTTGAAGCCGAATCGAATAGCAATTCGTCCGTTTTTCGAATTTCGAATACTACGACAACTTTAGAAAGCTCTATACGCGTTTCTACGTGGACGTAGCCAGGAGAGGTTTAGCTTGAAGCACTCCTTTTCTCTTGTGCCACAGTTTTGAATTGGACTTTTGTGCATTTTGCTATTACCCTGATAGCACGCCATGAAGTCGTCGACAGGACTTCCCATTTGGCGTAGTTGCGTCTCCGCATGTTTCTGACTGTTAATAATAATATATATTTTCAATCAAATTTGATCGAATTAGGTTAATAACTAGGCCAGCTGCGTCTATTCGATTCGATGTTTCATAGTCTTCGATTTTGGCAGTTGGCCGACTGGTTTAGACTGTCCGCCTTCTGATCGGGAGGTTCCGGGTTCGATTCCCGACCGAGTCAAATCGAAGACGTTAGTATTGACATCCGTTACTTTCCTGCTTGGCAGTCGGTATCGGGGAAGTGCGGAGAGCAGTGATTGTAATAGTAATCCGAGCTATAAACTGAAAGTATTGACACGTAGCCGTGAGCATCGATGGCGTAAATGACCTTAGTAATTGAAAAACGCCATAAATTCCAGATAAAACAATCATTTTAGAAAATTTTATCGTGGACCTGTATTAAGTGTTCCTGCGATCATTCACTAACATTTATGGTGACTAAATGCTACAGGGTTTGAATTATTGTTCAATTTAATCCAAAATTAAAATGATTGTCGCTTAAATTAATCTTAGATTAAAATAATTATAATATATCTCAACCAGGGATGATAAATATACATTTACTAACGTTTACGGTGACTGCATATCTATTGATCGTCTGCCATCGGTTCCAATATATTCTTCTTGATAGTGAAAACAAACAAAGCTTCTCACTGCAGTGGCTGTAACTTCAGTTGCCATTACAATGCTTTCAAGATAACGGGAGTTCTCGTCACGAATAGTCTAATAATACACATCTCGAATGCGAAAGCGACTAAACGCCTCGTAAGTTTTAATTATAGTGCGGTCATAATGGCGTTGCGCTACGTAACAATCACGTTCACTGTACGATTATGACGTTACGTAGAGAAGCGTCGTGCGTAACCCAATTTTCTGGGAACGACGTTAATCATCTACAGGTCACCGGTATAATGATGTCATAATGAAATAAATTATACCCGTTCAGTTGGTCACGTGATTTGGATATCTGCCTTCTGATAGGAAGGTTCTGGGATCGATTCCGGACCGAGTCAAACCAAAGACTTTAAAATTGGTATCCGTTCCTTCTCTTCCTGGGAGTCAGTAACGGGGAAGTGCGGAAGATTGTGATCTGGGACACGTGTACGATAAACATTGATCCTACGTGTATTACCTTAGTAGGGTAAAATCCATAAATTCAAAAACAACAACAATAATGCTGATTTCTCAATTCCTTTTGATTACGTAGTTTCTGTAAAAATATGACTTAGACCTTATAGATGTCCGACTCGAACAATAATGCGTATGGATGTCACGTGATGCGGCATGATGACGTCGCAATGGTCGAGGTTGACAACAAAGGAAGTGGTTGCCTGCGGAAGCTGGACCGGGATATGAGCAGAGACTCCCTCTCGCAGTTTGGAATGGATATTGGACAATCTACTGACGACGAAGACGCCTTCTTTAGCGACGACACGTTTGTGACGTCACAGTCTTGCGCTAGAAAGTCGTTTCACACCAACCGTCGATACACGAGATCGAAAGTACGAAGCAGATCGCATCATACGTCACAAAGCAGCCGCTATTCGTCTGTGTCGTCACGATCAGCCTCAAGTCGACGATCGTCATTAAAAAAGAAAAAAGAAAATTCGAAGATTCCAATTTCACACGTCAACAATGACGTCATCGATGACGTCATACTCGAACATGAGGAGGCGCCGTTATCAAGAAGTATCAGCCACCCAACAGTGCTGAGCTCAACTTTGGCGGAGCGACGGAGCAGGCTGGTCAGACGCAGAAGCGCGATTACTTACACCTCCACGTATAGGACGTTGAGTGTCCCACCAAGGCTGTCTCCAATCCGCCCCTCTCTGGGGTCTCTTGTATTGTCGGCAACGCCATCAATTACATCTGTAGTGTCTGTTCCGGAAGTCTGTTGCTACCCAGGAGGGATGTCGCGACCTCATCTCCGCGAGAGGACGAGCTGGTCGAATTTGATGACGTGTCTCGCACACAAGAAAGAGAACGGATACAAAATGACGCAGACGGAGCTGATGATTCGGAAATGCTTGGAGTAAAGTATTTTTAGTTTTCTAATGAATAGAAGTAGGCGCAGCCCACGTATGTCGCGTGACTGCAATTTCGCATGGCGTTTGGTGGCCCGTGTGTGATTATGTGAATGCAAACGCAACACTGGCCCCTATACACGTGGCCGTGTTTGGTCCACGGCCCTACTCAGGCCATAACTGGCCATCGTGAGTGCGATGCCGTATTTTCTATCTGTGACATAGATTTGGGTGGGCCAGGTATTTCCCTAACAAGGCCATCCGACACGCAGGAACGCTCGCATTTTTCTGACTGGGAGGGGAGACAGTGGGCGGATTAAGTGTGTATGGGGGGGTGAAAGTAGTTGTGGATGCATGCAGGCATATTGTACTGTACAAGCTATCTGACGGTTGAAGCGGCGTACGGGTTCCAATGGGTGGATTGTGTACG
>JASFYC010000570.1:0-21544 GCA_030412335.1 Botrylloides violaceus | reverse complement strand
AGCCCTAACCCACTTATGTCGCGAATGTAACGAAACGCATGACCGAACGCCAAGTGATATCAGTACAGTTAATTAGTCAGCTTGTGACATAAGAAGACATATCAGGACATAAGATCGTCTTCTTGTAAAAAATATTCCTTTACCGTTCCGCTCCGGCATATCCAGCCTCGTCACTGGTGTACTCATGAAGTCGCAAAAGTTTTTTTAGCTTTTTATATTATTATCGTTGTGTGCTAGTATCCGTTAATTTATCGCAGTTACCTCCGCAATATTCGTGGCGTGTAATATACAGATGCACCGCAAAACCGGACAGGTCAATTAGTCAATCGACAATAATGTGTTGAATATAAAAAGCTCTGTTTACGGACAAGCTTATGTGACATAGGACGTTGAATACAAAAGGTCTTTTATGGTAGATAGGTCAATACAACGACACAAACACTCTGGCCGATGGTTGATCCAACGACCGAGGTGCGACTTTTCGTGACAAAGGTGCGAGTTTCTCGATCAAACGGGAGAACCGACGGTATCTCGACTGTACCGACACGCATCACTGAACGTCGTGGTGGATTATAGATGCCGTGAGTTGATTATGACTCCGCATATAGCATAGAGAACGCTGCATTCAACGGTTTCGCTTCCGTATGTACTTTAGTCTTATCGCGTACGCCCTTGCGTGTACACCTGATGTCGATAACGCGGCAATTCGTATGGATGTACGCCTAAGACGGTTATTGAGTCATTAGATGTGCTCAATGCTAAACTTATGGCATACATGACTTTCGATATAAATGTTCAAATATCCGATATTTCTCACAGAAATTCCCTCGCTAGCGGCATTTATTCGGTATATAATAATGTTTAATCGCGTTACAGGAGAGCAAGTTCCTCGGTAATATGAGAGCACGTGCTTGTACCACACATATCGCGAATGTTGTGTTACGCTTGACAGTACAAGGTCGATTACAGCGTCCATGAGCACTGATTATGGCTCAGCTTTTGATATCACTGACGTTGCATGTAACAGTTCTACTCTCCGTAATTAAAATATCCGTTAGCTTGTAACACTTATGGCATACATATCTTTCGATATAAAGGTTCAAACATCCGATATTTCTTACATTAAGTCCCTCGCTATCGGCATTTCTTCAGTATGTAATAATGTTTAATCACGTTACAGCATAGCAAGCTCCTTGGGAATATGAGAGCACTTGCTTGTACCACTCATATCGCGAATGTTGCGAGACGCTTGACTGTACGACAAGGGCGATCATAGACCACTGATTCTAATAGAATTCTGCTAGAAAAGTTATGCTCACGTGAAACACTGATGGCGTACGGGTGAAACATGCCATTTCAAGCGAGTGGAAATTTGAAAGTTTTCGAAGAAACGTCTTGCCAGAATTTAAAAAATTTCGAAATCATGCACAAATGGCCATACAACGGCCAAATCACGACCTAGGATGATTGATGAGGTCATAAATATTCTATAGAATTCGAATTCGAGTGCCGGACTCGAACACAAGCCGACATTTTTAAATATAAAAATTGTAACTTTCTTGCGCAAATGACTATACGATGGCCAAATCACGATATCTTCGGTCGTCTTTGATTGCCTTTTTCATGTATCCAGGACCAAAAGGGAAGGGTCACTGTTACCTGGGATGACAGATGACGACATAAATATTCTATAAAACTCAAACTCGAGTGCCGGACTCGTCCACAAGCCGAGATTTACAAATTTAAAAATTGTCACTTTCTTGCGCAAATGACATAGGCCTATACGACGGCCACGACGGCCAAATCACGATATCTTCGGTCGTCTTTGATTGCCTTTTTCATGTATCCAGGACCAAAAGGGAAGGGTCACTGTTACCTGGGATTACAGATGACGACATAAATATTCTATAAAACTCAAACTCGAGTGCCGGACTCGTCCACAAGCCGAGGTTTACAAATTTAAAAATTGTCACTTGCGCAAATGACTATAGGCCTATACGACGGCCAAATCACGATATCTTCGGTCGTCTTTGATTGCCTTTTTCATGTATCCAGGACCAAAAGGGAAGGGTCACTGTTACCTAGGAAGACAGATGACGACATAAATATTCTATAAAACTCAAACTCGAGTGCCGGACTGTAAGTAAACAATTCTGTGGAAAGGTTGCTGTCAAATCCCAACCAAAACACTTTCAATGCGAAAGCAATAATATCTCAAATTCTATTCAAAGATAATAGTGGAGCCGATTTAACGTAGCCTAGAATATTGGTTTATTGAGAAACAGGAATGTAAAATAACAAGCAACTTTGTTCCGCAATAGCATCTTTGAAATCATTGTAATTTTCAAAACATACGTTGTCATCGTCCAATATCTCCACTTCATCTTCGTCATTCATCACATATGTTAGGTAATGTCCATTTGTCAATGTAGCACCAAGACGCAAAATAACGACTCGCAGCTGATACAGTTTGTTACAATAGAATATGTTCCTTTCTGCCGCGACGCTGCAACGTGACAACACTTTTCCATCTGTTCTATTGATGTCCAGCCAGGTAACCGTTTGACCTTCTTCTGTTATGAGGGCCATATCGTTCATTTCGTCCGTGCTATGTTTGCACTCTTGCCAGAGGTGATTAGCGAATGCAACAGCGACACTAGTTACAGCTGTAGTGGCAGTGGTTATTAATCGGCTGTTTTTCAGTGCATCAATTCTCGACAGTGCGACCGTCGTCGAGACGAGTTTTAACGCCTTGTTTTCGTTCATTTTTAAGTCTTGTAAGGCATGTTTTGATACATAATACCCGTGATCTCGTCTTTTTCTCTTGCGGTGAACGGATCTTATGAGGTAATCTTTCTTTGTAATCGGTGGTTGGGCATGGGCATCTGAGTGCTTTGAGATCTTTGTGTAGCCCAAGTGAATTATCGAGTCGCTGAAAATTTTGCAGGAAGTTTTAATTTCTTCGTAGTAATGGAGGACAAATTTGTCTAGAGAGCATCGGTAATTATTGTTGAAATGAATATTTTTTAATTGAAAAAATGCTCTTCAATGACACCCTGTGTTCTATTGCTCGTGCAAATTGATTGAACCTGTTTTTGCCGTGTTTCTCTCTCAAGCTTTTTAAAATATTCACTGTATCGGGCATATGGTTTATCTGGATTGCGTTTGTCAGCAGCGTGGCGAGATAAATCACCAAGCAGTATTCCGGATGTTGCGCCTAGCCGCGGAAACATTATGGCTTTCAGTTTTTCCATAAAGTTCTCGGAATAGTATACATTTCGTTCTGGCCATAATGTGGCATCGTTTCCGAAACAATACTGGTCACTGTTTTTGAAATTGGTTATGATTTTATCATATCTCAGATAGAATGGTGATTGTCTTTCCTGCTTCAGGTCTCGTGACTTCATATTTGAAAAGAAATCCTGCGGATTTCCCAAATACTCTATATCTTCCTCATCGTCCGTGTATATGTAATCTAGTTGGCCCAACCTGTCGTGTTCAAGCAGCGATTTGTAAGATTCTTCAACTTCAGGACAGCTTTGTTTCAGCAAAAGTAAATAGCACATGTGTCCAATTATTATGTCTAATTCTTCGATTGTTGTCGCCAGAAAGAGAAGACTTATCCAGTACATAGCATTTTTGCAGTAGTTTTTAATGTAGTATTTCTTACAAATATTCGATGCTGCTTTCATGCAGTGACTAAGGCAATTGATTACAAACGGCAGCTTGAAATCACGTTTTTGTGCTTTTCCCGTTGCAATTTTATAGACCCGCTCGTAATATTGCAGTCTACTTTCATTGCAGTATACTGACAAGATGGCGTTCCAAAGAGCGAGAGCCCCATCTATAAGAAATAGTGTTGGGTACGATTTTGATGAGACCGCATCTTTAAAACGTCCAAGGAAAGAGCTTATCGCATTCGCGGTTGTGCAACTATGCATTTATTGATAGGTTAGAATACCATAATAAATGATCAAACTGAAATGTAAACAACAAGTGTTGCACTATAGCCTAATTCCTACGAAGCCAATTACTCCAATGTGTTCACCAACGAGGTGCAGTAATACAACAACAACAACACAAACGAAACTCTAGTCACGCGTGCGTGTGCACTTGACCGTGAAGGATCGGTGAGAGAGATATTATTAGAGAACATCAAACATCCCCCCACAACTCCGAAAGAAATTCAATGTATATTGAGAGAGGAGTTAAACAGACACCCGACTGGACGATTTCAGTGGGATGCAGAGTCGAAAACATAGTCTTTGTGCCAGGAGGTCTGGTCGATCTACCCGAGTGCCGGCGTCCAGTACACGATGGAGGATCGGTACGGCCGATGGGCGTGTCGTTATTCACGTTGTGTAGAGCAACTGATTCGCTGTTTGCCCTATTGGGCACCGTGGTAGGTGCCGTGTCATATTCGGGGTGTGGCGACGAAGCGGGACATCCGTCTGGTACCGTAGATTGAGGTGAGGTTGCTGGTGACGCAACTGTGGGCAGTACGCGTGGGATCGTTCCGGCATGGACGAAAGGCTCGATCTTGCGTAAGAACTTTCTGTTACGTAGGGTCAACCTCCCAGATCCATCTACTTTGACAAGATATTGGTCGTGGTCGCGGCGTTGAACTATTGTTCCAGTCCTGTCCCAGCGGAGGGGATAGCGGCCACTTTGATTCTGAATGCGGCAGACATCTCCCTCTCGAAGAGGGTGCAAGTTCTTGGTGTGCAGCGACAGAGATTCCATCTGTTTGGCGAATCTAGTCCGCAATGTGTGCTCACGGCTGTTCCACAGTTTCCGCCATAACGGTCTGATGTTGCGCTGGCTGAAAACGGGGACCCATGCTTTGATGGGCAACGCGTCTTTTAGAGTCCGGCCAAACACTATTTCAGCGGGGGAAAGTCCGTTGGCCGGGTCTGGACAGTTCCGAAGCTGTAACAAGGCCCTGGTAAATGCATCAGTGCGAATGCTGCCATCGCGGGATAAGTTGCCAAGACAAAGACGCTTCATCGATTTCACTGCCACTTCTGCTCGTCCATTGGATCTGGCGTGGTATGCGGATGACAGGCGGTGACGCACTCCCCACTTCCGCAGAAACTCCTGGGTATGGTACGCAGCAAATTCTGGACCGCCGTCGGAGCTGAGTTCCTGGGGTACCCCGAATGTAGCAAAATAGGCTCGCAACGCATCCTGTAACCCGTGGGCACCCGATGTTTGGCTACCTGGTTTGACATGAAAGATTTCCGGCCAGTTGCTGAAACGATCAACCACAACTAAATAATAGTGTCCAGCAGCGGTGCAAAAGTCGGCTGCAATAGCTTGAAACGGAAAAGTCGGGACAAATGGTTCAACTGGAGGCATGTAAGGTTGGCTAGGGGCCAATCTCGAACAACTGTCGCAACGTGCCCGTGTACGCGCTATGCATCGAGTCATGCCCGGCCAAAACACCGTGGCCTGGGCCCTCTGCGCCATGGCGGCGGTCCCCTGGTGTGCGGAGTGCAAGATTTCGCAAATTGTATGTCGCAGAGGTGGGGGTATTACGATTCGGTCGTTGTACATGACCACCTCATCTACAATCGATAAGCTGTCGCGATAGCGCCAGTACGGCTGCAGCCCGGGGGACAGATCGTCTCTTTCCGCTGGGAACCCTGAGAGAATATGGGATTTCAATTGACTGAGATCTGTGTCGCACATGGTGCTGTGCTTCACCCTATCCCATGAAACGACTCCAAGATCATTTAAGGATGCCCTGGAGGCAGCCACCACACTGATTTCAATGTGACATGTGGGGCCGTGGCAGGCCGCTATACTGTCACAATGGTCGGAGGACACACCCGTCGTGTCGGAACGGGCGGGGCGTCTGGAGAAAGCATCAGAAGCAGGTATCGACCTACCAGGTACATGAATCACGCGAAAGCGCCAAGATAATGTCCGTTGCTTGAGTCTAAAAATCCTAGTGTTCGTAATTTCGTCGAAGGAGCGATCCCCGAAAATTTTGATTAGGGGTTTGTGGTCAGTGGAAACAACCAAGTCATCACAGCCTAAAGTAAAAAATCGTGTGTCTTCCAATGCCCATGCTACCGCGAGCGCTTCACCTTCTACCGGGGCATATCGCTGTTCTGCTGAGTTGAGGAACCTCGATCCAGCTAGTGTAATCTTCCATCCGTGATCACAGCAGTCGGGTGTCATTGAGTTACACTCGCAGTGTTTTTGTCGCAGCCAATAGCCAATACCAGATTTCGACCAGTCTGAAGTTAAACAAGTTCGTTTGCGTGGGTCAAAGATCCGTACACCGTCTTTGACGGCTTGAACGAGTTCAGATTTTGATTGGGCGAATGCCTCATCCAATTCCTTGGTCCAGCAAAACGGGGTTTTGGGGCTCAGTAGTGATCTGAATGGCGCCATGATGTTGGTTAATCTGCCGTAATGGGAGACCTGGTTAACCAGACCGAACCATGCACGTATGTCCGCTATTTTTGTTGGTCTAGGAAAGCACTGAATCGCCTCTAAATATTTGGGCAGTGGGCGAACATCTTCAGCGGTGATTTCAAAACCGGCAAATTCGATGTGTTTGCGGCAAAACTGGAACTTAGAGGGGTTGAGGATTATTCCTTCACGACCCATCAGAGTCAGATAGTCAATCATTCGCCACCAGTGTGACGCAAGGTCATTGTCCCAAAGTACTGTGTCATCCACGCATTTCGTCTTGCGAGGTGTATCAGCAATGATGCGATCGTAACGGTGAGAATACCCGTCCCCACTGGCCAAATATCCCTGCGGAGCCACTCGGTAACGGTATCTGCCGAACTCCGTTATGAAAGTCAATAGGTGTCTGTCTTCCTCTCGTACAGGCACCGAGTGGTACCCATTCCAGGCGTCTGTGACAGACCTGTAGGTGTTGGGTGGTATCGAACGGGCCTGTTTGAACGGCGGTACAACATGGTGAGTGTCTCGGGCGCAGAAGCGGTTTAGTGATTGAAAGTCAACAACTCTTCTCGGGCTGCCATTGGCTTTCCGGACCCATATCGCCCGGTGGCACCAGGTGGTCGGTGTGTTTGGCGCTACTTTCTCAATCACGCCCAGTCTTACATCGGCTTCTAACTGCTTTTTGACATCTTCTTTCCAATGCAACGGAATTTGTGCAGGGGTGTGTACTGCAGTTGGGGTTGCTGAATCTTCAATGTGAATAGAAATCGGTGGCCCAGACATAAGAGGTAAAGGCTTATGGTTACATTTATTGAATGTTGATGACGCATACCTATGAAGCAACCACTCCTTCATTTTTCCAATGTTCTCAGCACACGGCTTAAATGGTAGCCGGTTTGGACGTGGGGGTGGTAGGGCTCTGCTCGGGCATTGGCATGTCGGATGAGAGTTGCCGACATTGAGAGACTCTCTTTGTGATTCGTTAAGTGCGGCTGCCCCAACTTGTGGGAACTCAGGGCCGATGATGCGTAACTGCTCCATAGCATACCGACTGAGGTAGAATAATTTGGTGGAGTCAGTAACATATACCATTTCAGCAGTTTCAACGACATCACCCGAGGATGTCAGGCCCGACAGGTGGAGGAGGACAGCGCCAAGAATGTGGATGCATTCGTCATTCGCTGCATAGAGGTGCTTCCTTACTGGTAGAAGATCCGATTCTTTGAGACCGCACGCTCGAAATGTCTTAAGTCCCATCAATGATGACTGAGCGCCGGTGTCTGATACAGCTTTAATGTTAGTAGGTGACATTTTGGGGCATGGTGCCTTAAAACGAGCATAATCAGTCTGGCGTATGGAGACTCTAAGATCCACAGTTGGATGAGCTTTTGAATCCTTCATCATCCAGCCATAGGTACCGTCAAAGATGTAGTGATCTAGAAGGATTTCCTGGCCACGCAGCTGATTCTGTTGATGCGTAGCATGACGGGTCACTGAAGCAACAGATAAC
Organism: Botrylloides violaceus; assembly: GCA_030412335.1. Classification (NCBI taxonomy): domain Eukaryota; kingdom Metazoa; phylum Chordata; class Ascidiacea; order Stolidobranchia; family Styelidae; genus Botrylloides; species Botrylloides violaceus. Next base: position 13,611 of record JASFYC010000570.1, on the reverse strand, counting down.
GATACAGAAGCCACATTACTAGTGGGGGGCTTCTCCATGTTGAGAACTTCAGTTTGCCGGTTCTGCCGCCAACAGTCAATACATAGTGTAAATTCACGTAATCGAGGCTTACCAAACTTCCCTTTGGCGAATTTGTACTTTTTCATGTTCTTGCTACATTTGGAACACTTGACAATCTGGGAGAGTTTGCTGTCGTGAGCAGGCATGCAGGTCGATGTGTTGGCTGCGACACTGGCCGCGCCGGAGGAGAGGTGTGTAGCCATTGATGCAAGCGAAGGGTCGCGAAGGGCCATCTCCTTATTTTCAATGATCTGAACGGTTTCGGCTAATGATTTGTCATCAAGATCCGCAACACTAAGCACTTGCCGACGTATTTCGTCATCAGCGAGGCCAGAGATAATGACATGCTTAACGATTTTGTCCGTGAAATCATTAACCTGGTTACAATCCGGCGCCATGCAAGTCATTGAGAATGAGCAAATCCTAGCGGTTGCTTTTACCTCAGCCAAGAATGCATTGAAGGGTTGTCCATGATCTTGATGGGCCGAAAATAATCCGACAGTGCGTGTGCTGGTGGCGATTTTGATTACAGCAAGGGCCTTGATAGTTTTTAGGAGATCTTCCTCACTGACCCGGGATAAATCTCCGACATGTTTGAAAAGATCATTTGCCAAGGATTCCTCACAACATTGCCACAGGTGGTTCTTAATTTGGCCGTCGCGTATTCCCGTACCCTCTTTAAACGAGTCCCATTTGCGAAGGAAAATCTGCCATTCTTCGGCTGTAGACCCACGTGAAATGACGGGGCGCTCCATACTGGGTGGTTTCGCCTGTGCGGCAGAATGTCCCAGTTGGTGGCAGAAAGCGTGGATGGTGAGCTGTGCAGCTGCACCGGCATCTCCTTCTGATTCCGTCTCGTAATCACATCCAGTGATAGGGCATGTGAGCTTCGGCATTTTTGATCCGTAAGTTTGATCATGTGCAACTATGCATTTATTGATAGGTTAGAATACCATAATAAATGATCAAACTGAAATGTAAACAACAAGTGTTGCACTATAGCCTAATTCCTACGAAGCCAATTACTCCAATGTGTTCACCAACGAGGTGCAGTAATACAACAACAACAACACAAACGAAACTCTAGTCACGCGTGCGTGTGCACTTGACCGTGAAGGATCGGTGAGAGAGATATTATTAGAGAACATCACACAGCGGTATGGGAAGCGGTAACATGCGTCGCTATTGGCAAGCCTGGGTTGCCTACGTATGGACATCGAATTAAAAGAGAATAAATTTGATACGTTGACTGCTTCCCCTGAGATCGAATGAGTCCTCCAGTTGAGTCAAAGTAGATGATGTCCCTTCCACAAAGCTCCTTAAATATAGCAATTTTCACTGAATAAGGTTACAGCGGGGGATGGGTAACCTTCCCAGTGCCGTAAAAAGTCACAACCATCATTTCTACAGACTTCCGACAATTTATTCAAATTACCAAACATATCAGTTGTCCAATAAGAAGGCAACCGCCACTTTTCTTTCAGTTTTCTTAGAGTCGCTGTCTTCGGAGCGTATGTATGCGCACCCACAATCCTTTGACTATCACTCAGTTTAGATCTCATTTCCCTGTGCACTTTAGTGGCAGATTTTGCGTCCAGAATATTTTGTAGCGCACGAGCGTCCGGTTTCCGTACAGGTCGTGACTTACAACAACCTCTTTTATGAAATCGGGTCCCACTAAGGTGTTGTTCACATTTCACGTTGCTCAGGGTTCTATAAAAATTTACTACACCGTTGAATTCGCAGTCGCAGCAGGTTCTATGTTGGCACTGAATGTTTACTTTCCCTTCATAGTGCACGGCTTCATCACCGACCGATCCAGCATTATTTCTGGGAGCCCGCAGATAATGATTTCTAACGGCCGGTACGCATTTGTCGTAAATGTTTGTCAAAACCCTAAAGATGCCTATGTAGTAATAAGATTCTCGGTCAAACCTGTTCTCTGTTCTTTTAGCCGTAATTATTCGCCATTCGTCCAAGGTCATGTCCCAGGAATGAGAAATATTGATGGTTTCTGGGTGTAGATCCGAGACTATATTTGTTTTGAAATGCCCAAGCTCTTTAATTGTATCCATTTTAATCCATTCATCGCTATCTTTATTGGTATCTCCCCCTTCTTCATCCTCATTCCTGTCTTCCACCACACCACTGCACAACTTGTCCTCCCTCACTTCATCCTCCTTCCTCTGTTCACGGCTGCGCAATTCCTTCTCTCCTTCTTCATTCTCATTTCCGTCCTCCTCCACGCCATTGCATAATTCATCATCCCATTCTATGTTCTCCGCCCCCTCTTCGCCACCACACAATTTTTCATCTCTTACATCTTCTTTAGTCATTTCTTCCCCACTTCCTCCTTCACAGTCTCCGCCCTCACCATGTAATGTTGCGTGAGTGAATGTGTGCCAGTACTGTATCAATTGAGGGTAGTTTCTGACGTAATCTGCGTTGTCGCATTTTAAATTGCACTTATTCCATTGGGTTTCGTCAAAAGTAATTTCCAAGCTGTCAGATTCAAAGACGCAAGCAGGGTGAAACCAGTTATTGCAGATTTGGCACTCTACCATAAAAGTACATTCTTGGTAAGGCGTTTTACACAAGCAAAACACGACTTCTTTATTATATACGGATTCCTCGATATCCTGTCGTGCATCCTGAGAATCGTCCGCAACATCATCATAACATGCTTCTGTACCACAGTCATGAGCTGCTGTATCACAATCTTCATGCTGCGTCACTCTAATAGATGTGTCATCACTAAGCGGTAATCGGATTTTTGCCTCCTTTCTGTTATGTTGTCCCATCGATTTCGAGATCAAATCTCCATCATCAGCAAGTCTTTTTAAGTTATATATTTTCCGGTGCTTTGATTTCAAATATTCTATTGCAATGCATCTATTTTCCGTTACAGCAGGCGGGCCTTTCGAAAATTTTTCTGATATGCGGGCATGATTGCTATCAACGAAGGCTTTTAGTTTCCCCGCGCGGTCACCAGCGTTGCGCCAATACTTTGTTGCGCCTAGGAATTCCGCTCCTTTAGCAAGAAATGTTACTACTTCAGCGATATTGTGCTCTGAACAATACTCCATTATTGATGCAAATATATTAGCATCATTACGGCCACCACCAGTATAAGTTAAATTGTCAAAATTCATTTCTGTTACGAAGAGAAATTCCTAGTTTCAGCGAATGTATCATGCAAACTTGCCTGAGTATGCAAATAGTTGGCCGAGAGGTTCCAGATTAGAGATCGACCGATATTAGACTTTTTTATCGGTCATTTTGGCCGCCGATATTTAAGTGATGTTAGGAACCGTATTTCTCGGCGCTTTTGCGACACGCCCGCACGATCAGTTGTCTTCACGTGACTCTCTTCTTGGATAGTGTGTGCCCTATGCGAGCGCCAGCGCTGAATGCGTTGGTTTGATCCTGATGTTAAGAGTGTTTGTGCCATCGCCAGACTAGGCGGCGCCGCTTTAAAAGGTTCACGCTATGTCGTAAACAGGAATTGAAACATCAGAAATTTCAAATAAAGAAACTAGCGGGTTTATGAACGAACACGTGCTTTTTGCTCGCGTGTTCGTTGCCCAGAATGAAGCGCTCTTCGTACGACATGAAGAATCAAGCGGAAAACATAGTTTGAGCAGAGCACCTAAGATGTCTGGAGATACGATAATTCATCATGATGTCCTCAAATTAACCGTACGCTCACTGATACCCAATGAGACTATTATTGTCGCTCATCGCGTAAGACGTTTACTTCAGCAGCAGGAGGTTAACGGTACTGTTTTGATCGGAACAGCAGGAGGGTATTTTGTTACTACCAAGTCAATTATCGATTCCGCGTGCTATATGAGTTACCTAATTATATGTCTTGTTTGGTATAACCCACAAATGGATAATACTCTCAGAGAATTTAGGGCATGTCCGAGTGTCCTAGATATACGACAGTTGATGTCGAGTATTTATTCATTCCGAAATATATATGCGACACACATGTTTGCAATTTCGTTTGTTTTCGTATGGCCATTTGCGCATGATTTCGACAATTTTTAAATTTGAAAATCTCGACTTCTGGACGAGTCCGGCGCTCGAATGTGAATTCTATAGAATATTTATGTCGTCATCTGTCATCCCAGGTAACAGTGACTGTAGTATTCGAGTCCGAGCGGTAAGCCTCCTATCTGGCTGCAGTCACTTATGTTTGCGACACACTCTGCATTAGTCTCAAGCTGTATATTTTCTCACGTCAAGCAACCAACAAGCACACCAAAACACATGCGGTCCTACCTCGAGTTCCTCTATCGAAACCCAGTCATGCGTGCAGTGCGCTCTATGGTCAATGCCAACACTACACCTCCCCTTTAAAGTTCGAGAGGTATGAACAATAACAAAACGAAATAAGACACTTCACAGAAATTCCGAAAGGGCTAGCTTAAACCTAAATTGACACGATGGGGTTAGACCGCCCATGTATCCAACAGGTCCGGGGATTATTCTGCCCCATAAATGGATCCTGCTTCCTAAGAACAATTAAATCAGATTTCTTCGATAAGTCTCTGTGTACGTCTTCGATTTCTAGAAGACCTTCGCAAGTTTATATCAGCAGAGTCTGTTGAAGAGTGGGGTTGCTGAACCGGTCGCAGAGGAATTACTTCAGGTGGTATTTCTGAATCTTCGATTGGAGTATCTGCATCTTGTTCAGCAAGGACTGTGTCTCTGGACATCCTCTTCCTATACTCCCTCTCTTTCTTCCGAAGGACGAATCTGTCGACTGTCTCTGGAAGGAGACGATGAGGATGGCAAGGTACTAGCGTTTTCAAGCGACGTCCCATGCTAAGCTGAGCTGGTGAGAAGCCATTGTGCAGGGGAGCATTACGGTAGTTCATCAGGGCTAGGTAAAAATCGTCACTCTTAGCCATAAGACCTTTCAGAGTCTGGACTGTCTTCTCAGCCATACCATTAGACTGAGCAAATCGAGGAGATGAGGTGATGTGAGTGAAGTTCCAGGATTTGCAGAACAGTTGAAACTCTCTCGAGACATACAGAGGAGCATTATCGGTCATTAGTACATCACAAATCCCCCTACGACTGAAAACTTTCTTGAATTCCGCTATGGTCTGCGCGGAATTGATGTCGCAATTAACGCGGGATACTTCCACATCCCTTGAATAGTAGTCCACGATGAGCATGTAGTAAAAATTTCCAAATTTGAAAAAGTCCAATGCTATACGGGACCAAGGTCTATCCGGGTATTCGGTTGATATCATAGGTTCTACACGATCGCGCCTTTGTTCTGTGCAGCGCTCACAATTTCTTACAACTCTTTCAATGTCCCTGGAGGAACCAGGCCACCAACATGTTTGTGCGGCAAGTTGTCTAGTTTTTGTGACACCTAAGTGACCATCATGGAGGTGCATCAAAGCATCTTCTCTCAAAGTTCGTGGTATCACGAGCCTATCTCCTTTGAGCAAAACATCAGCATGTACTGTCAGAACAGCACGCTCGTTCCAGTATTGACGTACCGGTCCATATAAAGTCTTTTTCGTTTTGGGCCAACTGTTTCGCACGTAATCCATCACAACTGACAGTGTAGCATCCTTCCTGGATTTCTCACGAATTTGATCTAGTCTATCCTTGGCTGGGGCCAAATGTGTGAATAGACTGTTGATATGACATTCAGTTAATTCGTGCAGATCGTCAAAATCTTCAAACTCAGCTACAGGACTTCTAGAGAGAGCGTCGGCAGAATACATCAGTTTCCCCGGCGTATGAGAAATCTTGAAATGATATTTCATTAGGCGCATTCTAAATCGCTGAATGCGGAGAGGAAGTTCATCTAGTGACTTGGTAGAGAGCAAGGGCACCAACGGTTTATGGTCAGTTTCCACACGGAAGGTATCCATCCCAAGTAATAATTCTCTCCACCTTTCAATTGCCCAGGTGATAGCAAGTGCCTCTTTCTCGATTTGCGCATAACGCTGTTCGGTGTCATTCAGTGACCTACTGGCGTAAGCAACAGGTTTATACGTTCCGTCCGTTTGTTTTTGCAAAAGTACGGCACCTAAGCCATAGCTACTGGAATCAGTGGAGAGCAAGGTCTCCTTTTTGGGGTCATACAGTGCCAGGGTTACCTCTGAAGCAAGATCAGTTTTGACTTTTTCAAAGGCCTTATTTTGCCTAGTATCCCACAACCATGCATTGTTCTTGGATAGCAACTCTCTCAGGGGTTGAGTAGTTTCAGCTAAGTCGGGTGTGAACTTCATTAGCTGGTTTGCCATGCCCAAGAATCTTCTCAATTGAGCCTTGTCTTGAGGGGCTGGGTAATCAATAATTGCTTTGATCTTTTTCTGATCCTTAGTGATCCCATCTTGGCCCACAATTTGACCAAGATATTCTATTTTTGTTGCATTGAATGAGCACTTTTTAGCATTCAGGGTTATACCGGATGAGGTCAGCTTATCTAGCACCATGGCTAGAGTTTGATGATAGGTTCCCGGTTTACCAGATATTATGATGTCATCAACGTGACAGTTCACCCCCGGAATTCCGCTTAGAATTCTACCCATACATTTTTGAAATATTTCTGGTGCAGATGAGATACCGTAGGGGAGACGCCTATACATAAATCTCCCTATAGGAGTAATGAAGGTTGTGTACTTACGACAGTCTGGAGTCAGTTCGATATGATGGAAACCACAATTTGCATCTAACTTGGCGAAGAGCGAACCCTTTGATATCTGGCCCAACGAATTTTCAACCGTGGGCATGGGATAAAGCTCTCTTTTCACTGCCTCATTGAGCTTTGATAAGTCCACACAAAGTCGTATTCCTCCGTCTTTCTTGGTTGCAACCACAATGGGTGCACACCAGTCTGTCTCGGCTCATCAACAGGTTCAATAATTCCCAGATCTTTGAGCTTTGCAATCTCTTCAGTCAGTTTGCCCATTAACGGTATGGGTACCCTTCTAGGTGTAGATAAGCAGAAGGGCTTGGCATCCTTCTTCAGTTTAATGGTGTATTGGTAGTTTTTCAGCTTACCAACACCTCTGAATAAGGCTGGATAGGCAGACATAACATCTTCTTTTGTGCACAGGGCTAGAGCGTTGCATTTAGCCACAACAGATTTAGATAAATGTTCAATTCTGACCCTGTCTTCATTGATAATCCCGAGTTTATGAATACCTGGGGTGCCAAGAAGTGCATTAGTGGCATCACGCACGACATAGACGTTTTCAGTGAATGTTTTCTCCGGTGCACCAATTTTCATATGCACCATGCCGATAGTGGCCATGTCACGACCATCGACACTTCGTAGTATTGTCCTGGTGGGTATTAGATTGCCGTATTCCTCCTTGTACATTTGCACAGGCATCACTGAGACTTCAGCTCCGGTGTCAATCATCCATGAAAGCGTTGTGGATCCAACTCGCAGGTCTTTCATGAATCTGATAGTGCTATTGTCAGGTATGGAATTTACAGTGCCACAAAATGCGACATCTGGATTTTCATGGCAATACGTGTGTACTGATTGTACCGATTGGACAGGTTCCGGCTCAGCTTCGAGGGTGCGCACTGTTTTAGTATAACATCGGTGAGCATGGTGACCTACTCTCTTGCATTTCGGGCAGGTGGAATTAGCAGGGGGACAATATTTCTTCCCATATTGATGTTTTTCTCCACACCATTTGCATTTGATCAGCTTCAGTTTGTGTGCTCCAGATGCATTCTCCCATTTGCGAGTCTGTTTTGATATGGCACCGACTGTCATCAAGTTTGTGTGCTTTACTGCATCCTGACGCCTCTCTTCTCTCACTGTCATGATTTGGGTGAGCTTTTGCAGTGAGAGGTCCTCAAACTTTTCATCGAGAGAATCAGTGCAGCATGCCAGAATTTTGTCTCTTATCATATATTCCCTAGCATTTTCAGGAAAGTTGCATTTGTTCACGGCTTCTGTGACCTCGTCAATCCATGCACTGAGAGTTTGATTTTTCCCGCGATGCAGACGTGCATGATAATAAATTCTAGCTCTCGCTCTATCATCACGTTTCCGGCCTTGGAAGTACTCGTCAAACTTCCTTACTATCGTATCGTAATCGTCGGGCACTTCAGCAGCCCTAGCTTCGCTGTCTTCCGTGGCCTCCACGGCGGGTGCAAAGGTAAATCGTTCATAAATTTTTATGGCTGCATCGCCAATATTCGCGAGCAATATATTTCCCTTTATGACACCATTTTTGTTGAAGGACTCGGTTCCTTTCAAGTGGAATACAAATTTCTTCTTCCACTGAGTCCATTCTTCAAATTCGTTTATGCCGGCCGTCAGTTTCAACGGACCTGGAGCTTTGCATTGCGTCATCTGGTGTGATAAGGTCGATGAGACCCAACTTGCAGTTTATCAGTAATCTTTCACAAAGTTGACCCTGCCACCATGTAGTATTCGAGTCCGAGCGGTAAGCCTCCTATCTGGCTGCAGTCACTTATGTTTGCGACACACACTGCATTAGTCTCAAGCTGTATATTTTCTCACGTCAAGCAACCAACAAGCACACCAAAACACATGCGGTCCTTACTCGAGTTCCTCTATCGAAACCCAGTCATGCGTGCAGTGCGCTCTATGGTCAATGCCAACACTACAGTGACCCTTCCCTTTTGGTCCTGGATACATGAAAAAGGCAATCAAAGACGACCGAAAATATCGTGATTTGGCCGCCGTGGCTGTCGTATAGGCCTATAGTCATTTGCGCAAGAAAGTGATAATAATTTTAAAATTTGTAAATCTCGGCTTGTGGACGAGTCCGGCACTCGAGTTTGAGTTTTATAGAATATTTATGTCGTCATCTGTCATCCAAGGTAACAGTGACCCTTCCCTTTTGGTCCTGGATACATGAAAAAGGCAATCAAAGACGACCGAAGATATCGTGATTAGGCCGTCGTATAGGCCTAGTCATTTGCGCTAGAAAGTGACAATTTTTAAATTTGTAAATCTCGGCTTGTGGACGAGTCCGGCACTCGAGTTTGAGTTTTATAGAATATTTATGTCGTCATCTGTCATCCCAGGTAACAGTGACCCTTCCCTTTTGGTCCTGGATACATGAAAAAGGCAATCAAAGACGACCGAAGATATCGTGATTTGGCCGTCGTATAGGCCTATAGTCATTTGCGCAAGAAAGTGATAATTTTTAAATTTGTAAATCTCGGCTTGTGGACGAGTCCGGCACTCGAGTTTGAGTTTTATAGAATATTTATGTCGTCATCTGTCATCCCAGGTAACAGTGACCCTTCCCTTTTGGTCCTGGATACATGAAAAAGGCAATCAAAGACGACCGAAGATATCGTGATTTGGCCGTCGTGCCGTCGTATAGGCCTATAGTCATTTGCGCAAGAAAGTGATAATTTTTAAATTTGTAAATCTCGGCTTGTGGACGAGTCCGGCACTCGAGTTTGAGTTTTATAGAATATTTATGTCGTCATCTGTCATCCCTTCCCTTTTGGTCCTGGATACATGAAAAAGGCAATCAAAGACGACCGAAGATATCGTGATTTGGCCGTCGTGGCCGTCGTATAGGCCTATAGTCATTTGCGCAAGAAAGTGACAATTTTTAAATTTGTAAATCTCGGCTTGTGGACGAGTCCGGCACTCGAGTTTGAGTTTTATAGAATATTTATGTCGTCATCTGTCATCCCAGGTAACAGTGACCCTTCCTTTTTGGTCCTGGATACATGAAAAAGGCAATCAAATACGACCGAAGATATCGTGGTTTGGCCGTCGTATAGGCCTATAGTCATTTGCGCAAGAAAGTGATAATTTTTAAATTTGTAAATCTCGGCTTGTGGACGAGTCCGGCACTCGAGTTTGAGTTTTATAGAATATTTATGTCGTCATCTGTCATCCCTTCCCTTTTGGTCCTGGATACATGAAAAAGGCAATCAAAGACGACCGAAGATATCGTGATTTGGCCGTCGTGGCCGTCGTATAGGCCTAGTCATTTGCGCTAGAAAGTGACAATTTTTAAATTTGTAAATCTCGGCTTGTGGACGAGTCCGGCACTCGAGTTTGAGTTTTATAGAATATTTATGTCGTCATCTGTGATCCCAGGTAACAGTGACCCTTCCCTTTTGGTCCTGGATACATGAAAAAGGCAATCAAAGACGACCGAAGATATCGTGATTTGGCGGTCGTGGCCGTCGTATAGGCCTATAGTCATTTGCGCAAGAAAGTGATAATTTTTAAATTTGTAAATCTCGGCTTGTGGACGAGTCCGGCACTCGAGTTTGAGTTTTATAGAATATTTATGTCGTCATCTGTCATCCCTTCCCTTTTGGTCCTGGATACATGAAAAAGGCAATCAAAGACGACCGAAGATATCGTGATTTCCCGTCCGTCGTATAGGCCTAGTCATTTGCGCTAGAAAGTCACAATTTTTAAATTTGTAAATCTCGGCTTGTGGACGAGTCCGGCACTCGAGTTTGAGTTTTATAGAATATTTATGTCGTCATCTGTCATCCCAGGTAACAGTGACCCTTCCCTTTTGGTCCTGGATACATGAAAAAGGCAATCAAAGACGACCGAAGATATCGCGATTTGGCCGTCGTATAGGCCTATAGTCATTTGCGCAAGAAAGTGATAATTTTTAAATTTGTAAATCTCGGCTTGTGGACGAGTCCGGCACTCGAGTTTGAGTTTTATAGAATATTTATGTCGTCATCTGTCATCCCAGGTAACAGTGACCCTTCCCTTTTGGTCCTGGATACATGAAAAAGGCAATCAAAGACGACCGAAGATATCGTGATTAGGCCGTCGTATAGGCCTAGTCATTTGCGCAAGAAAGTGATAATTTTTAAAATTGTAAATCTCGGCTTGTGGACGAGTCCGGCACTCGAGTTTGAGTTTTATAGAATATTTATGTCGTCATCTGTCATCCAAGGTAACAGTGACCCTTCCCTTTTGGTCCTGGATACATGAAAAAGGCAATCAAAGACGACCGAAGATATCGTGATTTGGCCGTCGTATAGGCCTATAGTCATTTGCGAAAGAAAGTGACAATTTTTAAATTTGTAAATCTTGGCTTGTGGACGAGTCCGGCACTCGAGTTTGAGTTTTATAGAATATTTATGACGTCATCTGTCATCCCAGGTAACAGTGACCCTTTCCTTTTGGTCCTGGATACATGAAAAAGGCAATCAAAGACGACCGAAGATATCGTGATTTGGCCGTCGTGGCCGTCGTATAGGCCCATAGTCATTTGCGCAAGAAAGTGATAATTTTTAAATTCGTAAATCTCGGCTTGTGGACGAGTATGGCACTCGAGTTTGAGTTTTATAGAATATTTATGTCGTCATCTGTCATCCCAGGTAACAGTGACCCTTCCCTTTTGGTCCTGGATACATGAAAAAGGCAATCAAAGACGACCGAAGATATCGTGATTTGGCCGTCGTATAGGCCTATAGTCATTTGCGCAAGAAAGTGACAATTTTTAAATTTGTAAATCTCGGCTTGTGGACGAGTCCGGCACTCGAGTTTGAGTTTTATAGAATATTTATGTCGTCATCTGTCATCCCAGGTAACAGTGACCCTTTCCTTTTGGTCCTGGATACATGAAAAAGGAAATCAAAGACGACCGAAGATATCGTGATTTGGCCGTCGTGGCCGTCGTATAGGCCCATAGTCATTTGCGCAAGAAAGTGATAATTTTTAAATTTGTAAATCTCGGCTTGTGAACGAGTATGGCACTCGAGTTTGAGTTTTATAGAATATTTATGTCGTCATCTGTCATCCCAGGTAACAGTGACCCTTCCCTTTTGGTCCTGGATACATGAAAAAGGCAATCAAAGACGACCGAAAATATCGTGATTTGGCCGTCGTATAGGCCTATAGTCATTTGCGAAAGAAAGTGACAATTTTTAAATATGTAAATCTCGGCTTGTGGACGAGTCCGGCACTCGAGTTTGAGTTTTATAGAATATTTATGTCGTCATCTGTCATCCCAGGTAACAGTGACCCTTTCCTTATGGTCCTGGATACATGAAAAAGGCAATCAAAGACGACCGAAGATATCGTGATTTGGGCGTCGTGGCCGTCGTATAGGCCTAGTCATTTGCGCAGGAAAGTGACAATTTTTAAATTTGTAAATCTCGGCTTGTGGACGAGTCCGGCACTCGAGTTTGAGTTTTATAGAATATTTATGTCGTCATCTGTCATCCCAGGTAACAGTGACCCTTCCCTTTTGGTCCTGGATACATGAAAAAGGCAATCAAAGACGACCGAAGATATCGTGATTAGGCCGTCGTATAGGCCTAGTCATTTGCGCAAGAAAGTAATAATTTTTAAATTTGTAAATCGCGGCTTGTGGACGAGTCTGGCACTCGAGTTTGAGTTTTATAGAATATTTATGTCGTCATCTGTCATCCCAGGTAACAGTGACCCTTCCCTTTTGGTCCTGGATACATGAAAAAGGCAATCAAAGACGACCGAAGATATCGTGATTTGGCCGTCGTATAGGCCTATACTCATTTGCGCAAGAAAGTGACAATTTTTAAATTTGTAAATCTCGGCTTGTGAATGAGTCCGGCACTCGAGTTTGAGTTTTATAGAATATTTATGTCGTCATCTGTCATCCCAGGTAACAGTGACCCTTCTCTTTTGGTACTGGATACATGAAAAAGGCAATCAAAGACGACCGAAGATATCGCGATTTGGCCGTCGTGGCCGATGTATAGGCCTATAGTCATTTGCGCAAGAAAGTGATAATTTTTAAATTTGTAAATCTCGGCTTGTGGACGAGTCCGGCACTCGAGTTTGAGTTTTATAGAATATTTATGTCGTCATCTGTCATCCCAGGTAACAGTGACCCTTCCCTTTTGGTCCTGGATACATGAAAAAGGCAATCAAAGACGACCGAAGATATCGTGATTAGGCCGTCGTATAGGCCTAGTCATTTGCGCAAGAAAGTGATAATTTTTAAAATTGTAAATCTCGGCTTGTGGACGAGTCCGGCACTCGAGTTTGAGTTTTATAGAATATTTATGTCGTCATCTGTCATCCAAGGTAACAGTGACCCTTCCCTTTTGGTCCTGGATACATGAAAAAGGCAATCAAAGACGACCGAAGATATCGTGATTTGGCCGTCGTATAGGCCTATAGTCATTTGCGAAAGAAAGTGACAATTTTTAAATTTGTAAATCTCGGCTTGTGGACGAGTCCGGCACTCGAGTTTGAGTTTTATAGAATATTTATGTCGTCATCTGTCATCCCAGGTAACAGTGACCCTTTCCTTTTGGTCCTGGATACATGAAAAAGGCAATCAAAGACGACCGAAGATATCGTGATTTGGCCGTCGTGGCCGTCGTATAGGCCCATAGTCATTTGCGCAAGAAAGTGATAATTTTTAAATTTGTAAATCTCGGCTTGTGAACGAGTATGGCACTCGAGTTTGAGTTTTATAGAATATTTATGTCGTCATCTGTCATCCCAGGTAACAGTGACCCTTCCCTTTTGGTCCTGGATACATGAAAAAGGCAATCAAAGACGACCGAAAATATCGTGATTTGGCCGTC
>JASFYC010000569.1:0-14708 GCA_030412335.1 Botrylloides violaceus | reverse complement strand
TTATATTATCAAAAAAGTCTATATGTCGTGATCAGGAGGTCGATTTTAATTTTGCGATAAGCGCTAGAGGCCTTCAGCCAAATGGGGAAAGGATCCTCCGGGCAGATGTTTTTCGAAAGGATCACGGAGAGTGCTATTTATGACGTCCAGCGTTTTACCTTGCTTGAAATTTCTTAAGGTGACGCCATCGTCCTGCCTAACTACGTGTCATGAAAAACTGTCAGATCGGCGTGCTCGATTCTTCCTTCTTGGAAATTCAGGAATGATCTCGCCTAAAGCGCTTAGAATTCCGAACCGATTACGGTCTTTAAATGGGTTACCGGGCGAGAGACGTGTCTGGTAGTCTAGCTCCTCTAGTGGAGATGTCTGAAATGGGATCCAATGTTCGGGTCTTTGTATCAGACTACTGTAGCCTACCACTAGTCAAATGTCAATACTTTCAATATATTTATTCAAGCTCAATTCGGTACTGGTTAATATTTGTCTATTCTACACCCACATTGAAAACATGTTTACGTTACAGAATCCGGGACAATATTATTGACCCCCATTCCTGTGTTCTATTGTCCCCAATCAGAGCTCTTACTGACTCCTACTATTTCTGTCACTATCGACTATTATATCCATGTATCTGATCCGGCCTGTTCTGTTCGTAATGAAAATTGCCACCCGGTGGTAAGCGCCAGTGAAAACCTTCTATATAATAATAATAATAATATAGTCAACCATTGAAGGCGAACTGTGAGGAAAGATACAGTACGCAGATTTCATCTGACACAAAGGAATAAGCATATCCTTACAGTGCTGATAATCATATATTATATATTCGCTTGTGTGCTCTGGAAGGGCCATATATATATATTCTGTTTTCTGCCAATTTGCAACGCGTTATTTTGTTATTCCTATCTATTGCAAAGAAAATTATATTGAGCTGTGCTTTCATAGGTGAAATGCTACCTGAAGTCGGTTGGTGATAGCTTATGCGATTGTGGCCGGTCAGTACACGGTGAATTTAGTAGTCCAAGCCTATATTCCTAGCGTATAATTTATTTCATCATTATTGTAAGGAAGAAATCCGTTGATTGTTTACCGAAATTTGTTGATTGAATCATTCGATACTCAGGTTAACAAATTTTATTGCAACTACTACTCAATTCAGCCGTGAGCATAGTAGTGGTAGCACGTGCGGGTCGCACTATCCAATCAAGCGACTTTACATACATCGAATCAAATAAATTCTGGATTAGCAGAAAGCAGTGAAATATATAGAAACATAATTAAATCATGTCCAGGTGGATTCATCACTGGATAAACTTTAATTGACCTGTGTTACTAAAACACCCCTGGCTAATGCATCTTATATCTCAATAGACAAGCATCTTGAAATGGTTAGGGTTGGACACAAAAGTTTTCCAAAGGAAGGAGAGAGGTAAAGAAGCCCCGGGGCAAATTTTTCTCGCAGCTATCAGGAAGAGAGGCATTTAAGACGTCATAGTTTAGTTCTTTGTGAAATCTCCTTGCTGACGTCATGATTTTTTTCCAACTTCATGTCATGATAATCTTTACTGGCCTGCGGATTCGATCGATCCATCCCCACCTTCCAACCGCTGTCTCGGCAAATATTTCCGAGATTTGGATTGGTAAAAAGCAACAAAGTTTAGAAATGTAATCAAACAATGTCCAGTATCCGTAAATCGCCAGGGTTTTCTTCAAACCCAAAATCGATGCCATACAGCTCTAGTAGGTCGCCGAGAAAGGAAATTTTCCCGACGAATCGTCATACCTATAAGTAGGCCTATACACGGAATCTTGATGATATTGTCGAGAATGCCCTCGACACACAATATCTTCTCTTTGTGTGTATCATGCGACCATTGCCTGCTAACGGTTGGCCCAGAACAAAAAAAGTCTCCAGACGTCTGTATGCGCGCAATCACGAAATCCCGGGGGAGCAATTATTGCAAAAAGTCGGCGCTAAAATGTTCGCTGGATCATTCAGGCGCTGGTGAGTGTTGATCGTAGCGGTCGTTTCGTTGAGTGTGGCATTGCGGTATAAGGTAGAACACCGTAGATGGTTGGACCGTCGAGTTTCGCTGTACAGTTCTTTTAGAATTGATTTCGACGCGCTAATGAAGGCTACTGCAATGGTGACAGTTAAGGCTCGTGATGGTTGGCGTTTTTACGCTCCAAGGAAATGGTGCCAAGTTGTGGTTTGCATGTACCCCAAGTTTACATTTCCTCATGTACACCATGACCTGCGAGAGGTAACGGGATTCTCGGCGGGTTGACGAAAGGGAGGTCGGTAGGCTACTGTAGCTCATTGTATTAACTGTCTTTATCGTATTCTACTTCTATTAAACTCTACACAAGTTGAGCTTAAGAAGTGGCAAGTTTTCTTATTGTCTGGTGTAGGCTAAAACATCGTAATGGCATGGCTGTTTAGTATAGGTTGCTCGCAGACGAGGTAGTTGAAGCGCCAGCGCATTCTCATAAAATGCCAGGCAGGCTGCACACGTCGACGTTGAGTTTGCTGCGTGCTGCGTCTGATGAATTTGTCTCTAGTTATTTTATTCTTGTTTGTCTATACTCTATAACATACCAAAAAGTAGATTGCTGGAGAAAATGGTAAGATTTATCAACATCAAATTGACATCACTTGGCATTGGCAGGAGACTTTTGAAATTTTATATCATGCTACGTTGGTAGTCCGCTAAGGGAGTGATAAAGAGCGGTTCCAAATAGTTACCCAGCCACAATCACTCAACCGCCGGGGTGGAATCATCAAACCGTGTTGACGGCGCCATAATTTTCGAAGCGCGTTTCCGAAATCATTTGTGCGACGATTTTGTGTTGGTAGGAGCAGTTGTTTTGTTGAGCACGGAGTTACTGTTGGATGCAACGACTGTAGAATGTAGTAGGCCTACCGGTACAAGTACCGCGGAGTTTTCCGCGGGCAAGTTCTATGAAAAATCTATGTTCTGAAAGAGCATGTGAATGCGTAGGGATAGTGATAGTTCATGGCCTGCCTACGGTTTGAATGTTTACGTCTGAACTGAAGTTGCAGCGCTTTGGTTTTCGACTGTCGATTTATAGTAGAGTTTCCCCGCACACCTAATTTTACTTGTGTTTCTATATTGGCTCCGTATTTGGAAGCACTTCCGGTCAATGACCATGTTCAGGCTCTGAATTCACATGAAAACACCTACCTGTCACTGGATCGGCGATAGAAAGTCCTTGTTGACAGGCAGTTGTATTTCGACAACATAATTGCCAAGTTGTCACTAAGAACTTTCCTATGTATCTGGGCAATTTTGCAAAACACTTCAGGAATAAGGATGGCATGGGTGTTTGAGTCGAATAGAACGTTAATCCATCTACTGGCTCTGATTTGATCCAATCAGAATTAGCTAGGGATATATCCCTAAAAATCTAATGATTGAAATATTCTCGTCAGAAGCCTGCGTGATTCGAGCTCAGATTTTGGGGTGGCAATTTTGATCAAGTATTCGATTCGGTCATATGGAAAATTAATACTTGAAAATTTCTTTACTCAATATTCAATTCGATCTGAAAGAATTATCACATTAAAATGCCCACCTGTAACCAAGGTGGAAGGTGGTGGCATAATATTAGCATAAATGATCTATTTATATTGGTTGAAAATCACACAAAATTGTGTCGCCAGTCAAATATTCGATGAAATAGTCACTACACACCCTACTTTATTGGGAACTTGTATCACATTCTTTTGGAGGCTCGAACAGCCAACTTGTCTGTATGTGGACGAATCAATGATTTCTGCCTTCTAGCGGAACAACTTTTTCACTACTTCTGGTCGCGTGAGGCAGACTGGTTACAACGCTCTGCTTACGTAACGTCCTTCGTTTCGGCGTCTTTGATATATGTCATACGGGTTTAGATAATTCATATGAGAAATGAATCAATTAGCCATTTTCCTTCGTCAAGAGAAGTGTCTCACCCACGATTTAATTGAGGTCGCATTTTTCGCGTAGGTCTTATATTACTGTAGCCTTCCCTCTGGCCCGGTGATAGCCTACCGGGATAACCAGCTAGTGAGCAATAATGTAATAATCAGCCCAGCATGGCTGATGGTCGGTATCGATAATATCAAATTCATTAATATCGGCTCGATCAGGCGATTATATTTACCTCTGGCCAATAGCGGGCTGAATAGTGAGGCCGATGTTGACTTTCCGTACTACTTTATGGCCGATACAGATAATCGCAGAAATACGATTAACGGTCGGCGCCGTGACCGGTCGATCCTGCTCAGTAAATCGGCCAACCCCTGATTTGGGGAGTTTTCCAGTTGATTGATTTGGCGACGTGTTACGCCATTTTGTTGCAGTCTTATTCGCGAAATATCAATGCCACGTATATCCGGAAAGTGGCCATTTTAATGCGGTATCGGAATGACGAAGATACCTAGACATCATAAAATGCGGAATTAGGCGCAAACACCTGCATTTAGGCCATTATTGTTTTTTAGTTTAATTAGGCCATAACTTATACTTTTGTGGCAACCGACTTGCGTACCATTTTTATTGATTTTCGTTAGACCCGTACTCCGCGTATCTGCGTGCAAATCGCAGCATGCTGTAGACTCCAATCGTGGGTGCTTTCCTCCCATATTATATGTCTATGCACACGTCACATCTAACCATTAATCCTATTATGTCATATGATATTACACGTAGCCTATGAAGGCAGCGGGTGGGTTAGCCCTGCGCTGGCCCATGGGGTTGGTCATTTGGTGACCACCATCCATGTTCGCATCTACCCTGACGTGACAATAGGGTTGATGCCGACAATGAACGCGTAGCACTCACTGAGATTACATAGACACCGCGATGACCAGCGCCTCCTTGCGGTACATCTAATGTAAGGTCAGAGGATATATGAGGGCGCAAACGACTTGATTCCGCCGCATAGTAACACACTGTCGTATACCCGGGCAAATATATGCCAATCATTGGCTGTTACGATCCACTGGGGCACACACAAGCGATACAATTCGATAATAGAGAATATGGTCACTTTCAGGAGAAAAACCTTTCGAATTTAATCTATACGCGTAATAAGCTCGTGCTCAAATGTTGGTCTACCGAATTGTCGACTCGATATATTCGACATTTTTGCGTAAATATGCATCAGCCGTTGTTGGCTAAGAGAGGTGGCGAATGTTAAATATTAGCCTTGACCTATATTCAGTCGGTAAATCCACGAAAAACCGATTCCAGTATATAGGCCTATTACAGTATGCGAAGTCATGCTAATTTTAACAGAGATGGAAAAGAGATGGAGCCTTTATCACAAGACGTCAACTACGACTTCGACTATCAGGAGACCCGCTATCTGCCCCCTGGAACAACAATCAAAATCGGGGACTCATTTCGCATCGAGTGTGTGTATGAGACTCTAGACAGAGATAATGTAACGACGGTAAGCGTCATATTTCACCATTTATTGTCAGGTCCAACTAAGTGTCAGTTTGTACCGGTTCATACGACTTTGGCGGTGTTGTAAGTTCTGACGAGTATAAACTCCGAAGCAAACCGCGTTCTTGAATGTACACCGAATTTCAAAATATCTCTAATTTTCAGGGTGGACTGCCGACTTCAAGTGAAATGTGCATAGCATTTCTCAGCTATTACCCAGCAATTGACCTAAGTTCCTGTTTCTCGGTGCCGAAGATATTCAGTGAGGTTCTATAGATGCTCAAAAATGTATAGCCCTATATACTGCAGCGAGGCGCTGCAGACTATAGTCTGTGCTTCGAATCCTACCAAACGCATATGCGATCAACCCTTACCGTTGTCCGCATCTTTCAAATCAAATCAAATTGCATTTTCTTGCATTAGTCAGAAAGTTGCATCTACTAAATGACGGTTTTATCAATTTAATGCAGTGCAAGCAACACACAGATGGTGTTTTTATGACACACACTGCCCACGGATATCTAAATATCCCTGCTGACACTGCCAAATATTTTCCAATATTTTTGGGAGAGAATGGTCGATTTTTCTTCGACAATTTGCGAACCATTGTGAAACGTCTCTCATACATTATCCTCATATAAACAACATCGATTCGGGTCGATAGACAGTGATTTCAGAGCGAATTGAGATAGTAACAAAAATTGGCAAAAGTTACCAAAACCTGCCCTAATCACCACTGGCAATGATTTCACGCCCCATAAATCAATTGTGTGCGTTTTGGTCGCCACTAGGGTATGGTATTTTGTTGCCTACCACCTGCTGGTGTTTGTTTAATGTAAACTGGAATTCATGTTTTCCCGGTCGGAACTAAACCTGCCTCACTATCTCTCTGTTTCAGATGACGAATTGGTGTTTCGGAAATTTCTTTCTGATCTTGGATTAATCGTTGATAATCAAGAGTTGCAAACTCTGATGACCAAGCTTAATCGTTTTGACACACATTTCAAGATGGAAACTCTATCTCCGGTATTGAACAGGGTAAGAGAATATTTCCTCGCCTATAGCACAAGTCCCAACGCAATTGTAGTAGTAGTGCAATTATATCTATGCACTGTTCACGATTTACATACAAATAGCAACAACAAGTGTTGCTACGTTGGCGAGTGACCTTGATAATTGCATGCGCTTGCTTTTCAATCAATAGATACAACATTCGATTTCTGATTGGATTCAAACGCTTCAGCACGCACGCTTCAGCTGCTCAAGAACTCAGTGTAGTAGACTCCAATGCTTTGATGGCTTAAGTCACGTATGACAGTCGCCGGGTCAATGAAACCTTTCTAGCCTTTTCCCTACACTGACTGCCTCAATTCAAACTAGCATAGGCAGTTAACTCAGCAGTTTGACTGTCCACGTTCTGCATGATCGTGGGTTCCGCCAGGTTCGATTCCGGACCGAGTAAAATGGGCTTACAGACAATTGGTATCTGTTCGTTCTCTTCTTGGCATTCGGTGTCTGGGGAGGGTGAAGGGATGTGGTTGTGATAGTGATCCTGGCAAACCGGAAGTATCTGTGTCCTCGTTTAGAACCACCTTGACAAAAAGAACCAAAAACGTCTCTTGTTCTTAACCTCTATCTTTAACTTATTATATCCTGTCACACGGGTCTCTAAGTAACCAGAATCACTCAAGTGGCCAACTCTGATGAAAAAAGAAAGTTCAATGTATGCCCCTAGTTAATGTGCATATGTAGGCTATATTCAAGCGCAAGCTTTCACCTGGCGTACTTGACCTTATAATACTTCTGAAAACAACGATTCTCTTGTCGCTAGGTGAATTGGACTGATGAGAAAAAACAAACTTTGAGGAATTTTATGGAAAATGCGAGAAGATACCCTGCATGCATTGTGAACAACGAATTTTCCAAGGTACAGTATATATTGTGGATACGGTGATTCTAGGTGTCGCTAATGAGGCGCATCGGAGCGTGACGGAGAAGAGCGTGTGGTGGAGGAAGAGAGAAGCGCTGGTGACAGTGACGGTTTTGGAGTTGGTAGAAGAGAAGGTGTTGCGACGGATTACCTTTCTGTTGTTGTTTTTTTTGCCGTTTTTTGTATTGAAACTTCATTAAATATATTACATATATTGCACAATTTTGGCATGTTACTGCTGGCGAGGTTTTAGGGAAGGGAACTTGATGAAACGGACAATAATTGGAGTCGATGACGGACAATATACATAGTACATAGTAATACATTTTGAACAAATCGCCACAGATTTTAAAATCCTGCTCAGTGTGTAGGAATGTGCTTCACAAGCTTTCTGGTAAGTTCGTCCCAGTGTCCTATTTCCCGCCAAGCAACATCCATATATCTAGTATACACCCTACGAGGTCAGCTAAACATTTAATGTCCGATGTAGCTCTCACACATACCCTTCCACCACTTTGCAATCGAATGGTTCGACCTGGTCTGCTACTCCAATTTTTTCAGTACTTAGGAGAATTTGCTCCTCCGAAATTCAAGCCCTACGTAGGAATTGATGAAGATAAATGTGCAGAAGTAGGAGATGCGGAGAGTGAGAAGGATGGCAAAGAGTAGTCATCGGATTTGCGGGCTGCAGCGTAGGACATCTTGCCGACGTCTTCTAGAAAAGAAGCTCAGCCTGACTATGATGTGGCCTACAGTACAAAGTGGACACTGAGTTCAAAATGTGAGAATTGGTGTTTTTGTTGCTGTATGAAATAAATTTTCAATCAAACCTGCAATATATCCTCTATTGAATATCCTATCGCTAATAAGTGAGGCGGATGTCAATTAACATTTTACGATTTACCCAGAAGTAGCCTAATGCGGGCGCATGAAAATCGAGAGCGGCGTCGATTTTCCGCCGGAATATGAGGCGGGTCTCGATTTGCGGCCTAGGATAGAGATCAATAAGTGGATTTTAACTCACGAGTTATTCGTGTCTGTGTGGATGTTGCGGTTGCAAAATGTCCGGTTATATTGTAAGCTCTTAGAAAATCGGACAAGCTACCTAAAGCGTAAACGTAATGAGGGTCTCAGAAAAGTAACGCGTTTCACGTATTAGTCGTTGCATAATGCTGAATAGATAGTTTGCTAACAGAGTATATTCCAACACTGCATTGAATTTCCTTCTGGTTGACATTGGTGAATGTCAGATTGGTTGTCATGGGCCGGGTTCAATAAGAGTTCTGATTTGCAATTTTCCCAGTCATATTGTAATGAAAACTTTATTCCTAATAAATTGCGCGGTGCTTTCAAAGGCGAACCGGTATCTGTAGTCGGTGACCAATTGGGTTGAATAGACGTTTGGGCCCACTAATTCTTTGCATTATGCCAGACCCGAAGGCCGTAAAATTTTCGCCTCTATGCTTATATTGATAGCCTCGGTCCCGGCCGTCTTTCATTGTCCTGCACGGTAGCCGCGTAGTTGCTACAATTAGGGTATAGCCTACCGTACCGTACTGTCAGGATAACTGTCATGAAGTGATAGCATGGCATGCCTACATTTAAAGAGGGAGATTTTCTTGGCATGGGTGAAGAAGGTATAGTTCAAGGGTATAGTAGCAGTAATCTGTACAAAGTTAGCAAGGGAATCACATGGATTCACCAGGACCCTCAGAATATCGGATCTAGCAGCTGTGTCGCATAACATTTCTGAATGTATATACGCGACATCAACTGTCGTATCTAGGACACTCGGACATGCCCTAAATTCTCTTAGAGTATTATCCATTAGTGGGTTATACCAAACAAGATATATAATTAACTAGCTCATATAGCACATGGAATCGATTATTGACTTACTGTAGTAGTAACAAAATACACTCCTGCTGTTCCGATCATAACAGTATCGCTAAACTCCCGCTGTAATTAATATAAGGAGGATTTCAGGCCATGCGAAGATGATTCGCTGACGTAATTTGGGATTGTTTTTCCCGTGGTCGAACCACGTGATGACATTTGGCGCCACGTTTTGAATTCGAAATCGGGATTCTTTTATTCCGACATTGAGTATATGGTTGTCTGCCGCAACGGAGCACACATGCGCTGTAGACATGTAGTCATAGAACATACACCATTCGACTTGTCTATTCAGCATTACTAATATTGTTTCATCGTACGAACGTCTAATCGAAGTAACTTGGAATATTGGTTCAATATAATCATCAATTCGGCATCAATTCTGTCTCAGCTAAGACTCGTGCAAGAACAGTATTTATATAGACAGACCGCTGTACGAAGAGCTCTATAGAATCGTACGTCACTGACGTGGCGTATATCGTGGGGTGTTTCGAACACGCAGTTTGGAGTCAGATCAGCGCGGAGTTCAACTACATTACGATATTTTCTCTATCTCTATCGTCTCTCCCCACCAACAACCCCGCGATAAACTCTTTTTAGCGCCTTTCACTTATCTCACACCCCTGTCGTTGTGGGCGCGACAATCGCTGTCGTTGCAACCATCAATAAAAAAACGGAGATCGTGAAAGCCCTCATATTTGAAAATATCCACACTATCTTAGACTATAAACCCACAATATACGAGTATATAAAGCAAATGAAAGATGCTGAGTCGGCGAAGTGTACATTCTCTACTCTACGATACTACACATAGCTTATGCGTTCACATTTACGTGTAATGAGAAATTTTCACCACGGATTTGACATTCCCCCTCATTCGTTGGAAAACTTCTCTGACAAGTTTTTGAATCCGGTGAAAGATCGAGATATACGTGCAATCTCAGTATACCGATAAATAGCCCCGGACATTGAGTTTGCGGTGCCAATTTCTTACTGAATTCTGTTGTACCAACAATGGTTTACATAGCGTAACCAGCTCCACGAGTAGCTTAACATGTTTTTGGAAGAGAGTTCACAAACTTCCGTCCCCCTGTTCCTTCATCAAGTGAAGTCGGATTCAACCACCGTCAGTTACTTGAAGGCGCCCTTTTTATACGTGGTTAAAGCACCCCAGGCTTTACATCTCGATAGACAAGCATCTCTTGACAGCCATTTTTTGAATAATGTGTTTCATATAAAGCTTTCTAAAGCAAGAATTTAGAAAGATACATCGTTTATGTTGTTAAAAATGACTGCCTAATAATAGAGATCGACCAATTAAAATAATTTTATTATCGAAAATGTCATAATGTCGTGATCAGGAAGTCGATTTTAATTTTGCGATAAGCGCTAGAGGCCATCAGCCAAATGGGGAAAAGATCCTCTGGGCACATGTTTTTCGAAAGGATCACGGACAGTGGTATTGATGACGTCCAGCGTTTTACCTTTCTTGAAATTTCTTAAGGTGACGCCATCGTCCTGCCTAATTACGTGTCATGCGGGCCGAAAAACTGGCAGATTGGCGTGCTCGATTCTTTAATGTTGGATATTCGGGAATGGTCGCGCCAATAGCGCTAACAATTCCGGACCGATTATGGTCGTGAAAGGGGTTGCCGTCGAGGGACGTGTCTGGTAGTCTAGCTCCTCTAGTGGAGATGTCTAAAATAGGTTCCGATGATCGGGTTGTTGAATCAGACTACTGTAGCCTACCACTAGTCAAATGTCAATACTTTCAATATATTTATTCAAGCTCAATTCGGTATTGGTTAATATTTGTCTATTCTACACCCACATTGAAAACATAATAACGTTTCAGAATCAGGGACCCCCGTTCCTGTGTTCTATTGTCCCCAATCCGAGCTCTTACTGACTCCTACTATTTCTGTTACTATCGACTATTATATCCATGTATCTGCTGCAAGCTGTCCTTTTCGTGCTGCGAAACGCCGCCCGGTGAATGGCGCCATTGAAAACCTTCTATATAATAATATTAATCTAGTCAACCCAGGAAGGCGAATTGTGAGGGAAGTTGCAGTACGCAAATTTCAGCTGAGACAAAGGAATAAGCATATCTTTACAATGCTGATAATCACATCTTATATATTCGCTTGTGTGATCCGGAAGGGCCACCTATTCTGTGTTATGTCAGTCGCATGTTCTCCGGAAGGCCATTGCTGAATGCCAGATTGATTGTCATGGGCCGGGTTCAATAAGAGTTCTGATTTGCAGTTTTCTTACTCATATTGTAATGAAAACTTTATTCTTAATAAATTGCGCTGTGGTTTCAAAAGCGAAACAGTGCAACTAGTCGGGGACGTATCAATTGGGTTGAATAGGCGTTTGGGCCCACTAATTCTTTGCAATATGCCAAGCCCGAAGACCGTAAACTTTCTTGCATGTATGCCTATATTGATAGCCTCGTTTCCGGACCTCTTTCATTGTCCAGCACGCTAGCCCCATAGTTGCTGTAGTTGTTACAATTAGGGTATAGACTACCATACCGTATACTGTCTGGATAGCTGTCATGAAGTGATAGCATGCCATGTCTACGTTTAAAGAGGGAGATTTCCTTGGCATATTTGAAAAAGGTAATCAGCTCAAGGGGATAGTAGCAGTATTGTCTAGCGAAAGAATCACATGGATTTACCAGGACGCTCAAAATATCGAATCTAGTTCTTTTAAACGCCTTTCACTGCTCCCCCACCCCATTCAGCATCCAAAGAAATTATGGATCGGCAACAAGAAGCAACATTTTTAGAAACATTATCAAATCATATCCAAAGTCTCCAAAAATTCCAAAGTCATATTCAACCACTAGAAAGTAGGGTTGCGATTAGGAACTCTCGGGTCGGAACGTTCCAATAATCCTTACATAACTATCATCCGTAGGCACGAAAAATATTTTATCCAAGAACTTGCCACATCGGTGCATCTAAAATTTAAATTTTTTTAAAGTGAGACTATGCCTTAAACCCGTAGGATTTAGTAGGTCACCGATGACTTAATCTTTATCAACTAGCCACCGTGATGCTTGAAAGGGCATTGGAGTTTGTTGATATTGTCGGGAGTGCCATCGACACACAGTCCGCCACTCATATCACAGCACCGTTGCTTTTTAACGTTTGACCTAGCCCTTACGTAAATTGTAAGTATACACGAAACCCCTGTGCATAAATAAATAAATGCCGCTATCTCATTAGTCGGACGTAAACCGCAACGAGGTGCCGAAACTGCGTGTTGCTATAGCTCGACCTCTTTACCGGAAGGTCCGTACGTATGCGCAGGGCCGTTGCTAGCTCGATCTTATCCCCGCGAAAACTAGTAAAGATCCCCCTTCGGTGTATTATATCCTTGTTTACACGAAGTCTCCGTCATATGGAACCCTGTGAGACTTGACCCAGTTTGAATAGACTAATAGCCTACACAGATGTTCGTTCATCTCTATGCCTCAAGCGTAAATCGCCCACACTTGATTTTTCTGTTATGGGTTTTGACCTAACTCGTAATTTAATATTTCGACAAGTAAGAATACTACTTACGCGAATCTTGTAGTATATTCCTGTGGTAACAACTTTAGTTTGAAACCATAAGGTACGACTTCGAGAACAACCGCGTAAACCAGCAATTACCTAAAAAATGAACATTTTTAGACAAAATATGCCAAAATTGAGGTGTTAGTCCAGTCTACTTAGTTTCATATGGCGTCTCGTAACGTCCCAGATTGAATGTGGTATTCTGACGCAATTACTCTCCTTTCCTTGCGCATTAAGATAATTGCCGATTTTGTGGCGTCACAATGAATCCATGGTCGGCAACAGCATGCATACAAAGTAGGGCGTCTTACTCGATATCGTGACGTTGTCGATAATCACGGACCTTCAACCCTCTCCCCGAGCCCCCATTGAAAATTAGAATCCGCATATTAGCATATTTTTGACTTACTAATCTAAATAAATATCTGAGGTGATCGTTCTCCTCCTGCTTCGGGCCATACCAATCTTTCCATATCTTTGTCTCTGTCGTTGTCTCTGTCGCCGTCGTTGTCTCTATCGCAGTCTCTGTCGTTGTGGGCGCGGCAATCGCTGTCGTTGCAACCATCAATAAAAAAGCGGAGATCGTGAATGCCCTCATATTTGAAAATATCCACACTATCTTAGACTATAAACCTACAATATAAGAGTATATAAAGCAAATGAAAGATGCTGAGTCGGCGAATTGTACATTCTCTACTCTACGATACTACACATAGCTTATGCGTTCACATATACGTGTAATAAGACATTTTCATCACGGATTTGACATTCCCCCTCATTCGTTGGAAAACTTCGCTGGCAAGCTTGTGAATCCGGTGAAAGATCGAGATATACGTGCAATCTCAGTATACCGATAAATAGCCCCGGACATTGAGTTTGCGGTGCCAATTTCTTACTGAATTCTATTGTACCAACAATGGTTTACATAGCGTAACCAACTCCACGAGTAGCTTCACGTGTTTTTGGAAGAGTGTTCACAAGCTTCCGTTCCCCTGTTCCTTCATCAAATGAAGACGGATTCAACCACCGTCAGTAACTTGAAGGCGCCCTTTTTATACGTGGGTAAAACACCCCAGGCTTTACATCTCGATAGACAAGCATCTCTTGACAGCCATTTTTTGATTAATGGGTTTCATATAAAGCTTTCTAAAGCAAGAATTTAGAAAGATACATCGTTTCTGTTGTTTAAAATGACTGCTTAATTAATAGAGATCGACCAATTATAATTTTTATTATCGAAAATACGAAAAATAGTGGAGCCGATGGGGGACGATTCAAATAGTAATAAATATAATAAGTCACCACAGATTTAACGTCCAGTCCAGTTTATTGGTATATAACACACAGGCTTTCGGAGCTCTGCTCCTTCATCTGGTGAAGATGGAATGAAAAGCAAAGTTTAAGATTTGAATTATAAAGAATCATATGACATTATGACGTCATAGGGCAGAAATATTGAAAATGCAGACTATGAAAACAGGTGATGTTAATGCACCGAAAATCAGATAAGGAGGTCGAAAACGGGCAAATGTGTATGGAGCCTGGTGTTAGGAGTTGCTAAAGTCACGATTACGTGGACTGCCGGGAAGTAATCGGAAGTGTTTAGGTGATCCTCAAGAGAGGTCACCCGAGAGGCCAAAGTATAAACCCGGCTAAAATGAATGACCTCCCAGGTTGCTGTAACCATTTCCCACCATATAGCAACTCCTGACAACTCCCGACAACTCCTGAGGTGCCAAATGTCCGAAAGCTTGTGTGTTATATTCCAATAAACTGGACTGGACGTTAAATCTGTGGTGACTTATTATATTTATTATTATCGAAAATGTCATTTTGTCGTGATGAGGAGGT
>JASFYC010000568.1:0-16900 GCA_030412335.1 Botrylloides violaceus | reverse complement strand
GTGGAGTACGTGGCGAGATCTACCGCTGCACGACGGAAAGCTCTCTGCTATCTTGTCTAAGGATGTTCGATTCCCGGAAATCTGCCTTTAAACGCCGCGCGTCTAACACAAGACCGATTCCCAATGATACGAAATTAGTACCAGCACCGTGGTTACAGTGTTCAAATATCATTCAATTAAGAAGTATAGAAAAGAATTGTCTGTCGACTAAAAACAACAACCAAATATTATTAAAATGAAGAGCTATTTAGAAGTCCTAGCTGTACGCCCCAAGTCCCTACTAAACCCCTAAGATATCTACGAGGCAACTCCTTCAGAGTTGCGTCCGCTCACCGTCGCTTCTCAAAGGCAAAAGGGAAGCACATGGTGAGATGAGAAAAAGAGCTACAGCTAAGCATGGTGGTTGACGCCCACTAGCGGTTCGTATGCTAGTAAGAAATCCGCCGCCAGGCGCTACTATCCTCACTATCCGACACAGAGGAGTTAGGCTGTGCAACTAGAATATGTGACGGTGCTCCTTGAACGTGATAGTGTCAAGATGCTAATGCTGTGCCTTCCAGCCTACAGACAACATATGTATGGCTGTCACATAAACAACTGCAAGTACCCACCGACCGTACCAGGTTAAAACAAACAGGCAGGATTGTGAATTGTAAACGCCGCAAATATCATCGTGAAAATCATAGCCGTTAGTTCGATAAAAAAGTCTGAACTATAGAATCGCATTGATTCATGTATCAAAAAATGCATCCGACATGAACCTCATTAGACTGCTGGCGGGTCAGCCTGGAGACCTGGGAAGAATAAGTCCACACTGCTAACTTTATATAGAACCTAATATACGCTCGATTGTCGACTATGGAGCTAAACACTTCTTCGCCCCAAAAACCCATAGTAGATTACAGGTGATACAGAACCAAGCTCTCAGCCTCTGCTGCGGGGCAATGCCAAAGCACGCCTATTTGGGCTCTTCAAGCTGCCTGTAATGAAATGTCGCCACATATTCCACATCGATGCCTGTCCCTGAGCTACCGTGTGCGACTTCAGCAGGCCCGTTGCGGCCACCCGATATCGAAGTCACCTAATGATTCGTGGTACGATGACTGTGCCTGACACGACAACACTACATGACATTCAACGTCTTCACCAACTCAGTTGCTCATCTGTCTACGGAGATATGTCGTCTTGCGCACTTTGAAGCTCCCCTTGCGCTCCGTGTGTGTCGCATATACATTTCTGAATGTATATACGCGACATCAACTGTCGTATCTAGGACACTCGGACATGCCCTAAATTCTCTGAGAGTATTATCCATTAGTGGGTTATACCAAACAAGACATATAATTAACTAGCTCATATAGCACATGGAATCGATAATTGACTTACTGTAGTAGTAAAAAAATACACTCCTGCTGTTCCGATCATAACAGTATCGCTAAACTCCCGCTGTTATTATTACAAGGAGGATTTCAAGCCATGCGAAGATGATTCGCTGACGTAATTTGGGATTGTTTTTCCCGTGGTCGAACCACGTGATGACATTTGGCGCCACGTTTTTGAATTCGAAATCGGGATTCTTTTATTCCGACATTCAGTATCTGGTTGTCTGCCGCAACGGAGCACACATGCGCTGTAGACATGTAGTCATAGAAAATACACCATTCGACTTGTCTATTCGGCATTACTAATATTGTTCATCGTACGAACGTGTAATCGAAGTGACTTGGAATATTGGTTCAATATAATCATCAATTCGGCATCAATTCTGTCTCAGCTAAGACTCGTGCAAGAACAGTATTTATATAGACAGATCGCTGTACGAAGAGCTCTATAGAAGCGTACGTCACTGACGTGGCGTTTATCGTGGGGTGTTTCGAACACGCAGTTTGGAGTCAGATCAGCGCGGAGTTCAACTACATTACAATATTTGCAAACTATCTTCTGACACCACCCAACACACCGCGATAAACGTGGACCCTTCGTCGATATGGAGTTGTACAATCGTATTAAAGGAGTGGAAAACCCTCTTTTCGTCTCGATGCTAAGTCGAGAATACATCTCCGAACGTTATGGCGACCACACCGCCATCTACACTGACGGGTCCAGGACACCGACCGGGACAGGGTGGGCTATTCATATTCCATCGCGCCATATATCAATTTCGCAGTGCTGTCAAAACCATCTCTCGAGTTACTTCGTTGAGATTCTGGCCATCCGAGCCGCCCTGAGCTGGATTCTAGAAAACGGAAACTCACCCGCTAAGTACGTGATCTTAACTGATTGCATGTCGGCCATTAAAAGCTTTCATCCGAAACGGGGATTCTGTGCAGTGGAACAGACCACGAAGGAAATCTTTGTGTTGCTTCACAAGCTTCAAATAAAAGATACGGCAACAACCCTGGCGTGGCTTCCAGGTCATATGGATGTCCCCGGCAACGAGGAGGCAGACCGGTTGGCTCGTCTTGCTGCGGATAATTCCCCGGTTAGCCGTGGCAACAACACTGTTGCTTTCCTCTCCTTGCGAGAAGCAAAGTCAGTCCTCCGCAAAAGGTGCCTTGATGAGTGGGAACACGAATACACGATGGGTGAAAAGGGAGCTCACTTCAAGCAGTTTCAAGATTCCGTGAAGACAGTTCTACCATCAAATACAAACCACACTAGTAACAGTATTTTGTTCCGTTTGCGTACCGGCCATTGCAAGTTAAATGCCCATTTATTTAAAATTGGATGTGTCCTTTCGCCAAATTGTGAATCCTGCCCATGCCCAGAAACAGTGGAACATTTTATTTTGTACTGCCTTAAATACCGTAAACAACGGGCCATTCTTTTCCGATCCTGCTTTTCCAATCATCTTTCTCCAACCTTAATAAACGTACTGACCCACCCTAACATGGCGAGACCAGTTATCGACTTCGCCCTTGGTTGCAAACGTCCACTATAGGTAAAACAGCTCAAGTCAT
The DNA here is from genome assembly GCA_030412335.1 of Botrylloides violaceus. Classification (NCBI taxonomy): domain Eukaryota; kingdom Metazoa; phylum Chordata; class Ascidiacea; order Stolidobranchia; family Styelidae; genus Botrylloides; species Botrylloides violaceus. The sequence continues at coordinate 13,940 of JASFYC010000568.1, read as the reverse complement.
TTTATATATTGTGTTGTGTGGTACGATGTGAGTGTGTATTGTATTGAATTGTATAGGTTGTGTATGGTATTGAATTGTATATGTATTGATCGTGGCGCAAAAGGCCCTTGGGCGACAAGCGCCACTTTCCTTATCATAATAAAAAAAAAAAAAAACATGGAACATAAACGAATGGGGTGACAAGAACAAAAAATGCATACAAATAATGAGCAATAAGTCTTACCGAGTCGTTCTTTTCTATCGAGATGTCCTGAAAATGTATCAAAGTTTAGATCTTTAGATCACGCATCATGCTGCGGGATCATCAAAGCCATTTGAACCATATCTTAGCACGCTAAACGCTATATTCATGCACTAACCACAACTACATTCATCCTTATTCATCACTCAAAGACATCCAACCCATCTGCGGTACATTTACGACCGATGGAAGGCGAAAACGTGTCGCGGCGATTTGATATGTCGTACTTATGCATGCATACATACCGAGTGTCACTTTAGAAGGTGGCAGAAGGTTTTGTTCTAGGGGATTGAATCCACGCGGTAATTGACTTCCTGCTGTAGTACATAAATATACGTCGGTTGATGAAGCGAAATGTGTTTACCGGGACGTTACGGGACCCAACCTCATGCGGTCATAATATGGGTGGGATCGACGAACCTCAAAATTATTCTCATTGCTGAACAATGGCCCATACAATAATATACAAGTATTCGGTATAAAAATTCACCAAAGATTTTACGTCCAGTTCATTTTATTAGGATAAGATCCACAAGCTCGGCGCTCCGCTCCTTCTTCAGGTGAAGATGGAAAGAAATCTTCATGAAGGAGTTGAGGATCTAGTCCTAGTGACCATTGCCATAAAATTTAATGTGGTTCCAAATTACATCTATGTTCATTACCTGGAAAAGGCGATGCAATAAATGCATTTGGATTTATTGCTTGAATTTCTCTTGAGTCTGCAAAAAACGAAATACTTGAATTTACAAAAAGTGTTTAATCGGTTTGTTTCATTTTTGCGTGGCCGTAGCGAATCAAGTCGGTCAAAATTATCGAGTGATTCGTTACGGGACAGTCGTCTTATTGAAACCCAGGGATTTCTAAAATCCCTGTTGAAACCATGCGAGTCATTTATTCAAGTCTGTAACAGACCATAGAAGACACCACACATCCAAAAATCGCACGGCACACAGTGTGAGCATGTACTGTAGACTTCGGCAAGGAGTAACTTCGTAAAATCTCTATATCCGCAAGACCCTGACATTGAGTTGCCCATAGCTATTTACTAAGTATTCTATTTGATATGACTGGTTTGAGTCAGACTACTAACATCACGGATGAGCTTCGATTCATGCATACAGTACGGTGGGGAAAATGCAATCAGGATACAGAGTCGAATAAAAGCTATCCCTGGATACAACTACACCGACAGGCACACAACAACTAAGCGAGTTTGGGTCGAAGTCGAAGGTTGCAAGGTTGCGGTCCAACGAAATAAATAAAATTATTTCACAGGACACGTCAAGCTGCACAACAATTTATGCCTTCAACAATATTGAGACTCGTTGAATGGTTTGGGGCGGCGATAACGTAATGCACAACGCAGCACCAACATTGTCTTAGCAGAAACAAGTGAAAAAAGGTAGGCTTACGAAACGTGAATAAAAATATCATACCGTGTCTATCACTTAGTATTTCCTTTAACTTGTTTGGGGAATCTACGTTCGCGGTATCTGTATACAGTAGATCAAAAACTGTTCAGCACAATTGTACTCATTAGACTCCAACAAGATCAAATATGATGGATGTAATGATTGCTTCCTTTGTGTTAATTATCTTGACCACTTGGTGGTGTCTGTTTGGTTCGTGTTACGTGGTATCTTGTACCGGCTCATTCCCGTTTCGGATCCGTCGTGTGCCGGTTGTGTCTTGTTTATTTGTTAGCGTACTTGTGTGATCTTAATTTTCTGTTTAGCTTTACTTTACTTTTAGTTAATAGAAGACTAGTACTAAGTTATCCGAAATAGGTCTCAACACCTGTCAAGGGTCAAATTATGGGCACTTTTCCTCAACCCAGCAGATTCCAGTGTGAGTACGCATTCCCGAGCAAATAGTGGAAGGGTGGTGTTGCACCACCCGTCTACAATACCCAAACACTAAGCTTTAGTAGACAACAAAATTTGTTTGTATATCGCAGTGTAGAATCACGTGTATGCTGATGACTCACTGACACGCCTTTACGTTTCGAAAATAGTGGTGAAGTTGCAACAACACCGTGGCATGCAATTTCATGGTATTGTTAATGCTAAGTATAGTACCGTTATATGATACCGCAGGCTAACGTTGCCGCTATACTGCATTGGTGTAGCCCCTGTCCCTTTCTTTCGCTGAAGTTCTTCAAAATCTACGCGTGAGTGCGCGTTACTACATTTGACATAGGGATAAATAGATTTCTCAAATTTCAGTCAATCGGAGGGTTTAATCTGAGCAAGGATTGCGCAGATCTTCTACGGTTGAATTATTTAGCCATTGGTACCTCGAAGCGAAGGCACCATATGCACTTCACAGACACCAATATCACGTCTTAGGTTTAGCGCGGTGTAGTTCTTTCAACCGTTACGTACAAAATTCTTGCCCTACACATTTCTCACCAATCGTACGAACAAAAGCGTAGTTAAACAGAAAAGACTAGCAGAGAGAATGAAAAATGGGTATATTCGAAGAACAGTGAAAGTAGAACTACTTAGATCCAAGTGACTGAAGATAGGCTAGGACAGTGGTTCCCAATCTTTTTTGCTACATCCATTCTTTGCTGATTTCAAAACAAAAAACAATTTCCTCCCCTAATCCGCGACCTGAATATTGGCAAGATTACAACCATTCGCAGTATTGCAGTTCGAGTAAAAAAAAAACGTTAACCACTTATGGGATCGACCACTGCACTATGCTATAAACACGTTATTGACAGGAATGCAATCCCATGCCGCATCATATTGTTCAGGTAAACAGCATCGACACCCTGGTTATTCTGTTGATAATCATTATTTCGTATATTACATGGATTGCTTTTCCGTTTCGAAATACGACATCGTCTCTGCTTTCTCGTCTACGATTGATTTCATTATCAGGACGTCCAATTGTTATCATTGTTGTTTAGTTGGTTAAAGCCGCCTTGGTTCTATATTGAGAATTACATCTGTATCCTGCTTTACGACAATTTAACTGCGTAAAAAGATTACAAAGATTGGAAGAGGACTTTCAATAAGTTTCTAGCAGTAATTCCTGAAGAGGTGACCGATGACTCGTAATTAAAGGACCTATAGATATGCTGCAGGTCCTTACTAATTACATGTCATCGGCAGCCTACTCATTTTTCGAAGAAAGAAGTTCGTTTGATGCAGCCATCGCACAGATAGACAAGGTATTCTTAAAACGTAAGGATGAAATCTTCGCCCGACACCTGCTCGCAACTCGAAGACAGAAACTTGAAGAAAACATCGAAGAATTTTTGCGGTCGTTGAAAGAACTAACTAAAGATTGCACCTTAAAAGCTTGACTGTCGAACAACGTCGCCAACAATTTATACTTGAAACTTTTGTGTTCGGTTTAGGATCTACCGCGTTTAGAAAACGTTACTCGAAATTATTGACAAGGTTACACTCGAATCGGCAATTTTAAAAGCCCGATCACTAGACCTTGCGCAGAGAAGTTCCAGCACTTATACTGACACCCATTGCTTATAGATTAAACCGTCCGTAGACGATAATGCTCCAATACCGTCTAATGCCATTGCGAAAATTCTCCAAAAAGTGTTACTTCTGCTGAGAATCATATCATCCAAGATATAAATGCCTTGCAAAAGATGCGCAGTACGTGTATTGTGGGATATTTGGACATTTTGAGCTCTCGTGTTCCAAGAAATCCAGGGTTCTATATTGAACCATACATCTGTATCCTGCTTTACGATGACACCTTGTACAGAAGTCACTAGATATCTTAAAATCGAAGACATTCATTCCTCCATTGAAATGGCAGATCGCCACCCCGTTTGGGAACCACTGCGATAGGATATGCGGTATGGACATGTATAGCAAGGGAGGGAATGACATCGGTAAGAAAATGTTTAGCTTGCCGATAGCAGATAGACGACAACGAGCCGAAAGTTGAAGGAAATATTCCGATGTTGAAATAAAGAACATGAACTGGAACGTTACAGAAATTAATACCAGGTCAAGAAGTTTATTTATGGAGGAGACTGTTGCAACCAGATTGGCAGTACCGAAAATACTTATGAGTGCTAGTCGCCGAAAATTGTTAAAATAGAATATAATATAGAATATACTGTATATAGAAATAAAAAAACTCACCAATTACCGGTAAATCGGCTATTCCCCCCTGGATTACAATCAGGAATAGCAGCCCACAAAATACCGTAAACGATTTAAGAACTGTCTTCATCATTCTGCGTATTTGGAAGCGAATTTTGGCAATACCTTGCAAAGCGCAAACCCATATCCGTAAAGGCATACTAGAGTCGGACATGCGTCAAGGATCTAGTTACTACATAACGTCATCTCCGATATTTCAGTTCCGTCTGATTCATTTTGCTGCGGCGCGATATTCTTGTACAATGTAGCGTCCGGTCCTACCGTGTATCTCCGTTGCTATCAGGCAAGCCTATTCAATAACACGACTTTACTGAGGCCTCTTGTATTGTAAGCTCAAAGCAAGTCCAAAGCAGAAGAAAGTTTGACCAATGTCCAAAATATTTCGGTACAATTCAACGAGAATACCAATAACGTTTCATAGTGAATGGACGACGACGATTACTTATAATGTGTTTACCTAATCCGAAGTAATTCCATTTGACTAGAGCAAGAGCGAAAACGTGAACATAAATGCAGGCCTACCAACAAATTCAAGGAATTTACCTCAAAGACAATCATTACTCGATGCGCTGATTACAGAAATACGCGTACATTTCATGTATATGCCTGATTACAAAACCGCGATACGTAAATGCAACCTTTTGAGAGTAACATACAATATTAGCTACTAATTGACTAAAGGCGGCATGGGGTGATAATACAATGATGGTGCAGCAAGTATTGCCTGCAGAATATTTATATTGTTCCCAGAATCTACAACAATGACAATTGTCGCACTAACGCTGCACACTTCTCGGTGAGATAGAACACGAATGATCTGAGTAGCGGTGAAAAAGCAGTGGCTAGAAAACTATTGACGGAAAGTCAAACATGTCACAACCAATTAGATAAAGAATTAAATTACTACAGAATACACCAGATAGGTTGAATAACAGCCAACGCAAGTAAATTGTTGTGGTGATGGTTATAGTCACAAATATTTGGTTCTCGCGCTTTGAGTGATCAATCCTGTGGAGTCTGGAAATGGGAATTCATCTGTTCAATCCGTTTTGTCCCTTGTCACTCCCCTAGGCCAGGGTGGGTAGTACGGGATTCTTTGAATGTCCCATAGTGGGGGTTTTCAAAGATGTTTGGAAATGGAATCGGAGAGAAGGGAGATTTATTTTAGCTGAGAGTATTTGTAGACAACCTAGTCAAACTGGTAGAAGGCTGGCTAATGGCTAAACTGTTATAGATTCATAGGCTACAGCATATTTTGACTTCGTTATAATTATACATATTGTAAAGAGAATCACCACAGATATAACTTTTATTAGCCTTAGTTTATTAGGAATTAGATCATTTACTAACTTTCGGAGCTCCGTTCCTTCATCATACTCATGCTTTTATTGTAGAATCAGCAGTTCAGTAGTTAGTGACCGTAATTAGCTTATAGAAAGCATAGGTATTGTGGATCCAAGAAGTCTCGATGCTTGTAAATGTGTTGTTGAGTAAATATGGAGCAAAAAGTTTCGTATCAACTCAATTGTGTAGAAAGGCTGTACATGGGACTTACGATACTTAAGTTTTTGAATTTTATCCGACAAAGTTTATTCACATCAATTTTGTCCAAATAACTACGAAAATTCAGAAGAATGTGTTCTTTCTTGTAAGCCTTTGTGATCCTTGCTAAGCCCAGTGGGAAATGGAACATCTGCACCACAGCACAGCATTGTTGGTTCACTTTTACCTTTATTATGGCATTCACGACTCCTGGAAACCTATCATAACCCATTTTACAATGTAACATACTGTAGTCGTCTTTATGCTTATAAAAGTATTAGAGAGGAGGTCTTTCATTGAAATATTCAAAGCTCGCAAATTTCTCCTGTTTATTATTGTACTGCTTCAATTCATCAACCGTAGGTCCAACGAGCGATTTAAGCCGCGTTTACACGATATGAAAATTACGGACGAGTAGATTACTTTCTATTCTCTTGATTCCATATGGAACTCCGTATGGAAAGGAGAGAGGAGCAGCGAGTATGAGTATAGATAACTAACCTACGGGTAGATATGCAACTCGGTGAAGTCACGTGATTTCACGCTTGACCAAGCAGACACACTGTTGTCAACTGATGGCTGTAGTCTTATGGAGGAATCGCGACTGATCGGCAGATTATTGGGAATATTTATGTAATGCGGTAGTTTGATAGGGTTCTATGCGTTATGGAAACAATTCGAGTTAGGTAGCGTAATTCCAAGCAAGCAGTTTTAGCTATACGTGTGAATTACCGTGATTTAAGCAAGGGCCGTATGGTGCTTGGTTGGGATCTTGCTTTCTCGGAAAAATGTCGGATTTCATCTTTGCGTATTTTAGACGTATTGACTGCATTCGGCAGTTTTATAAGGGAGTCATAATTATAGTTTATATATTTGCATGTTGTTGCATGCCCAACAAACAGGACACATCTGAGGTGACGCATGGGTCCAGCCAAAGTAAAAGGACTTGTAGTTAATGTGGCTAAATTTTTTCTCAGGATTACGGTAGCCCGCCTACTGTATATAGTATATTTACCAGTTCTAACTGATACACCCTAGGTAGAAGGATTCGATTGAGAACTGTTGCGTACTGACATCGTTGCTCACAATTTGATGTATACCAACGTAGGAAGACAGTGAAGATGTTGAAGTTTCTGGCGAAGGCAGAAACTACAGGAAGTACGCCTCTTCGACTGACGGTCGCGGTACTGCCATACGGTAACAAAGACCACAACAGAGGCCCAAGCTGCAAAGGTGCTGACTTTGCCCCTATATACCATGCATCATACAGCTAACGGTGTTTACACTAGCTTGCCGCCACATCTCAATTCATCTGCGGTTATAGCAGTAATTTGTCACTACCTATGGTGATATGCATGACTAAGCATGATCCTTGACCCGATGCCGCTGTACGCGTGCTCGTGATCTTCGAGTGAACTTTTGTTTTACGCTCGTATCGCAATACATATGAAAAGAAGCCTACACCTTCTTAGCCGTATAGCTAGCCTCATAGACAGAAGAAAGCCTCCGCTCGGCTACAACACTACATGGTGGCAGCGGTTATTGAATTGTTTGCGAGATAGAGCAGGCAAAAGCCAAGAAAGAACGGATATCACTCTTTAGTCTGTCAGACACCTGCAGTAGAAAAACAACATGGCGTGGACAAAGGCGCTACAGCCATTAAACGTTCGTGGAGATGTTAACGAAGCAGAAGCATGGATTGAATGGAAGGAAGCATTTGAAGTCTATCTTGATGCATCGGATCTCACGGACAAGTCAAGCGCGATAAAAGTTGGTACACTACGCACTCTGATAGGCATAGACGCGAATAGAACGTTCAAAACTTTCGTCTTTGCACCTGCACGGGGTGAAATACCTGCGGAAAATCCGAAGGACTACGATACAGTCATTAAAAAGTTCGACGAACACTTTAAAGTCCGTGATGGACGTCTTCGCGCAAGAATTCAGTTTGATGAGCTGGTACGTGAAAAAGATCAATCTTTCCATTCATGGCTTGATGATGTTAGAAAAGCTGCTCAAAAATGCCAATATCCAGAGCAGGAACGTGACTCACGTATACAAACCACACTCATTCGCCACTGTCGAGATGATGATACCTTAGACAGACTCATGGAGATCAACTTTGATGACCTCACCTTGCAGAAGACTATAGACATCATAAGTTTTCGGGAAGACCGAAAGAAAGAAGCTGCGAAAAGATCAGGTACATCTACCATAGATGCTCTTTCTAAGAAAACGCAATCTTCTCACAAAAAGGACTATACTGAGAAAACGAACAAGAAGCAAAAGAAATGCCATAAATGTGGGACAGTACATGCTCATGACAAGAAAAGCTGTCCAGCATTCAAAAAAAGGTGCTCCTTTTGCAATATGATGGGTCATTTTCCTTCTGTTTGCAGATTCAAACAGGTACGCGCAGTTGAGACAGATTCACCGGCAATAGACATTGATGATGAACCACAAGAGGACTCGTCTCCTCGAACACTCTTCTGTGGAACCGTGACTTCAAAAAGTAATCCATCTCTGGTGACATACACATACACATTGGAAGTTGCTTCCGACAAACTGTCTTGGACATTAGATTCTGGTGCGGACGTTTCCATCATGCCAGCATACATGTACAAAAAGGAATATGGACCGCTGCAAAAAAATGTCACTACACAATTGCTCGCAGTTGGCAATCACACTTTGCAGACACTCGGATATGTGGTCATGAAACTCCAGGCTGGATCAAAGACACTCATTGAGAAAGTCTACATAGTCGCGGATGCGAACAAACTACTCCTTAGCAGTGTAGCAATATATAAACTCGGATTGATACCTCCAGCACCAAGACTGCGGACAACCGTACGATCCGTTAACAATGCTCCAAAAGTCTCTTTGAGAACTAAAGAAGACGTGAAAAAAGCATTTCCGTCTTTATTTCAAGGCATAGGCCAACTGAAGGATGATTACATGATCCAGTTGAAAGAAAATGCCAAACCATTCTGTTTAAACACTCCCAGAAACGTTTCACTTCCCTTGATGGATAAAGTCACCGAAGAGTTGACTAGGCTTGAAAAATTTGGCATCATAGAAAAGGTAGATGAACCTACTGATTGGTGCGCTCCAATCGTTGTTGTGCCATAACCGTCTGGAAAAATACGTTTATGTGTAGATTTGACGAAATTAAATGAAGCAGTCAAGAGGGAACTGTATCCAATGCCCACTGTAGAAAGCACATTGGGACGAATCGCAAATGGAACAGTCTACACAAAACTTGATGCAAACTGTGGATTTTATCAGATCAATCTCGCACCTGAATGCAGAAAACTCACAACATTTATCACTCCTATTGGAAGATATATGTTCACCAGATTACCATATGGCCTGAATTCAAGTAGTGAATGCTTTCAAAAAAGGATGGATTCCATACTACGTGACATCCCGTCAGTAATATGCCACGTGGATGACATAATCATATCGACTTCTCCTGAAAAACATGACGAGACACTGAGATTGGTCTTGGAAAGACTGAAAGAGGCAGGCATGACCCTCAACGAGGACAAATGCGTATTCTCCGCAACAAAAATTGAGTACCTCGGACAGATAATCGATAACGGTGGTATCAGCAAAGACCCCAAGAAGGTCCAAGCCATTGTCGAGTATCCAGCTCCTCGGGACCAAACAGAACTGCGAAGATTCCTAGGTATGGCAAATCAGCTTATGAAATTTACACCAAACCTAGCGGAAATAACTAAACCTCTCAGAGACCTCCTCACGAAGAAAAGTAATTGGCTTTGGGGATCTCAACAAGAGAAAGCCTTTCAAAAAGTCAAGCACGATCTTTCGTCAGACGTTGTACTTGCAATGTATGACCCGAAAAGAGAAACACTACTTTCAGCAGACTCCAGCAGCTATGGACTAGGCGCAGTCCTCTTGCAAAAACAAGACGACGAAAAATTCCGACCTGTCGCATATGCTAGTCGATCGATGAATGACACAGAAAGACGCTATGCACAGATTGAGAAGGAAGCCCTAGCACTCACTTGGGCTATGGAACGCTGGAAACAACTTAATAGGTATGGAAAATCTGAAAGTTGAAACCGATCATAAACCATTAGTTCCTCTATTGTCAACCAAGTCATTAGATGAATTACCTGCCAGAATTCAACGATTCAGAATACGCCTGATGAAGTACAACTTTACTATATCACACACACCAGGCAAATCAATGCATACAGCAGATGCTCTTTCAAGAAGCCCTCTGCCAATGTTTGAAGAAGTAGATGACCTTCGTAATGAAGCGGAATACTGTGTGAACTCTGTCATACTCAATCTACCGGCTTCAAGCAAAAGGATTGAAGAAATTCGACAAGAACTCAAAATGGACGAAACTCTATCCACTGTAATGAAATATGTTCTCACTGGCTGGCCGAAAAACAAAGAAACACTCTTTGGTCCGATTGGAAAGTATTGGAAGGAACGAGCTGTGTTGACAGTACATGATGACTTATTACTGAAAAGCAACAGACTTGTAATACCCAAGACACTACAAAAAGACGTTTTGAAGCACATGCATGATGGACATCTTGGAATTACCAAAACAAGGCAACTTGCTAAACAAGCTTGTTGGTGGCCAGGCCTTTCGACTGATATTGAACAACTTGTTCGAAACTGTAATCGCTGTCAAGAACAGAAGCGAGAACGCGTCGAGCCAATGATCGGAACTCAATTTCCAGTAAGACCTTGGTCTCGAATTGCATCTGATTTTTTTACCCTAAATGGAAACTACTACTTACTGATAGTAGACTATTATTCAAGAGACTTTGAAATCTGTAATGTTGAAAAGACAATTGACTCTAAAGAATTGGTAACAAAATTCAAGAAAGTATTCTCCAGACATGGTATCTGTGACACTCTATTTACAGACAATGCTTCTGTATACTCCTCAAGTGAATTTGCACGATTTTGTAATGATTGGAAAATTGAACACATTACTTCTTCTCCTCTTTACTCACAAAGTAATGGATTTTGCGAACGATTTTGTCAAGTGGCCAAGAATCTCTTGAAGAAATCTGATGACATTTACTTAGCCCTACTGAATTATCGGACTACTCCTCTGCCGAATGGATTCACACCGGCACAATTAAGCATGGGCCGACAACTGAAAACTCTGGTACCTTGCCATCCTGATCAACTTTTGCCAAAATCTATTGACCGCAACACTCTTCAAGAAAGGGAGAGAGAATACAGAAATAAAATGGCTAAAGATTATAATAGACGACATCGTGTTGTTGCGAATGACGACTTTGAAGTTGGCGATCACGTTTACATACCAGACTGTAAGACAAAAGGCACAGTAGAAAAGATACACGAAAACCCTCGATCAATTATTATTCGGACTGACAAAGGAACTTTGAGAAGAAACAGAAGACACCTCAGAAAATACAGGACTCCGGAAAAAGACGTACAAGCTTCTAAACCTGTGAATGAACCTGAACCTGAATTGTTTCAATTTATACCTCGAATGAAAACTCTTCAACAACCTCCCTCTTCAAATAACCTTCCTCGAGAAGACAACTTGAGAAGATCTTCAAGACCGACTCGAAGACTGATTGAACATTGTTGAAATGCATAATTACTCTTAGGAGACAGGTTGACCCAAAGGGGCAGAATAATCCCCAACCTGTTGTGTACCTGGGGCAGTTTACCCCTTGTACTAGTGCATGCTTTAAATAAGTAGCCCTTCTTGCCATTACTGCGCTAGAAGTGTACTCTTCCTTACATATTAGGTGCTTGTTGCATGTTAGGCTTAGAGCTTGTGGGGAGATGTGGTGATATGCATGACTAAGCATGATCCTTGACCCGATTCCGCTGTTATCGTGCTCGTGATCTTCGAGTGGACTCTTGTTTACGCTCGTATCGCAATACATATGAAAAGAAGCCTACGCCTTCTTAGCCGTATAGCTAGCCTCATAGACAGAAGAAAGCCTCATCTTCCCAACACTACACTATCAAACAAGATCTTCAGCTCACAGACTCTTTCAATGGAGATGCAATGAAATAATAATAAATAAATGATTCCATCTTCCTGATATGAAGGAGCGGAGCTCAACTAATGATATTTTAATTCTCAATAAACTAAGGCTGGACGCTAAATCTGTGGTGATCTTCTTTATAATGAAATAACCATGTAATGTAATAACAGGTAAATCACCAAAAATATAGCAGCTGAAATCTGTCATATTGAGTTTTCAACCCTCAAGTTCTCAACACTTCGGAAAAATCACGCCACAACCCAACTGATGTCTATGATATTCTTGTTGCAACATGTCAGCCTTGAATTATATATGGGAAAAACCAGTTGCCCAGATGGAATCAATGTTTCTAAACTTCTCTGTAAAGATATTTGCAGGAATTGTTTTCGAGTTGGAATTGTTGGAAGTCAGCTCAAGTCAAGATGAGTCCAAATCTAGTGCTGCAAATCGTATAATTTATGTATCGTTGAAACAGTAGACATCATCCTTTGTAATATTTGTGTGAAAAAGTGTACCCAATTGCCCACATGTGCTTTGTCACAAAGCAACTTTGACACACCCACAAATTTGGTTTGCTGCAGAAGCACTAGATCTATTCTCTCATATATTTCGAGCAAAGGTCTGTAATTAAATTCCAGTAAAAATTAGGTAATGCCATTCAGTTCATTCAAATCCAACTGACTCGAGTCTTCACAACACTGCTGCTGACTGCATGCTTTTTATTGCAGCTGTTGCTCAACTAAATTTTTCGTTTATTATCTGTTTGATATAAATTATCCAGATTAGACCTGTTTTTGGTACCATACCAAGTACGGGTTTGGCTCAAGTGCTTGCAGTCTTACTTCTTACTACTTACTTCTTCAGATTTCAGGGACTGAGGTAGCCTACGGGTGGTCAGAAATTCAGCTGGAGTCACCTTTCACTGAGCCGGTAGGAAGGCCGTGCATGTCCATCCAAACATTAGGTATAGCCTAATAATTGCTACAAATCTAGTACGTAAATTTATGATTTGAAAAAAAAGTCCCTTGGAGCGTCGGATGAATTCAAGTATACCCCGAGTGCCTTAACTCAAGTAATGCGTAAAACATGAATCGACTGTAGTCACAAGACTTTACTTACCTCATTATCCCAAAGGCAAACTGTCGTGAAAGGGTTCAAGTGGTACGGATTAGATACATTGATCCAACGTTGAAATTTTCCGAATAGCCAGCCATATTGGTGTGTTTAGCAGTGCAATTCCTGCAATATGAATAATTTGAGGGACGCAAAGTACAGGGTTCCACTCGCGACGTCCGGACCAAGTCAAACCAAGACGTTAGAATTGGTATCCGCTCGTTCACTTCTTGGCAGTCCTTATCGGGGGATTTTGGAAGTTTATGGTTGTTAAACTGACCCAGGTTATAGACTACTATAAATGTTGACCTGGCGTACATGACCTAAGCAGTTGGAAGGACAGAATTCTAAAACAACAACAAAATATTCAACACACCATCATCCACTCTGTGTACAAGACTCACTTTGCATGTTCCTCTGACAGCTTTTCCAACTCTTTGCTCTAGGTCAGGTTTGGCATATAAGCAGCAGGAGGTTGTACAAATTGTCTAAACAGGTTATGCGCCCACAGAAATCTCCTTCTATTTGCCTCAGTCAAGGGAACAATTCTGACAAATGCTGAAAGCACGCATTACATTGAGTACATTGAGTGTGAATGAGGAGACGTGCACGCCATACCACTTCGTTCCCGGCTTGAATGCACGCTGTAGTTGACGTTCTTGGAAAAAGCCTTCTCATTCTGTAATTAGTCAGCAAACCAAACTAGGGTCCACATAAATCGCTTCGTGTGCTTCAACACTTCTCATATTGTATATTTTTGTAACGACGATATCCTTGACCAAATGTTACACTTGGATTTACAGTACCTTAAACATCGGAAATATACCGAAATCTCCATCATTGGTCTACACGATAAGAGATGTATTCTAATAGAGA
>JASFYC010000567.1:0-124003 GCA_030412335.1 Botrylloides violaceus | reverse complement strand
TAGGCCTATACGACGGCCAAATCACGATATCTTCGGTCGTCTTTGATTGTAATTTTCATGTATCCAGGACCAAAAGGGAAGGGTCACTGTTACCTGGGATGACAGATGACGACATAAATATTCTTTAAATTTCAAATTCGAGCGCCGGACTCGAACACAAGTCGTGATTTTCAAATTTAAAAATTGTTGATATCATTCGTAAATGACCATACGACGGCAAAATCACGATATCATCGGTCTACTTTGACTGCCTTTTTCATGTATCCAGGACCAAAAGGGATGGGTTACTGGGACCTAGGATGACTGATGAGGTCATAAATATTTTATAGAATTCAATTTCGAGCGCCGGACTTGAACACAAGCCGAGAATATTACATTTTGAAATTGTCAATTTTTTGCCCAAATGACCATTCGTCGGCCAAATCACGTCATCTATAGTACGATTCTGTGAAAAGCTTGCTGTCTAAACGTAACCAAAACAATTCCAATGCGAAAGGGTTAATATCTCAAATTATATTCAGAGAATATAGTGGAGCCGATGGCGTACGATCAATAGATATCGTAAATTAGATTCACCACAGATTTAACGTAGCCTACAGTCTTGGTTTATTGAGAAACAGGAATGTAAAATAACAAGCAACATTGCTCCGCAATAGCATCTTTGACATCATTGTAATTTTCGAAAGATACATTGTCCTCGTCCAATATATCTACTTCATCTTCTTCATTCATCACACATGTTAGGTAATGTCCGTTCGTCAATGTAGCCCTGTGGTAATTCTGTTGGTAAACATTAATTCGTATAGTACATTGATTGCTCTTCCGTTTCGGGATACGACCTCGTGTCTGTTCCCTCGTTTACGATTCATTTATTATCTGGACGTCTAAGCGTTAACAGTGTTGTTTAGTTGGTTAAAGGCCCCTTAGTTCTATATTGAGCAATACACCTGTTGGATTATTATTACGACAATTTAACCAACTAAAGATTGCTATGTCGGACAAGTTTCTTAAACTCCAAAAGTTGGACGTGAGCCCGGACTCATCTACTGCGGACCAAAACGCCAAATAACGACTCGCAGATGATACAGTTTGTTACAATAAAATATGTTCCTTTCTGCCGCGACGCTGCAACGTGACAACACTTTCCCATTTGTTCTATTGATGTGTATAACAAGCAAACTCGGTAGGTTTGTGAAATCTCGGTGAATATTCAACAATTGCGCGCAAACGCCGCGGGATGACGATGGCCAATGAATTATTTGCAATGCGTCGCTAAGCGATCTCTCTGCAACGTTTTCATGAGCGATAACATTGACAACTGATGATTTCTGCGTATATACCCTGTTCATCGCGACAGTGGACACAGGTTGAATTGACTTTGATTTCTGTTTCACAATTTAAACATACCTTCTGTAATAATCACACTACTTGGCTTTTCCTGAAAACTTTTGAATCCACTTAGCATAGTATGCCAACATTCCCAAAGCACGCTGCAGCGCTTTCTTGTTTTGAGGGAGAGGAAATTCTTGCAATGGCATAAGTCGCTCATTGGTCAGGCTGAATTATGCCTTGTCGCACATGATACCCTAAGACACTGATGTGAGATGAAGAATGGATAGTTTTGTTTTCATTGAATCATAAGTTCCTACGTTGAAACGCGTGTTCTTCCTGATTTCGCCCTCAGATTGTTACGTCGTCTTGGTAAGCGAATACATCTTTCAATTTTCCTTGTCAATTACCCTGTTGATTGTCCTTATAGTGCTTATAGTGCCAGAGTTTAAGCTATGTTTTTTCGGTCGGAGGGTACCATTGGGATCTGGTGATACGCGGATTTCAGATCATATTTAGAAAATACGGCATACTTCGCAAGTTCATTGACCATTTCGTTAATTCGGGGAAATGGATAGGTGTCTAATTCGATGTACAAATTGATTGTCTCTGAGTAGTCAACACACATTCGGGTTTTTCTGTCATTCCGAACAACCACAATTTGAGCTCGCCAGGGCGACCGACTCAACTCGATGACGTCGTCTTCAAGGAGTTTCACAATTTCACTAGCAATAAAGAGTTTGTCCGACTCACTGTACTGGCGCGATTTGACCGCGATTGGATTGTAGTTCTTCGGAAGATTCGGAAAGAGGGTTTCAGCTGGTACTACTGCTGCTGGAAGAGCACAGGTTACAAATGACGATACTATACCAACTCTTTGTCCTTTCCTCCATATTCGATTAATGACTCGGTCATGTTGTTTGACAGTAGTGTTGCAGAGCGCAAACTATAAGGATTTTGTGAGAGCAGCGAGCACAGCATTGGGTTCAAATTGGCGGCGAAGATTCGTTGATTAAGACAACCGATGATATCGTGATTTTGCCGTCGTATGGTCATTTGCGTAAGAAAGTGACTATTTTTAAATTTAAAAACCTCGGCTTGTGTTCGAGTCCAGCGCTCGAATTTGAATTCTATAGAATATTTATGACCTCATCAGTCATTCTAGGTTCCAGTAACCCTTCCCTTTTGGTCCTGGATACATGAAAAAGGCAATCAAAGACGACCGAAGATATCGTGATTTGGCCGTCGTATAGGACTAGTCATTTGCGCAAGAAAGTTACAATTTTTAAATTTAAAAATCTCGGCTTGTGGACGAGTCCGGCACTCGAGTTTGAGTTTTATAGAATATTTATAACCTCATCAGTCATCCTAGGTCATAGTGACCCTTCCCTTTTGGTCCTGGATACATGAAAAAGGCAATCAAAGACGACCGAAGATATCGTGATTTGGCCGTCGTATAGGACTAGTCATTTGCGCAAGAAAGTTACAATTTTTAAATTTAAAAATCTCGGCTTGTGGACGAGTCCGGCACTCGAGTTTGAGTTTTATAGAATATTTATGACCTCATCAGTCATCCTAGGTCATAGTGACCCTTCCCTTTTGGTCCTGGATACATGAAAATTACAATCAAAGACGACCGAAGATATCGTGATTTGGCCGTCGTATAGGCCTAGTCATTTGCGCAAGAAAGTGATAATTTTTAAATTTGTAAATCTCGGCTTGTAGACGAGTATGGCACTCGAGTTTGAGTTTTACAGAATATTTATGTCGTCATCTGTGATCCCAGGTAACAGTGACCCTTCCCTTTTGGTCCTGGATACATGAAAAAGGCAATCAAAGACGACCGAAGATATCTTGATTTGGCCGTCGTATAGGCCTATAGTCATTTGCGCAAGAAAGTGACAATTTTTAAATTTGTAAATCTCCGCTTGTGGACGAGTCCGGCACTCGAGTTTGAGTTTTATAGAATATTTATGTCGTCATCTGTCATCCTTGAGGTAACAGTGACCCTTCCTTTGGTCCTGGATACATGAAAAAGGCAATCAAAGACGACCGAAGATATCATGATTAGGCCGTCGTATAGGCCCAGTCATTTGCGCTAGAAAGTGACAATTTTTAAATTTGTAAATCTCGGTTTGTGGACGAGTCCGGCACTCGAGTTTGAGTTTTATAGAATATTTATGTCGTCATCTGTCATCCCAGGTAACAGTGACCCTTCCCTTTTGGTCCTAGATACATGAAAAAGGCAATCAAAGACGACCGAAGATATCGTGATTTAGCCGTCGTATATGCCTATAGTCATTTGCGCAAGAAAGTGATAATTTTTAAATTTGTAAATCTCGGCTTGTGGACGAGTCCGGTACTCGAGTTTGAGTTTTATAGAATATTTATGTCGTCATCTGTCATCCCAGGTAACAGTGACCCTTCCCTTTTGGTCCTGGATACATGAAATTACAATCAAAGACGACCGAAGATATCGTGATTTGGCCGTCGTATAGGACTAGTCATTTGCGCAAGAAAGTTACAATTTTTAAATTTAAAAATCTCGGCTTGTGGACGAGTCCGGCACTCGAGTTTGAGTTTTATAGAATATTTATGACCTCATCAGTCATCCTAGGTCATAGTGACCCTTCCCTTTTGGTCCTGGATACATGAAAAAGGCAATCAAAGACGACCGAAGATATCGTGATTTGGCCGTCGTATAGGACTAGTCATTTGCGCAAGAAAGTTACAATTTTTAAATTTAAAAATCTCGGCTTGTGGACGAGTCCGACACTCGAGTTTGTGTTTTATAGAATATTTATGTCGTCATCTGTCATCCCAGGTAACAGTGACCCTTCCCTTTTGGTCCTGGATACATGAAAATTACAATCAAAGACGACCGAAGATATCGTGATTTGGCCGTCGTATAGGCCTATAGTAATTTGCGCAAGAAAGTGACAATTGTTAAATTTAAAAATCTCGGCTTGTGGACGAGTCCGGCACTCGAGTTTGAGTTTTATAGAATATTTATGTCGTCATCTGTCATCCCAGGTAACAGTGACCCTTCCCTTTTGGTCCTGGATACATGAAAATGGCAATCAAAGACTACCGAAGATATCGTGATTTGGCCGTCGTGGCCGTCGTATAGGCCTACTATAGTCATTTGCGCAAGAAAGTGAATATTTTTAAATTTGTAAATCTCGGCTTGTGGACGAGTCCGGCACTCGAGTTTGAGTTTTATAGAATATTTATAACCTCATCAGTCATCCTAGGTCATAGTGACCCTTCCCTTTTGGTCCTGGATACATGAAAAAGGCAATCAAAGACGACCGAAGATATCGTGATTTGGCCGTCGTATAGGACTAGTCATTTGCGCAAGAAAGTTACAATTTTTAAATTTAAAAATCTCGGCTTGTGGACGAGTCCGACACTCGAGTTTGTGTTTTATAGAATATTTATGTCGTCATCTGTCATCCCAGGTAACAGTGACCCTTCCCTTTTGGTCCTGGATACATGAAAATTACAATCAAAGACGACCGAAGATATCGTGATTTGGCCGTCGTATAGGCCTATAGTAATTTGCGCAAGAAAGTGACAATTTTTAACTTTAAAAATCTCGGCTTGTGGACGAGTCCGGCACTCGAGTTTGAGTTTTATAGAATATTTATGTCGTCATCTGTCATCCCAGGTAACAGTGACCTTTCCCTTTTGGTCCTGGATACATGAAAAAGGCAATCAAAGACGACCGAAGATATCGTGATTTGGCCGTCGTTGCCGTCGTATAGGCCTATAGTCATTTGCGCAAGAAAGTGATAGTTTTTAAATTTGTAAATCTCGGCTTGTGGACGAGTCCGGCACTCGAGTTTAAGTTTTATAGAATATTTATGTCGTCATCTGTCATCCCAGGTAACAGTGACCCTTCCCTTTTGGTCCTGGATACATGAAAAAGGCAATCAAAGACGACCGAAGATATCGTGATTTAGCCGTCGTATATGCCTATAGTCATTTGCGCAAGAAAGTGATAATTTTTAAATTTGTAAATCTCGGCTTGTGGACGAGTCCGGTACTCGAGTTTGAGTTTTATAGAATATTTATGTCGTCATCTGTCATCCCAGGTAACAGTGACCCTTCCCTTTTGGTCCTGGATACATGAAAATTACAATCAAAGACGACCGAAGATATCGTGATTTGGCCGTCGTATAGGCCTATAGTAATTTGCGCAAGAAAGTGACAATTTTTAAATTTGTAAATCTCGGCTTGTGGACGAGTCCGGCACTCGAGTTTGAGTTTTATAGAATATTTATGACCTCATCAGTCATCCTAGGTCATAGTGACCCTTCCCTTTTGGTCCTGGATACATGAAAAAGGCAATCAAAGACGACCGAAGATATCGTGATTTAGCCGTGGTATATGCCTATAGTCATTTGCGCAAGAAAGTGACAATTTTTAAATTTGTAAATCTCGGCTTGTGGACGAGTCCGGCACTCGAGTTTGAGTTTTATAGAATATTTATGTCGTCATCTGTCATCCCAGGTAACAGTGACCCTTCCCTTTTGGTCCTGGATACATGAAAATTACAATCAAAGACGACCGAAGATATCGTGATTTGGCCGTCTTATAGGCCTAGTCATTTGCGCAAGAAAGTGACAATTTTTAAATTTAAAAATCTCGGCTTGTGGACGAGTCCGGCACTCGAGTTTGAGTTTTATAGAATATTTATGTCGTCATCTGTCATCCCAGGTAACAGTGACCCTTCCCTTTTGGTCCTGGATACATGAAAAAGGCAATCAAAGACGACCGAAGATATCGTGATTTGGCCGTCGTATAGGACTAGTCATTTGCGCTAGAAAGTTACAATTTTTAAATTTAAAAATCTCGGCTTGTGGACGAGTCCGGCACTCGAGTTTGTGTTTTATAGAATATTTATGTCGTCATCTGTCATCCCAGGTAACAGTGACCCTTCCCTTTTGGTCCTGGATACATGAAAATTACAATCAAAGACGACCGAAGATATCGTGATTTGGCCGTCGTATAGGCCTAGTCATTTGCGCAAGAAAGTGACGATTTTTAAATTTAAAAATCTCGACTTGTGTTTGAGTCCGGCGTTCGAATTCGAATTCTATAGAATATTTATGACCTCATCAGTCATGCTACTTCACAGTAATTCTTCCCTTTTGGTCCTGGATACATTTAATTTCGAATGAAAGATATCGCGATTTTGCCGTTGCTTGTTCATTTACGCACATACAGCAGCGTTACGTTGATATTGCTGCCAGAATTCATACGAAGTCTTAACTGTGGCAAGACGTTTCTCTGAAAACTTTCAAATTTCCACTCGCTTGAAATGGCATGTTTCACCCGTACGCCATCAGTGTTTCACGTGAGCATAACTTTTCTAGCAGAATTCTATTAGAATCACAGTGGTCAATTTCTAATCTAAGATCCAACAGCGTCAACTAGGGCGCGGACTAAACCGATTTAGATGAACGCTAGAAGGACAAAGGTGTTTGGCAATGTTTGATTTAGGGTAAGCAAACTCGAAAGTAAAATTATGACAGAGTCCATCTCAGCCAAGTTCCGCTCCTCTTTTCTGACCAAGCCAGCTGGTCGCTCGCCTTCCATCCTATAAGAGAGACTATGGGACATGTGTGTTATATAATCTCTATGGTGGGTTGTAGTTCAGACCACTGGTCCATGACGGCCCGCCGTGGTTCGTCTCCAGAAGGCGATTGTGGTGATGAGCGATTGCCTGGGAGCATGAGAAACCGGCAGTGTTAGGGTGTAGACAGCCAGACAGGGAATATCATAATAGGTAGAATGGAACAGTGACACCATGGTACGGTGAAGATTCAGCACTGTAATAGGATGTGACATCTTGGGTAAACTGAAAACCTTGACTTGCAATTCTAACTGGTGGACCCGCAATGTATTCTGTTTCAGGGCTCAATTGTAGTTAAAACGATGGCGAATGAAGTAACCGTGGATGCTCTCCCTTATTATGACAAAGGTTATGATGAGCCTGGAGTTCGTGATGCTGCTCAAGCCATGGTTGAAGAAGAAACGAGAAGATATAGACCAACAAAAAATTACCTTGAATACTTAAAAACTCCGAACTATCAAGCGTTTGAGACTGAAGTTATGAAAAACGAGTTCGAACGTCTCGCGGCACGACAACCAATGGAACTATTGAGCATGAAAAGATATGAACTTCCTACACCTCCAAGTGGTCAAAAGAATGATATTACAGCTTGGGAGGAATGTGTCAAAAATTCAATGGCCCAGCTTGAACATCAAGCAATCAGAATTGAAAATTTGGAACTCATGCTAGAGTATGGACCGAACGCTTGGAAAGCTTACAATGAAAACCTTGTCAACATTCTTCAGAATGTGCAGAAGAAGCTTCAAAATGTAAAGAAGGAAATTCAAGAAATAAATTGGAAGAGAAAAAACGAACAAATAACTGCTGGTGAAAAAATGCATCGTCTAGAAGCAGATTGGGTAAATCTCGTCAGTAAAAACTACGAAATAGAAGAAGCCATTCTGAAAGTTCAGGCTGAGATTTATGAGAAAAGGTCAAAGCTATCCAAATAGCTGGATTTAATTTGAAAACCTCAATGAATGGTGGATCCGGATTGTTTTGGAAGGACACCGACATCAGAGCGATATACTATAGTTCGTGCAATCGGTCGAAGTCATTCTCGGAGAGCTACTCCCTTAGGCATCATTGTGTGAAATGAATTTTACAGATGCTTCCTAGACATACCTTGGCAGGCCGGTGTCCATCTAACCTCATACTCTAGCTTCCTTTGAGGCTGATTTTCTTGATATACGAATTGGCACTTATGCTGTCATCTCATGCACCGGAGAAATTCATAATAATAGAAGATACAATCAATTTTTTGTACGAGATATTGGTAATAACAGCGACTTGTACATGCATGTACTCTACAAGTCAGAATAAACATTACTCAACACCCATGTTTAGTAGCAGCGAGGCATCTTCCATTGCCTTTGGAAGATCCCTTTGAAAGCAACTGTTCAGTTTTTGAGTACACAAACCTCATGTCACAGGATGGGTGTTACTGCGTATTCCACAGTTTAGATCGTAAAGATTTTTGTGACTTTACAAATCAGCGACAATTTCTTCAACTTCTGGCTTTGATAGCAACTGGTACTTCTTGTCCGGTGTGATTGTGGCAACTTCTACATTCGTTTCAGTCAACTTCTCTTCCATCACCTCTTTCAGTATTCCGAGAACACATTTACTCGCTTCTTTTAGTGTCATGGACTGAAATACAAAGATGCCAGTTTGATAACTGTCATCGGTTTTGGGTATTTCCTTGAGCATATTATCTTTAAGATATTGAGAGAATCCAATCAAAAAGCTCTGATGGCTGCTGGTCAGGTAACTCACCTTGTGGTATTGTCCTTGTAGTGACGTTTGAGCGCCTTCTGATGCTGAACCTATTGCTTTTGCATCACACATAATGTATGTACCAGATGGGTCCAAGTGGTACAACTGCGGGCCTTTTTCATCAAATCCAGCGAATAACAATGCAACTCCAAATGGACGACTCTAAAATGAAATGCAAGTAGGCTAAGATGCAAAATAAGACAGTGCATGGCTGATAGAGGTCGTATGTGCAGGATCTGAACGGCCTTGCACCCCTAGCGGTCACGTGTTTGCAGTCAATGTGTTTCTTACTTAGTGAGACATTGATGTCACCTCCGTGCAACCTATGATAAAATGGTACTAAATCTTATGCTACTTCGGCTACACTGTTACATAACATAAACCGAAATATTATAGCTGGCCTTACAGACTGGCTGTTGAAAATTAGAACCACTTCTCAGCTACACCCATCGGTCTTGTATGATTACTTTGCTTGGACATAATTTCAATTATTGTACATGCTTGGGAAGTCACGCTATTAGTAGAAGTTACTCACCATCGTTCCAGCCTCTTTTTCTCCAAATTGGAGTGCTAAATTAGAAACTGCCTTCGTTATGCTCTCAACAGGCATTTTTTCGTTGTATGTGAACCAGTGATTCTGGGCTTCTACTCTAGCTTGGTCAATCATAGTTTTGGAGTCAGCAATCAGTCCGCTCATTGCACAGCCTTGAAAAGGAAGACCGTATTAACTGATTATCAAAGAGTTCATAAGAACTGGCTGTAAAATGCTTACCTATGTGACTGTCAACCTCGAATATCTTTTCTATACTTGAAGCTACAAGAAGCGACGACGTTATTCTTTTCTCCACGGCGAGAACAACTCCTTCTGACGTTTTTATTCCAATTGCGGTGGAACCCAATTTGATCGCCTCTATAGCATATTCCACTTGAAATATTCGTCCTTCTGGTGAAAACGTATTGACACCACGGTCGTATTCAGATCTTGTCATGAACATCTCGTATTTCCTTTGTACAGGAATAAGCACCAAGAAGCACTAACCATCAACCGCCAAAAGTCTTCAGCACATCAGCAGTTCTAGTTCTACAACAGATTCAGATACGATATGTCACATTACTCAGCAAATTTGTATTGTTAATCATCAATGCGTGCTATAACTCTTGCCCGCCATCTTGTGGTATGATATGTGCCGTGAGTGACTCCACCAGGGGTTACCGAAATGGCGAAATCAAAAGGACGGTCCCCGTCCATCATCCTTCAGGACAAAGAGTAACTCTTGCTCCACTGAGCTATAAGTCAGTGCCATCATCCTCATTAGTCCGGCATTCCATGCATTTTTATGTTGTTTCCTCAACTTTACCAGCAAGTTGAAGTGATGTAGCGTGGGAATTTTTTAAAGAATGAAAGATGTATGATCGATGAAAGAAAACAACGGCTGTCACAAAAATGTCATGGCTCAAACCAAACTGAACAGAATATGTAAATGCCACGATTCATGTCATGAATCAATCACTGCATTGAGGATGGATAGATTGACGTCCTATCTATCTAGGCCTACGGGTTTCGGTGTTTAGCTATAGGTCTTATGAGACACTGAGTCGGTGTCAGTAATTCGCCATCTTCCTCACTAGTCCGGCATTCCATGCGTTTAGTCCTAACTTGTACATAGCCTAATTTCAATTTGTTAAAAAGACGCCACGTTTTGCAGAGCGTTGTAAAATCAGCCAATATGATGAACATGGGCAATGTTCCATTCAACGAATCATCATGCTCCGTGAGCTCGAGATCAAGATCAAATTTCTACGCTACTTCACAATATGATAGAATGCAGTTATATGCCTATCTTTAACTTTCAATCACTTAGGAAATCAGTCTCTTTAAAATCCCATCAGATTCATATTATCGATGTGTTTGTCTTTAACCAACAACGTTTGAGGATGAATGTAGGCCTATAGGCATATAGGCCTAGTTGTTGAAATATAAACCGAGGCGCGAGGTTACGTTTTATTAATGAAACGATCACTAGGCTATAGGCATATACCGGCATTTTGTGATTAAGTTCTTACCTATTCTTTAAATATCTTTCGATGACAAACCCCATTGAAAATCCAAATATTTGCTCATATCGCAATTGTCATGATTTCAATGAAAACTGCTGTTTCATAGCCAGAGCTCCCACGGTTTGATGCTTTCTTATATATTGCAGTCCTTATTTTTGGTTAGCGAAAGATAGATAGATAGGCCTGCTCAAGCATGTGAAGACACCCACCAAGCGCACAGGGCAATTTGATATGATCAATGTTATAGCCTAGGCCTATATATAGGTTAGACGCGGAGCTCGATTTCATAGAATATGTATCAGTCCTAGGCCTTATCAATCAAACCTAATTGCGATTAAGTAAATCCCTATATAGTCCACAGGTTTAATAGAAGCTAATGTTATTTAGCCGTGACAATTCATTGGTTATTGACGTTTTCATGGGGCGCCAACCATGATATGATATGCTATCAATTCAAACTTTGTAAGCATGAAACGAAGCCATCAGTTAATATTTGATCATGAAGTGTCTATCAATGTTTACCGAAAAAAGAATGACCAAGCTAGAGCGTGCGCATACCTGCCCTGAAGTATTGGCCTATATAGCTATCATACAGAGGATCCGGTAACACTTGAACGGGCAAGACATCAGAAAATATTCTGCTTGAACTTTCGTATAGGACGATCTTTCAAATTTTCGTACGATAAAATGGCACATACTATCGTTTCCACAAAATTGGGAAAACACTTTAGTTTAATTAAGAGAATGCTCAATTCAGATGGGTTCAGCAAAACATTGAAGATTTTGGAGGTGACAGAAACAATGTCACCATATTTGGCGAAAGTGCGGGCGGTGCCTCCGTGCATTTGCAGCTACTCTCACCATTAGCAAAGGGTCTCTTTCACAAAGCAATCAGTCACAGCGGTCAACACCAATTAATTGGTAAAAACACAGATCGCACAAATAGCAGAAGTAACATGACTGAAATACGCCAATTTTCTGTGTAGATAAGATACAGAAAGCTGAACTTCTATTCAAAGCGAAAAAGGCGGTGGTCAAGTATTTTAAGATTGAATTTGACAATGACAGCGACATCCTGAAAGCCCTGCAGAAAATGCCGGCGGATAAGCTGCGGAAAGCAGGCGGAACTCTGATGGCGGTGCGCTTAGGAATGCATAGCCTACATTGCAAATATGTGAAATGAGTTGCTATTTAACTTTATCTTTCCTAGGAGAAAGTATATTTTGTACCGTCTGTGGATGGTAAGGTTCTACCTAGAGCGACAAGCGAGTTGGTAATTGACAAAGCGTTTGCTAAAGTTCCTTATATCATTGGTTGCAACAATACTGAAGGTGACGGAATCCTGTCAATGTTCACACCTGAATCGAATTTCGCCAAGGGTTTCACAGAAGAACAGGCATTATCGTCATTAATGCTACCTTCGGTAAACAATAAGTCTATAAACTGTACGTATAAGGATATATGCAAATTACTATGATCGAAATAATGTTCTATATAGAAGAAGAATATATTTCTTACAATTCCAGCAAAGCGAGACAGCGTTTGTGCGGTCCCTATAAGCCAGCAATTATATCATATTGATCTTTTACATGTGACGAAGGCTACGTGACGAATGTGATGAAATCTATGTCTGTCTCTCTCTCTCCCAGTCGCACATTTAGGGCAAACTGTAAATTTCAATCGGAGATTCATTGAAATATATATTCTTGTCCGGTATTTCGACTCTATACTCACTATTGTACCTTTACGAGGATTATATTTTCATTTAAAGGTACATGATGAGGGGCTCAAGCTGATGAAAAAAAGATATCTGAAAGAGGAAGATAAAGAGCTGAAGTACAGTAGATTTCTAGGACGTTTAATTGGCGATGGATCATTCGTAGCACCGGCTGTTGAAAGCGCTATAAGACACAGTGGTAAGATCGAAAATAGTCCATATATATTAGTATTACCCATCTCATAATAATTGCTCCTAACTAAACTATTATGAACACGCCAACACGCCACTGATTTGGGCAAAAAATAATTGTGAAAGCAAATGAACAAATGATGACCTAATCAATCAATCCTACTATCAATTAATGAATCAATCAATCAATCATTCAACCAATCGATCGATCTTACTATACAAAATGTTCACGGACTAAACGACGTCACAGCTCACATCGAGTTCGATTCGTTCTGAATGCGTGCTTCATTCACAGAATCCGGTGCTGACGTATACTGTTACCTGGGTGCTTTCCAATTGAAAATGCACCATGATGACGCATATGGCGACGTTGTTAAAAAGGTGGATTGGTGCGAATGTGACCATGGCGATGATGTCCTTATAACTTTTGGAGCCCCGTTCTCACCGATAGACCTTCCCTTCAACGCGAAATTTTCGGAAAAAGAGAAGACTTTGAGCAAAGAATTCATGACTTATCTAACCAACTTTGCGAAGAATGGGTGAGCGCAGCAAAATAGGCCAATCATAAGTAAAGCATATAGAAGCGAACAAATTGACAAAAGATAGCCTATATGGGGATTGTTAGACCTTGACGATGGGGGCAGGGACATAGGACTTGCGTGGCGGAGTGGATACAGCTTTCCACTTTCCAGCAAGCTATGAAATAATCTACGGTGTATGCCAATAACCAAAACAGTATATCCGCCCGACCATCATTATACAAGTTCACGCATGACCTTTCGACCACCACACCAACCACCACAACAATTACAAGCCCCGAGAATGGGGTTTTGAAGAGCCGAAAGGAATTTACGTTATTCCAAACGTGTTTCATGCAACTAGCAGCTAATCCTTACACTGATTCTTGAATGAAGCAGATGGTGATAAGACATGCCATATTTCAACTTATGTTTTACGCTGTTTCAGTGACCCTAACGTTGGAGCCCAGGTGGGACTACAGTGGCCTAAATATAAAGCCGGTGGAAAACACTTGCTCGTCAACAATCCTATGTCGACAAAAGACAATTTTGGAGTGGACGTCATGAAGTTCTGGAATGAAGAAATAACACCGCATTTTAAACCAATGTGATGATCTCTATTATTCTGCCAAATGGCACATAACAGTATTTAATTGGACCATATTTTCTTTGTCTAGTTCTAGTGCTAATTGATGTCTATTGGTGCATCGGCAATAATACACAGTTGCTGAAAAATGGTTTGACAGCCCAGGATACACAGAATCGTGATATCGAGCGCAAGGTTGAGAAATCTATTAGCGAAAAGTCAAGGCCAGGCGGATACTGCAACCCGAGTTGCTGAGTAGTCAGGCTCATATACTTAGAATCTACGGGTTACATCTAGTCAAATATCGAATGGGTTCATCTCCGCCACCAGACCAAATTATTAACTTGTTGCGCAGGCTACTTAGCGCGAAAGCAGATCGTAATGGCAATCTCCCAGGGTACGGACATAGGCGTTTCTCTCTTGATTATAATCTCCCCATTAAATGCTATATTCGGCAATGTTAGAGTATGGTTGCACTGATTGTCGTCAACTGTAAGGAGGACGTCATCGCAGCATCGATGAAGAGCGATATTTTCTATTGTGATAATAATCCCAAGACGAAACGCACGACCGCTGTTCATTGACTACTGATTGCTAGGCATATAGCTGGAGCAATTTCTCCATAATCATGTGTGCTGATTCATCTCTGTAAAACCATTAGCTCTTGGTAACCATATAAAGTGCATGAAAAGCTAGCAAACAAGGGCGACGCTACGATTACCTTTTACGGAAGCATAAAACCACACCGGGTTGCGACAGCGTATTATTGACCCAAACACCGTAGTTTGCCGTTTATCGAGCTCACGGCCATCGATCCCCTTTTTTGGCGAACTTGTCGAAGATACGACCTCGCTGTGTTTGCTCGGCGATATACGTCATATATTGACTCGTAAGCATATATATATCTAGAAATTATACAGTTCGATAGTCACATTCATGCTCAGCAATTTCGATGTGACTCCAAAACATTTTGCCTGCCTACGTGTGATTGGTTTCTATGTCATTGACTTGAATAGGTTTTAGTAATTCAGTGAGTGCTCACTGAGACTTGTCGCCTGCATTAAGTTGGTACTGGAGCCTGACCAGAAATCAGCATGAATCAAAGCCACAGCGATTGTCCCATCGTATATCTCCGCTCTGAATGCAACGCCGACATTCTGGAGTGCGGACTCTGCATTCGGCGAACAGTTGGAATATGCTCGTTATTATGGCATTATTATGAGCAAATATTTAACGCCACAACGAAACACTTCGCATCATGCCTACTCAAAGTTCGCGAGTACCTAACTGTTTGCTAGCGGCGGACAAAGTCCTAAAATTTACAAAGGCTATTATATTGCAGAAGACAAAGGGATTGACTGCGAGACGTTGAAGGACATAGTAACATACGACTTCTCATTCGGGCAGACGAATAAATTAGAGAATCTATATATACCGATAGCATTAACCTTGAAATAAACATGGACGATGAACATCATCGCCACTCCACACTATCAATGAAATTAGGAAAGATCAAAGGCAGTGTTGTAGAGTTAGAAAACGACACGCTGGTTGAAGTATATCGAAATATTCCGTTTGCAAGACCTCCTACTGGTGAACGTAGATTCATGCCGCCAGAACCGTGAGTAATTTGGTAAAATGTAGACAAAATTATTCTTGCAAACACGTACGACCATGCCGGACGATCATTCGATCACGATCATTCTACGAGAGTGCTCTACTATAATTTCGCCTCTATCCAATATAGCCGCTTGATCGTTTGTACCAGTAACGACATTTTTAAGTGTTACTTTTGGAATTTACGGCGTTTTCAGCTTAGATAATTTATACACTAGAATCTACTGTAGATTAATACGAACTCGCGATCGTAGTACTACTCGGTACTCGACTACTCGTGCTACGCGATCGCTATATTTCACGGCCTGTGGAGTGTGTACTGCCCGCATCGCTAGAACAACACAAACAATGATTGCCGAAGAGAGACGGAGCGCGTGTATAATCAGCTGACACTTGCGTTCAAACAACGTAAAACGCCGTTGCATATTGCGAACTTCTTCGAGAAACGTGGGTCGAACATCACTGAAGAAGCAATGCACTTGGCATAATTATAACATAGAACAGATTCGCAGATTTTCACGACTTCATCCATTGCAGTGCTCAACCATGGTCCGGAATTCGAGATGGCACGCAGCCTGGAAATATGCCAATGTGTATGACAGGATTTGACGATGCTATGAACACGATATTTCCACACGCTCAGTCGTATGATCTCTACCCGAAAATTCAAGACGAAGATTGCCTAAACTTATCGGTATACGTACCAGCCAACAGAAAAGGGAAAAAGCTAGCTGTGAGTGTTTATATAATGGTTTAGTCCCTCTGTAGTCTGTAGCCAACAGCGGGGAAGTCGACAGCGGAAGAAATCAAAGCAGGAGCCACCGTGAAAGTTTGTTTGTTTACTAGGCTGGGCAGGCACCGCAGGCCACAGGAGTGCGAGGTGTGATTTTAGCAAGCCCCCAGTAAAGCAACAACGAGTTTCGTTTCGGCAAATCGCGAATACCGTAAATCTTTATGCGATATGACCGCTGCCAAAGATAATTTAACGTTTCATCGTAATGAGCCAGCATCATATTTAGACCGCGGTGCCACTTCAACATTTCCTCTTCATTTTTTAAGGTTATGGTTTGGTTCTATGGCGGAGGATTTCAAACCGGATCTGAACGGATGTATGAAGGAACCGTTCTAGCTGGAATGAACGACGTGATCGTCGTTGTTCCGAATTACCGCGTCGGAATCATGGGGTTTTTCAATCTCGGTCCAAAATCGCCTTGCCCGGGCAATGCAGGATTGCTGGATCAACAACAAGCATTGAAGTGAGTTTTGCACATAAGACTTATTCTTTACCATGATCTGCGCATTCTCACACCGCACACGATAAAGCTATTATTAGTTTTTGGTTTATCGTAACTCAATTGCTTCGTTGGAGCTATATAAAAGGAGCGCGTTTCCACTTTTTCCACCGATATTTTTCCACAGTAGTTGTTCGTTAAGGTGGGTGCAAGAGCACATTGAAGAATTCGGCGGTGACAACTGCAACGTCACGATATTTGGACAAAGCGCTGGTGGGGCATCGGTACACTTGAATGTATTGTCCCCAACAGCGAAAGGCCTCTTTCACAAAGCAATCAGCCACAGCGGACAAAAGCATTTAGTTGGTATAATAGCATATTCCAGCCTTAAAAGCACACAATGCACTCCGTAATGCGAGAATTTTCTACAGAATTGTTCGAGACAAATGAGCATTTGGATCGAATAAACAAAGTATTACTGAAACATTTGAAAATCGAACATGACAACGAACGCGACATCCTTAAAGCCATACAGAAGATCCCAGCGAAGGAATTAATCGAAGCAAGCGCGGCTCTAATCGGGGTGAGCTGACACACACACTTATCCGAGACTCCTAAATTCCCTCACATCACACATTGACCTTATGCACACGCGTAGACCTTAGACTGAAGATCCTCTATGAAGTGGAGCATGGGGTTTCATGCACGAGCGCAAGATCAAAGCTTGGAAGATTGAATATATAGATCCCCATGTACAGACGGTTCTCCTAAGTCCTAACACAATGTATTGTAATATTATACAGGAAAAAGTATTCTTCAGTCCGATTGTAGATGGTAAGGTATTACCAAAGACAACTGGTGAATTATTGAAAGGCAAACGATTTGCAAAAGTTCCCTACATCCTTGGTTTCAACAGCTCTGAAGGTGACGGAATTCTTGCAATGATGTCTCCTGTAGGAGATTTTAGGAAAGGATTCACGGAGGAGCAAGCAAATATGTCTTTGATGTTACCGGTAAACTGCTCGTTGATTATTTTAGTGTCATGTATATATATAGTGTTATACCCATTACGTTGGATATATGTGCAGGTAACAGATGAAGGCTGCAAGTTGCTAAGGAAAAGATATCTCGCGGAGGATGACGGAGAGACGAAGTATAGCAAGTATCTCGGACGGATCACAGAAGATGCTTCATTCGTATCACCAGTATTGGAAAGTGCTATCGAACACCACGGTACGCCTAGGATTGACCAACACTGGAGCTGTTTTGGGGACGTACCTATTTTGTATTCTCAGATGCCGGTGCCGATGTGTACTGTTACGTAGGAGGTTTCAAGTTGAAAATGTTCCACGATGACGACTATAGCTCCTTGATGAAAAAGCCCGATTGGTGTGAATGTGACCACGGTGACGAAATTTTCATGACGTTCGGTGCTCCATTTTCACCGGTCAAATTAACGATGAACGCGAAATTTTCCGAAGAGGAGAAGAAATTGAGCAAACACTTTATGACTTATTTGACAAATTTTGCGAAAACTGGGTGCGTATATAGACAACTTTGCCTCGGCCAACTATAGTATATATATAGAAGATAGTATAGATTCTCAGGAATCTCGCGATTGTTGTTGTCGTGGGATGGATAATTGGATAAAAGGGTAAAATGTTGCAAATAATTGACACAGCTACATTGCTATTCACTTCAACGTGATTAGTTATCGAGCTGATTGATCTTAATTGTAGGCTAGTAATCAACGAATATATTGAAAATTGCTGTGCTCGCTCGCCCTGACGTCACTCGAGCCTCACACGCGTTTGTGATAAAAATACTTGCCCGCATATAGTACTCGCTAATGTTTTCAATACCTTGGTGTCGCTGTACGCTCAAGAGTGTGTATATATACCCTACGGCGCCCCAGGGACGCTATCGGGTGCCCGCGAGAACAAAAAAGTCCATGACCCAGCATAAACGAGCCAGACCTGCACGGTTTTCTGGTTTATAGCTATGTATTTTGTATAACAAGGCCACATTTGTTTCAGCAACCCCAATGAAGGGCAACAAGTGCCATTGAAATGGCCGATGTTTACGCCCAGTGGCGAGAATTTGTTTGTCGACACGCCACTATCAAGTGGGAAAAGCTTGGATATCAATATAATGAAATTTTGGAGAGAAGAAATGGCTCAACACATGAAATCGGGATGGTAGAAAAGAACAGGCACAAATGCTGCTAATTAGACAGCAAGCATAATATATAGGCCTTATCAGTTATGTGATCTATTGTGAAATAAAAGTAATTGATTGATTGATATCACCTTCACGGACTTTCAGAGTTGATACAACAGTTAAAATCAGCTTCTCTGAGGATATTTGAGCATTAATGAGAGGTTATGTCTGGTCGACCGAAAGCAGAACGCCTAGCCCTAAACTGCACGCGTACGCATTAGCCGATTTTAGCGCTACTGACGATAGATCAGCACATTGCTGTGCATACCGATAGCCTCTCCTAGTCGTCTTAAGACATATTCTACCTATTACGTAAATTCTGCCGGGCTTGTGCAGGCTTGTCTGTTTTCGATAAGATCTTTATACTGTAGTGGCTACATATTGGAAGAAACTGAGGCAAGGTTGTTTGTTCGCACACAACGTTCAATATATTACTGATTTCACTTCTCCGGTGTCCGGTGTCATATATGAAACTGAATCAGAACAGCCTTTATAGGTGTACATCGGTTTTCGACGATCTACAGGAGCTTTAGCTCAAGTACGATTATCGAAACAGATATGTGGGGGGGGGTAGATAGCTGTAACGTAATCAGCACTCAATCTGGCAAGGTTAAAGGGAAATGCATCAACCTGGCTGATGGAACTCTAACGTATATATACGTACAGTAATATCCAATACGCAAAGCCACCCGTCGGACATCAACGTTTCATATGCCGTCGAAGCCGTATGTCTGAGCAGTAGGCCTATTTGGCACCCTAAGCGAATAATATTTGGCAAAACGTCTTTATGTGTCAGTTGGCTGGGGCCAACCTCTTACCAAGCATAGCCTGCGGCTTGATTAGTAGCCTATACTCTACACGCATGGTGACGCGGGTGCCCGGCCCGGGTTTCACAAAGAAATGATAAAGTGACTTACGTTACTCTGTAGTTTGTAAGCGAAGCTATTAATTGCGAATTAAATTTCAGCGTTTGGACCAACAAGAAGTGATGAGGTAGGCAATAAGCGCAGCCACGAAATAGCAGCCGACTAAAGTATATCCGCTAGAGGGTGACATAAGGATGAATACGCTATGATAGTGCTTACGAAAGTAGTGTGCTATATCGCGCTCTGCGTTTTGCTGCTACTAAGCCCACACAAGTCACAACGATGTAGGCTACTTATAATACACAAATACAGATGGGTGAATACCAAGGCGATCTAAATCAATTAATATCACCTTGGTGAATACTCATATATAGAAGACTTCGGAAGCGATAACACGAACGTTACCTTGGCTGGTGAAAGTGCTGGAGCTAACTGTGTTCATTTCACAAAGCAATCAGTCAAAGTGATCAAGTTTTTATGGAAGGTTGAATCATATTATCTCAGTGAAATTGTCAAGATTTAAACATCTATATTCGATTTGACATACAGATAGATTCCAAACAGAGGTCAGGAGGAAAAATATTACCAATTCCCTCTGTATCATTGAAAAAGATGACGTGAAGATTCTACAAGCGTTACAAAACATTTCGGCCGACGCGAACTAATTTACTTAGAACGTTTTAGAATGTGTTGGCCAATATGCATAATCAAAGACCCACCACAATCTTCTTATAAATGTATACCTTCTATACAACAAGGAGCAATTACAATTCACGCCTTCAATTGATGGAAGTCTTTGAATAAAGTGTCGTCAAGTCGTCAAGGAGAATAAATTTGCCAAGATGCCATACATGATTGGTTGCAACTGCACTGCGGGTCATGGCCTGCTAACTCTAAGTGCTGGCCCGATTTTCAACCTCGGATTATCTTGAGGAGCAAGCACGAAAATGAGTATTTTTCCTGTATGTTAGCGTACCAACGATATTCTCACTGCCCACGTATTGATTTTTATTGCGCTCGCAAGTTCAATATCTACAGCTTTCTGCTGAATGGTTTGAATTGTGCAAGTAGTAATATCTTCGCGACGATAAGGAGGCAAAATTCAGCAAGTTACTGCTGGGAGACATCGTCAGCAAGAGACTTCAGCAAGGGACTTCATAGCACCTGCCGTCAACGCAGCACAAATTCATTCAGGTTAGATAAGGCTTTATAAAAGGTATTGACAGAATATGAAAGCAGTAACGTACACAATTGAACCTTCATCGCTGACGCTGCAACCGCATCTCGCTATGACGTCAAACACAGATCACGAAATCATCGTAGCAAACAACAATGAGCAAGAAAATACTGTATTCAAGAAATCAAATGACAAAGACAAGCATCTAGAAATGGAGCTTCGAAAATTTTCCTTCATTCGAATCATATCAATATTTGCGGGACGTAACCGATTTTTAGATGCTGGCGCGGACGTGTACTACTACGTTGCCAAATTTCTATTAATAATGCACCATGATTCCGAATTCGGCAAGGCCGTAATATAAAAGGTGCCCGTTGTGAATGGGATCATGGTGTTGATGTGCTTATGTTACTTGGAGCACCTTTTTACCGAGCAAATGTCACTTGGAGCCAAATTCTTCAACGAAGAAGAGATTATAAGTCGCAATTTCATGGCTTATATATCAAATTTCATCAAAACAGGGTAACCTAAACTACCACGGAATGAATTCATATCTAAAGATGGATCGTTTTTCCGAAATCTAAACAATGGCGTAAAGGTCGGCAACGAATGGCCTCGATACAGCGTTGAGAAAAAGCATCTAGTCATAGAGGAGCTTTTAACAGTTGAAGAATAATTTCGGGCGAAAGTCTGCAGAGTTTTGGTTAGGTGTCTTGCAGCCACATCGAACTCAGAAATCTAGTTTTATTCCCACACCAAAATAGTAACTATGTAACTACAACTATGACCTGATAGGCCATGCTACAAGCTCTATTAGCGCAGCACTGTAGTTTATATGTTGCTACTAAAGGGAACCTGCAGTGAAACTATTACGACTTGAACAAAAGACAAAAGCATGCTGGAAACGATTTTGGCAGTTGCGATATTTGACGAGAGGTATCCGCGCTTTGGCTCATTGCAGCTGTCTAGGAGAAAGGGGCAGTGATACTGATTATGCTACATCAGACTTAGGCAATAAAGTGCAAAAAAAATCAGCCCACAATATTTAAAAAAATAATTTTTTTTGAAAATTACTTGCGAAAAGCATCATCTACGACAATGTCAATGGCATCGAGACCGTCGAATTCGGTTGATAATTCGATTCCGATGTTTTTTGCGGTTCCACCGTTTTACAACACTGTCCATATTGACTACGAGACGGTTCGTTTCCCAGTTTTCGTGTCCAACAACTATGTAATCATTCCCTATTATACCAAAGGTATATGAATAAAGGTTAGGCGGACTAAGTGGGGGGAAATTGTTAGTCAATAGGTGAGGAATATGGTGTAGCTGCCACATATTAAAAAGTCACTTACCAGGGATAAGCGCAGGGCAAGTGCATCCAGTGGTCGTCCACGACTCCGGGTATATATGCATTTTTCCTTTTCTTATTTGTACTCGTCCTTGTTTTATGACTCGCCTTACAGCAACAGATACGAGCGTTGTTGCACCGTTGTCTTCCGCTCCCAAGACTTTCACTTTGATCGCTATATGAAGAAGCATTCTCACGTGACGAAGGTAACAAACATATGAAAGAGTGAACCTCTTTCTGAACGAACTTACGTTACTAACAGCCTATTCACAAGCGAGATGAATTTATGTTTGGGTGGGAAATTCGCTTGTAATTCTGTATTTTATACGTTTTCCCCCGCCCTCTCACACCATCACGCGGCGAAACACTAAATATTAATACTATGAGCCTACGTATACAGAATCTCCATTGCTCGCCCGCCTATTGCGAACATATTTGACTCCTCATCTTGTTGAACTCAAAATGTATTTTTATTGTGGAACAAATGACGTTTACAACAATCGCTTTCTATTATTTGGAATTGCACGTTCCTATAATTTGTTTTGAAGAGACAAGTCGGGTGAGTAAGCCATGCGCGTTCAGTCTCCAAAAAGGACGCAACAATTTCCAAATTGTTCTTAAATGCGTAATTCCTTCAAAATTTAGTGAATTCCATCACAACATACCATAACCATAATCCTTTGTACAAAATTCCTGCGCGTTTCGTATCTCTTTTTCCTTGCAGATGCACGAGTCTGATATAAAAGGGTAATATCGGATAATCACACTAGTAGAATTAATGTAATATGAGTGTATCATACGGGTCATGACATGACATAAGTCAACGCAACATGATATACTCGATGGTAATGCTGTTGCTGATTATCATACTCTACTGTGCCATATGTGTGACTCAAGAGGGGAAGGGAATATTGTTACTTTAACTACCGGCCTGCGTGAGCTGCCCGAGTGGTTGGCAATATAAGAGGGTGGGGATAGAAAAAGGTGCCGTAACTCGTTAAACCTGGTATGAATCTTTTGCCAGGTTTAAAAGCTTCTAACCGTGCGACAAAAAGTTAGAATAGATGGCAAATCTGGTTTGTGAGACCACCGCGATTGCGCAGTCGGCACAAATCATTGATACTTTTTTCGCCTTATAATGGACGCGGATGGAAATCAGGTTTAAGAATTAAGCCATCAGGCATAGCTTACGATGTCTTTTTGATCTAAACCCTTAATCATTTATTGTAAAGATACCAAACGATACTAAGACGAAAGAGGGCAGTAGGCCTACGTTAGGATCACGACCGGTAAAGACTGAGACCGAACGCGTATAGGGGCGATGCTGAACTATAAACCAGTATGTCACGCACGTAAATAAGTATGCGATAAATCGATTATTGATTACACCACATACCACACAAGTCAGGATTAACACAAGATAATCGCAGGATCGCTTACCGCGACGTCTCCAAGAAGCGGCCATCTTCTCACTTCGATCGTAGTCAAGAGATTCAAATAAAGAAAAGTCAATGCTTTCATCTGGAAAGCTGCAAAGCAACAAGTACATGTATATACAGACTTTTGCAAATCAACAACCAACAGTATGTTTCGTTTCATCACCTACTGTTACTATAGGCTACCTACCGTGGTTGCTGATCTGGGATGGATTGTTGGTATAACAATGGAAGAGTAAGATCATCATCGTAATCGGGTTGACACTGACCGGATATCTAGTAGAAATAGAGAAATAAATCCCGATCACTGGACTTTCAATTTGCGCTTTCGTGTGTACTATTCACGATACATTTCGAGGTATTGATCAATAAGTCGTTGAGCTAAGTAGTATATTTCCGCGCAAACTCAACGCTTGAGGAAAGTATGGCCTACTGTTACGGTTCTGGCGAGCATAGCCCCGGAAGTGACTCGCTGCATTCACTCCAGTGGGCTTCTTGGTAGGACGATTCGTAGCCTTGTCGCACACGGCTTCCCGCGGAACTTTCTGGCAATTGAACCTTCCAGGATTGACTAAATTCTGATGACGCGTCGCTGACGTAAAAACATCGCTAATGCGTAAATAGTGTAGGTGACGAGGACCAGTATAATCACCGCAACTAATCAAACAAAAATGCTCTTCGAGTAGATGGCTTGATTTTCGTCAACTATATGATACTGTGAAGTCAAGAGGTGACAATCACAGGAACTTACGTGGAATTTGATTGCGGAGACACAATGAAACAATCCTTTGTTATTGTATTTGAATTACACGCTTGAACCGCGGCCCAAGTCAAATACATCATACAGGTCATGGTCGAATTCCAAAATTGTGTTTGCTAATTCGTCGTTTTCAAACCTCATGGCGCATTATTTGCATGCCAAAAATTCTTTCAAACTTGCTAAATATAATTGGGGATATAGAGTAGGAAGCCGCAAGCATGGATCGATGGATATAAACCGCCAAAGTCCTTGAATAAGGACTTATTCAGGATTTGAGTACTTTCGCATGACATAATGGTGAATAGTGAGACAATTGTGTAATGCGTGACTGTAATGGATGCAATTTGTAAGCATCGTCTTTGCCGACACTAATTGAGGAAAGCTCAAGCGACGCGAAATTGCGAATAAATTGATATTATTCATGCAGATAATATTTATGATTCAACCGAATTATTCCAGATACTATTTATAGTTATCTGAATAATTCTAACGCCATATAAATCCAAACAATAAAAAATCAAATTTCGCATTGACCAGATCAACCAACCTGATCACAGACTCCACTACGACAGAGACATTTTTGACAACCATATTGCGATATTCCCCAGAATCCTCTTTGACAACGATCACATCGTCTTCCGGACACACCGAATCTGCAAGCGCATTGTCCCGATGTCGAATCACACGGCATGGTAACGCGAATCAAGTTCCCGAAGTCATCCGAACTGTCGATGGCAATAGTTCCATTCGCGTGACAATTGCACTCTGAAAACAGAACAAGAACAAGTCATGGACAAACATATTCGCTGTGGCTGCCCTAATAGTAAAGGCCGGGTCTCGGTGTCAGTATAGAGATGGATCACTCAAATGCAATTTCAAAGGCTGATTAAATTACCTTCGCATACATCTGAATCGGTTAGACGAGAGCCCGTTCGTCGGAAATAATATGTCTTACATCGATCGCATCGTCGTCCTGTCGTGTTGTGCTTGCAATTTTCACATATGCCTCCACTAGTTTGTTCAGTCAGAGACCAAATTCTACGGTCAAAGCGGCAGCTTTCCGAGTGACCATTGCACTCGCATCCTGACGAAAAGTGGAATTTGTTACAATCAAACTTTAATGAATGATAGAAAATGACAGTTCGTACTTTGACAAGGATTAGGCTGTCCTGTGAAACCATTTCCGGGTCTCCAAGGGGCATCGTTGTACAGTGGCAGGCATTTATCGCAGTGATTTCCTTCAGTATTATGTTCACACAAGCATTTTCCATGAACCTTGTGAAGAGTAAGACAGATGGATCATGCATGTACAGTTCAATAACGAAAAGAATATTTTTCAAGTATCTAGGCCTTTATATACGTGATGGATGATGGCCAACCCACCATAGCTTGATGCGATTGTTCAGTTGCCGGAAGCTCCTTTTTCAATGCAACGCACGAATCGGCGTGGCCGTTGCAAAAGCACGTTCCCCTGATAATCAAGTCATATACAGCAAAATGACGGAGCGATGCCAAGTCCTTCGCTGATATGTTGCATTTCGAGCAGACCTGAGGCTTCCACATTTGAATCCGTATGTTGGTTACATTCAGCAAATACTTCGATTCTGCGCTGTATGGGTCGTTCGTGGAATTAGTAGGATTCAAGACTCTGTATATTACCTGCAAAGTGCCAGAATAAATATCTCAGATGGCAGAGCGCTACATTATTGGCCAGAAATGAGGTGCCACTAGGTATTTGGCGACGAAAGTGGGAAATGACCAAGGCGATCTTAGGATGACCTAATTTGCATCTAAGTGTCATAACCGTTCTCCAGCGTGCATCTCCCGCTATCACAACACTCTCTTATGCCTATCTCGTTACCATCACACAGCTATATTGGAAGAGGTAAACATTATATACTTGGATTCGGCCTTTTTACGCCAGTCTCGGAGACTGGGATTGGGCTGATTGCACATTCGCGTCGACTCCATCTTCGCTTCAGCTTTTATTGAGCAATTAGCGTCTTGTTTTAATCAAACACCTCACCTCGCCTTTGTCATTAACACTCATTATATATAATCGACAGTCTATTACTAATTACAGTAATTAGCTTTAGGCAACTTACTTCGCCTCCACTACAAGGTTGTTCTGTTGAGTAACTTTCTGTACACCCATGCCTGTGATTTTGCGCGCTTGCGTGAACCCCGAAGGTTTTTCTGCAGTCATTGGCGAATCTCTGATAAGTCTGCCGCATAAATGACAGCCGTTTTATAAAACGAAGTATATGATGATATAAATCATTACCTGCCAGGTTTTTCCAAAATCTACCGATCTCTCAAGAACCATGGCTCCCGGCCGAGGAGTTGTGAAAACCATAATAAAATGCGTAAAGTAAAATGTAGTTTCCAGATCAAGAGTGATCGTCACTCTCTCATCATTAGACTTCAACAACTTAGATTGCCAGTAAGTTCTTCTCCTTGAATCTAGCATATGAGACGCCCGGTGATTTTCTCCACATCGGCTGCATTTTGGTTCGCCACAATTATCATCCTCAAATCGACAGTAGCGCGTCGAATCTAAGTTGTCATCACGATCGCAAGCATTTGAATGTGAAACAGCTCGCCCGTTCGCTAAGTTTCCGACGTCGCCATGACAACTGCGCTGCACGCACGACGTTGCATGGACATCGATGAGATGGATTGACAAAAATGCCACCATAGCATATCGTCCCGCGGCGAGAAAAGTGGAATGCGTTGTACGGCTTAACATCATTATTTAATCAAATATCTCTGCTAAATACCAATAGACCAAAATAGATATATTACAGTCGTAACCATGATCACTTCATATTCAAATAGATTTTATTTCTCTCAACAATCCGCGTCAACTCAACAGCCCTCGTAATCTAACATAAAGCAGCCCAAACTGATGCGGCCACTACGTGTATCTCTGCGGGTCTAACACATCAGCAAATGTGTACTATACGCACGGACGGCTGTTGAAATAGGATACCTGCTGTCCTGTACCTGTGCGGCAGTGGTCTAGCGGATTAAGAACAACAACAGTAATAACCACTAGCAGATAAAAGATAGAGTAAAAAGAGTGGAAAGGAAAAAAAATAGGGTAAATAAGTGTATGCCTACTATGCTTGACTGTATTCCTTGCACTAATCAACTTTCATCAGAGCAAAAGTCAAGGTTGGGATCAGGTCAAATTTTAGAATCGGAGTCAAAATCATGATAAAGAGTTTTTATTTTATATCAACAGAGTCATTATTTACAGAACAATGTACCAGTGATTGACATTCAGCGATTCAGAACAACTTGATTACACACCCGAAACACAATGGCGATTATTATTATTGAACAACGAAATTCAAGTTCCTCTGACATCACGATAATAATGAGCAAACAAACAGTGACCTTTATTGTAAATCATCCCCTGTACCCGTAGCATTAAGAAATGAGTAAGTGGAATCTTGATCGGCCCTGCGCTAAAGCATTACATCACAACGAAATCTTTTGTTTAGTCTTCATCGGACCGTTGATGACATAATCCGTATTATATATATACGTTAACGTATGTTAGGTAGATAGGTCAACCGCGTATCACATTTCTATTTCTGTTCTTGCGGAACTCGTGGGTATCAATGTAGACACGTTTTCTGACGTATGCGTTATCGTGTTGGGATTTTCGTAAGCGACTCGCGCAAATATACATCGGATTTGTAAAAGATCAGCATCTGCCCCATATCGGTTCATGACCTTAATTGAGATATACAGTATGAATAAAGGCGATAACTCACGCAAACGGCGAAGAGATATTCAATACTAATTACGCAGCGGGGTGTAACGGTTACCCGACGACGGAATATACATGTATATGATTCAAATCCGAAGAAGCCTGACAATTCTAGGCAATATTGTGCGTTTCATCGGATTGGTCATATTATTATCTGATTGTATTATTAATATCGGATAGAAGCAGCGTTCACATATAAAGTTCGAAGCGCGATTTGATCTATAAAGCTAAATTTCGTTGACGAGTCACATTCAGTTTTTATACTATGGTTATCTTAATTGTTTCAAAAAAGCAGAATAGAAATATATATACACCTAACGAGCACACAATCACGCATGTACTGTAAATGGTATTCCCATCGAATTAGCCCGTCTAAGTAATAAGCCTTCTACGATACACCACCTTTAATTGTCCGCACAACAGTCATTTCGGAAGAATATATAGGCCTACCTTTCTAGGCCATAACCCCATTATGTTTATTAAGAAGCACATAGGCGTATAATTAACACTCTTATCATTGGCTTAGCATTAGCACGCTTCTATCGAAAATAGCATTGTCTTATTTATCTGGTGAGAAAACTTTTTCGCAACCTTAGTAATTCACTTACCTTGGCGATACTATTCGAAGAAAGTTCCAGAGAGCGTTAATTATAGTTGTAAAGTTCAATCCCTGAAATAAAGAAAAAAGGACTCTTATTACTCCACAATATTCTACTACTGGCTACTCAATACGAATAATGGTTTCAGGTGATGGAACGGTATCCCCAAGCTACAGAGGGTCGACCCTCACCCTCAGCCTATGAGTGGCGGCAGATTTTGTAAAATGTCCCGAGATGCGGTAGAGTGACTATCGTGTGTATCGCTTCCTTCGTGCGGTAAGATTGAATGAGTGAGTGAAGATCTGCACGCAGTTGATATGATATAGTTGTCATTCAGCCATTTGTTTCCTACAGTTATACCGCGCAATGCAAATCACCGAGCTAACCAGAATATGCTAAGGTCAAAATCTATAGGACGTCAGTCAATATGTATGCATGTAGCATGAATGATTTGTAAGGCAAAGTATTCGGTTACAATCCACCATACTATCGCGCTTCCGTGTCTACATTGCATGCTGAGGTGGCACTATATGCGACCATATTCGAGACAATTCAAAACAATCGCTGTACTATATAAACTATTGGTGGTCGTGTAATAGGATACTGTGTAGCGCTGAATATTGCAACAGGACAGCAAGAATTTTCACGTACTCGATGGTTGATGAGAAGTACTACACTTCAAAACATGCGCAATTGCTATGTCATGGAGAATAACTGAACGCATTTTAGCTCATCACTGGCATGACGTGCAATTTCTGCGCAATTGTGGTTTTGAATGACAGCGATGCATGAAAGATAGAAATGGCGAGGTATTGGCAGCGCTCATCATCACAGAAAGACATAATGTCAATAGGCGTGGCTTTAGGTGTGGCTGTAAGAGCCAGTAAATTGCAGTTGTTGCGAATACTTGATTCTCCAATCGCAAACAAGCGCAAGGAAGAATGGTTTGCTTGCTGCAATATCGTCTCGATTAATTAACAAGTATTATTGACTTTCGCGGTGGGAAATAGTGAGCAATAAAAGCTATTGGCGACTGCCCAAAGCATAGCAAATGATATAGACACACAGATGACAATATGC
Organism: Botrylloides violaceus; assembly: GCA_030412335.1. NCBI lineage: Eukaryota > Metazoa > Chordata > Ascidiacea > Stolidobranchia > Styelidae > Botrylloides > Botrylloides violaceus. The sequence goes on along the minus strand of JASFYC010000567.1, from coordinate 94,088 downwards.
CATTTCACAGACCTGGGATTTTGATAAATCGTTGATATAATTCCTAGGGATCGTCGTTGCTAGCGCAGGAAAATATCAATAGAAATATGACCGACTCGAATTTCGAAAAGTGCGCCAAACTACATAGGAAATTGATGTACAGGGCAGGGCAGGTCCATCGCAAATTTTAGAACAGATCAGCCAACCCACGCAACATTGACAATTAGAGTTCTATCATCCAGCACGCCTTTTGGGTTGGGCTAGGGAATAATCCTTAGGAACATGTTCTCGGAAAGGTGTATCGTATTTGAGTATAGTTTGTATAGCAATGGAAAAGTCTAACAGCGCAATAACAATATGTTTGCATAATTCTTGCAGGCGGAATATGGCATTGAGTCAACTAGTTGCTGGGTTACAACTAAACCCCATGCCTCCACGGCGTGCGTCACGCGACACCAGCATCCCGCATGCTCCAATTCGGACTCCGTTGTTGAACGAAGATGAGAAAAAGGTAACGCGATTTTACACAATATGGATTAGAAATTGCTGTGTGAGCTTTCCGCAATACATGCACTGTACACATTCCCTCCTTGTCTACAGCAAGCATTGAAAAACGCACTACGTTACTTCCCTGCAAGCCATCAGCAAGAGTTAGTAAGCGAATTTTCGGAGGAGCTAAGAGACTTCGGCCATATCTACATGTATCGATTCCTTCCTTCCTTCGACATGAGGTTTGTAATTTCAATCTTTATCGGCAAACATGAATGAGCACAATATGATTTGCCGGTGCTATGTTACAGAGCCTATCCCATATCTGAATATCCATGCAAATGTCTACACGCAGCTGGCATTATGCATATGATTATGAACAATCTAGACAAACGAGTGGCCCAGGTAATGAATGTTCTTGTATCCGTAAGATTTTGCACTTAATAATACCCACAACGCTAATTCTCACGCAGTATCCTCAAGAACTCGTAACATATGGTGGCAACGGACAAGTTTTCAGCAATTGGGCCCAGGTAGGCGATGCTTACATATTCCAACATTATATCACCTATATAGAGTATACATATGCACTCTTGAGTCTTGACTATGTGTATGAACCTTTTCATGTGTGGTTGTAGCAAAAGTAACTTGTTTTTATAGTTCTGGATTACTATGAAGTACCTCTCTGAAATGACGGAGGAGCAGACTTTAGTTATGTGCTCTGGACACCCACAAGGATTATTTCCAAGTTCTACTTCAGCTCCAAGAGCCGTGATATCGAACGGTTAGGCAATATATGACACAACAACCGTCAAACAATGATTTAACTTTCAATATATCTGTACGCAGGAATGGTGATTCCAAATTATTCATCGAAGGCTGAATACGATAAAATGTTTGCCTTAGGAGTGACAATGTATGGTCAGATGACGGCTGGAAGTTACTGCTACATCGGCCCGCAAGGAATCGTACACGGTACAACACTGACGATAATTAACGCAGGTCATTGTCAATGATATAGCGGTTCTGTCGGCCGCACTGCGATGTACAATCTTTTCATTTCTTATTGAAAAGGTCGCAGGTATCTATCTGCAAATGATCTAGCTGGGAAAGTGCTAATAACAAGCGGCCTTGGAGGCATGAGCGGCGCACAAGCAAAAGCAGCAGTTATTGCCGGCTGCGTGGGAGTCGTTGCCGAGGTACATATTATATCAATTAATTATTTAGCCAATTCGAGTTGCTTGCAAGTATTTGCACTATAGGCGTCATTTTTGTGGCACAATACAAGAGTGCAGAATGCTTTTCTCAAAGCATAAACAATCGGTCCATGAACTGAGCGCCAACCGCAAGTCGTCAAGACTTTGTTTCCGTGATGCAACTGTAATACGAAACGGCATCTTTCTACGTAAAAATACAGCAACTATAGCGGAGCGTTATCGCGGCCAGTCTAATTACGGAGTGAATCAATTGATTTGCCTAATTCTGGCGCGAGGGTTCCATTACGAAACGCAATACTTTTATATCGCCGAACAAGGAGAAAGTTGAAATAGGGCACCCTGAAGCAAACTATGTATACATTGCGTTTGGCGCTAGGATACACAGCACAGTATTGATAGGACATACTGTAGGTTTGTCAGCCCAATCAATAGCGGCTCGGAAGTCGGATGGTAATCAGTAATAAACGTGACTGCAGCCGCTGGGCGTGGGCATGCCTATACAGACACTCCTTGCGTTGATTGATTGCAGCATTGCCGCGGTGTCCTATCAACAAAATAGTCAATTCTGTACTAATAGTTCTCGAAAAAAAATGGAGGACATTACTTGAAACCTTACATCGCAATCGGGCAAAGAATTGATCTCAACACATACAGTATAATACTAACCCATGCCCAAACCTAAATTCAGACATTAATTTCACGTGCAGATAGACAAAACGGCACTTACAAAACGGTACGAACAAGGATGGTTGATGCATCAAACTGATGACCTTGAGGAATGCGTGAATTTGATAAGGAAATACAGAAAGGAAAAATCAGCTACAAGTATTGGGTATCTTGGCGGTATTGTTGACCTCTGGTGAGTGGTATAATGAATAATAATTTTCCGAGTTGTCAATTAATTACGTAAAGGCACGAATATCATGAAATGAAATTCTGCTTTACTATAGGGAACGGATTGCGGCGGAGTATGAAAATACGGGAGAACTATTAGTGGAATTGGGATCAGATCAGACGTCATGTCACGATCCGTACGGGGGTGGTTACTACCCAGCTGGTATGAGCTTTGAAGAATCCCAAAGTTGTTTGACCAACGAACCCCACAAATTTAAAGACCTTGTTCAACAGTCGTAAGTATATAGACCGATGAGTTAACACTCTGTTTCGAAATGTAAATTGCGCCAAATGCACCAGACTACGTCGTCACGTTGCTGCTATTAACAAGCTTTCTGCGGCTGGCATGTATTTTTGGGACTACGGGAATGCGTTCTTACTGGAAGCTGGCAGGCTAGGAGCAGATGTATTCAAGAACGGATCCACCACCCAATATAAATACCCATCCTACGTTCAGCATATTATGGGGTATGATATGTTGCCTTGGTAAATGTCAACCGCAGTCTGTGAAATCAAATTTATATGTAGAGATATATTTTCGCTCGGCTTCGGACCATTCCGTTGGGTTTGCACGTCTGGAAAGGATGGAGATTTACAAGTCACCGACGACATCGCGACTCAAGCGTTGGAAAAGCTAATTCAAGAGGTGGGCTATCTATTATTATAGGCCTATATCGTTTTGCATCGATCACTATAATAAGCGGTGTATAAACTTGTATCGCAGAATCCGAAAACTGAGGTGTTGCAGCAATATAAAGACAACCTAAAGTGGATAAAAGGCGCTGGAAAGCATTGTCTGGTGGTTGGTTCGAAGGCAAGAATACTTTATGCAGATTGCAAAGCAAGAACCGCCATTTCGTGTGCATTTAACGAGGTAGATTTGTTTGCAAGACAGCCGCACGTGCTTGTTTTTCATTGATTCTCTCCTGTAGGCCGTGAAAGGGGGAGTGCTATCTGCGCCGGTAATTATCAGCAGAGATCATCACGATGTCAGTGGAACTGATAGTCCTTATCGGGAAACGTCGAATATTTACGACGGATCTAGCTTCTGCGCTGGTATCAGATGTTAAACAATGAGTTGGCTTCAAATAATATTCTGACACTCTACCAAAACGACATTTGTAGATATGGCGGTTCAAAACTGTATTGGTGATTCGTTCCGAGGCGCAACCTGGGTTGCAATCCACAATGGAGGCGGCGTCGGATGGGGTGAAGTAATTAACGGCGGATTTGGTTTGATTCTCGATGGAAGCAATGATTCGAGAAGAAAAGCCGAAACGATGCTGCATTGGGATGTCAATAATGGGGTAAGTGGTATCGTAACACGACCCAAAAGGCACATAACCTTGTGATATGGGTGTAGGCCTATAACTAGGGTTGTGGTTTTTATCAAATTACAACAAATCGCAACCGCTTTAAACCGAGGCCTTGATTAAAACCATGCTTTTTTCGGTTTTTACTGGTTTTTATTAAAAATAGGGACTCCTTTGTGGAGACCAAGTTGTATTCGTAGAAGACGTTCACCTTCTCCCAGATTCGCCGCTTGGAGAATTTACGGCAACCTCCAAGGTGGAAAAAAAGGGTATTGTACAGTACGCAATCTTGTAAAGCGAAGCCACGTTTTGGTCCAAACCAGTCACAAGTCGGCCATTAACACACGAGGGGTCAAAACGGAATTTGCCCCTCCGACATTCCTGTATCGCGTGATCAAAACTTTTACGACTTGCATGCAGTACAGTACAGTTACTGAGTTAACTTAGCGGGTATTATTTCACCATGTTTGTAAATGATGATGATAAATATGTGACGTCATAAACCGTCAATGACATGTGACGTCACATCATGTGACGATATGACGTCATTGGGCCCCCTCTGAAATCAAAAGTAATTTGCCCCATGCATTTTTTACACAAATTTGTGCCTCTCGGTACTTTTAACATCACTTCTGGTATCTTCAGCAAGCCGGCGATATAGTATTGTAGGCAAAAATGAGAAAAAAAACATTAAAAACCGAAAAAACCAGGTGTTTGATAAATATCAAGAGCAAAAAACCGGTTTAAACCATCTGGTTTTAATCAGGGTTGATTAAAACCACAACCCTACCTATAACTAACGGTCTGTAGCAGCTGCTTTAGCAATGCGTAGGACTAAATAAAGCCACATTTTCCACGTGGCCTTTTCCAGGTTGCAAGGCGTTCCTGGAGTGGAAACACCAATGCATTCAACACAATCAAGCTAGCGATGGCTGTAAACACGAACCTTAAAGTAACTCTACCCAACCCAGTGGATGATGAGATATTGTTCAAAAGTGGATAGGCCTATTAGAACTCATCCTAACATTAGCAGGAAGAATCAAAACATGCGGCAGCTCGGCGAAGACTGTTAAGTTAAATATTCGACAACTTGGATAGCCAAGGTTGCCTGTACGACTAGACTAACAACATGAGGGGGACATGCCACCATCACTATATTATACTGTATGAGACGTAGGCCTACACTATATGTGTGTGACTGTTTTTGTTTATGCGTAACTCATCATGGCGTTCTGCTATATTAATGGGTTGGGAAAAGTCTATACACAATGTGTATTGTCAAGACGTTAAAGCTTGGTTTCGGTTTGATCACAGCTGAAAATGCGTTTCGTCGTAAAACTTGTAAATATGTATAGTCTAATATGTATAAAAGAATTTAAATCGTATCCCCTGGTAAAAGCCTACATTCACGGGTGCGAAAGGAAATTTATATCGACTTCTGCTTAGGACAAGGTGTTACCATTTACCAGCAAACCCTGCAACCGTGGCGCGGCACACGTGTAAATTCCCACCATATGGGTCCAAAGGCCTTGATAGGCCCTATATAGATCCAGGGTTGTCTTGACTCATAGGGATAGTCAATAAGACCTCCCTGAGAGATTTCTACCTGGATCCAGAGCACATATCTTCCAATCCTTTTGCGGTACAGTATACGAGTCACAATCAGTCGGAATCGGAAAATCGACGTTCATTTAGCTAATCAGGCACGAGCTAGCATAGAAGCTTCGCAGACAGAGCTGTGAACAAGAACAATAATGGCGGGACGGATACGTTCTCTCCCCTAGCGGTAGTCATACTGAAGGCTGAAAGCACCTGAGGAAAAATAACTACTATACTAACAGCATAATCTTTTATCGATTAGTAAAAATGGGTTTCAAACATTAGGTCATATATGTATTGACGGTTTTGTGAGGGGTTAGATATTCGACACATCGACAACGAATGCTCCGGTTCTGCATGAACGGACTCGTTATAGTGAATTCTACACGTCTATCAAAAATACCAAAACACTGAGCTGCAGAGCAGACGAGCAGTTTACGCAGGGTCAGCCTGCCTCTTCTTCGTTCAGTTTTACACGACCTTCTTGCTAAGGGAAGGACTAGGAGGCAAGCTCATCGCGGCAATACTGTGCATTTGAAATGGAGTCAAAACAATCTTATGACATCGACAATCTCGTTAGTCTGGGTGAGATGCAGGCAGCTTATGAAGACACACAAAAAAGCCTGAAAGCAAACTCCGAAGCCCTGGCATCCTTATTGCAAGACAAGCCAAGCCTTGATGATAAAATGCTGGGAATTCGAAGTATGATGTCGTCACTCGACCTACTGGAAAGTGACTCTCAAAGATTGTGTGGTATGACAAACTTTGTATGTGAGCTGGCTGAGAATATCAGTTCCAAAGTGCGTCAGCTGGACTTAGCCAAAACTCATGTTTTCGAGGCAATTCAACGTGTGGATGATATATTGGACTTGAAATTTTGTACTGATGGCGTCAAGTCTGCGATGGAATCAAATGACTATGAACAAGCTGCTGCAAACATTCATCGCTATCTGTGTCTCGATGAAAATGTAATTCAGCAAAGCATTAGTGCTGGGATGGAAAGTTCAAGTATAACTGCATCTTTGAAAGTACTTCAAGAAGCACGGGCTGAAATGTCAAGAGTTGTATCCAAGCAATTTGATGCTGCAGTTTCCAACGGAGATTTGACATCAGTCGAGAGATTTTTCAAAATTTTCCCTTTGCTGAAAATGGAGGATGAAGGTCTGGGAAAGTTCGCACACTTCTTACGACAAGAAATCCGAAAAAGTGCCGAACAAAATTTGAAGGTCGCTCTACTAACAGATTCATCCGACAGGCGATTTAACGTACTTTTTGCAGATTCATTAACACTACTATTTGAAGGGATTGCACGTACTGTAGAGAAACAACAACCTTTAGTAGAAACATATTACGGACCAGGAAAATTGTTTTTGTTGGTCCAAAAGCTGCAAGAAGAATGCGATATTCAAGCACGAAACGTGCTTGATAAATTTGTAACTGTGAGAAAATATCAGATCAAAATACACCAGGTGCAAAATTCCTTCATGAACAAAGGAAGAAGTAGTGACACACTGAATCGCCAACTACTTGATGCAAGAGAATTAGAACCGTTACTGAGTGAAGTAACTTTAATAAGCTCCCGCTCTGAATTATATTTAAGATTTTTACAAAGACGTTTACAAGCTGATATCGATATTGTATACCAAACGCCAGAAGAAAAATCCGAAAAGAAAACGGAGCTTGCTGCTTGGGTGAGGAATTGTGATCTTAGTCATAAGATACAAGAAATCATTGGTGGATATATTGTAATGGAAGAGTACTACATGCGTGAATCATCTCTGAAAGCCATTGAGTTAGACACAATTGAAGAGTCGCCCACATCAAGTATGGTGGACGACACCTTTTTCATTTTAAAGCAATGCATCAAGCGTGCAATGACCAGTTCTTCAATTGATTGTGTTTGTGCCATGCTAAATCATGCAGCTAGTGTACTGGATACTGAATACAGGGACGTGCTAGCATCACGAATCAAATCAGGCTTTCCGTCAGGTCGAATGCTGGATAACATAAGCTCAGCTTATAATGTCATGCAAACGTCATTGCAGCAGGGAAAACTTGGGAGCGTGGATGAACAAAACGAAACCGCAAGAAAATTGTTCCTGACTACATTAAACAATTGTGCAGTTTCCGCCCAACATGTACAAACTTTAAAGCGAAGTTTAGAGGCGGAAGTCTCGAAAGTATTTCAAACCTTAACAGAACAAGGATCTGCTAAGTTGGAAAGCTGCTTTAGTGATCTGGCATCACTTTCAAACAATTTCAAAAATCTTCTAGATGTTGGAGTGATGGAACTGAGTTCCTCGTGCATAAAACCAGAAATTCGACCGCTCATTTCAAATTTCTTATCGGTCAGTCACATTTTGACTGATACGGAATTTGCTACTTACGAGGCCAACGACCCATGGGTCGAACCTCTAATTTACAGTTTGAAACAACTGACCGATAAATTCTTCGAGTCCCTTTCTGAAGGTATATATGATAACCTTATAAGCCACCTGACAAATGAAATAGCAACACAACTGGAAAAGGTTGTGTTTAAATCAACCTTCAATCGACTGGGTGGGATGCAATTTGATAAAGAACTGCGTTCTTTGATTAGTTTTTTGACATCAATGACGACATGGACCGTAAGGGACAGGTTTGCCCGTCTTGCGCAGACCGCCACTATTCTGAATTTAGATACAGTCAACGAGATTCTAGATTATTGGGGTAGTAACTCTGGACCTTTGACATGGCGGTTAACCCCTGCCGAAGTAAGAAGAGTTCTGTCCATGAGGGCAGATTTCAAGTCTGATGATATTAGAAAATTGAAATTATAATAATATAATCAATCTATTCCACATTTTCAGTGCATATTATGCAGGCCATAGTCTATACTGCTACGTAAAATGCCTGGGTCAATGAATAAAATTTCTATCAGTCGGGATTTTACTTCCATGGGCTGCAGGAAATCGTTGCACAGGCTTCGAATGCATAGATCTCCAGTTATGGCCAAAGCTCTGAACCAATAATAATGCTTTCTTGCACTCTAAAAGAAACCATGATATAAGACCAGATGTACTCCCTCAGATCCCAGTGGACTCTCTGTCGGCAGAAGCGGTAATGCAGCTACAGTACAAAATAGCTTAGCGTCGCGACCATAATGAACAGAACATTATTCCTACACAGTACCAGGTAGACACCAACTGAATCGATGACTCGCTAACCCGACAGCGTAAGTTAACCATGACAATCCTGGCTCCTGAAAAGCAGCAAGCCTGGTTACTTCAGAGCGATCAATCATATCTGGGAATTTGAGAGGCTATTGCTTGAAGTTGACAAGGATCTTCCTTGTATGCTTCGTGATCAAGTCTGCACTAATTTAACCAATACCAATCACAACGAATGTCTTTTCAATAAAAAATTATTTTCAACGAAAACGAGATCCAAAACATTAAAAGTAAGAATGTCTGAATAGCAGAAAGAAATTGGAAACAGTTCGCAAACACATAGTCCTTGTCACGAAACACACGCAGTTAGTTACCTCACCGTTTTATAGTAAAATGTGGTTGAATATTTATTCACAGCCAACCGAAAACTGCCACTTTCAGATTCACCACATGACGGTTTCAGCGTTACATTTCTAGGAGACCTTTGTCAACATTTTCAATTAGGCAGGGCAATCCATGTTTATACAGAGGTAGCACACAGCTCGTTGAGGGATGTCTCGGCATTTCAGCCTGTTTGGAACACATTTGCTCGGCAAAAACTTCGACACTCACTACGCATATCCCACATTGCCAGATTGGTTGCCAGCACATAGCCCCCGGGTCACCATCTGCAAACAGACAACATACAAATGTGCCAAACAACCGGGAAAAAAACATGCACCGTTATCATACCTATCAAGAAAACCACATGCCTCAGTCGACCGGCCCTGTCTTCTTGCAGCCTGATAGCACATCGGAGCACCGATTTAGCCAGTTTCTCATCAGACATTTGATCATAAACATTCCATCCATTATTCCCTTTGGAAGACGGTACGAAATCACAATGATGTTTTGGTAGTTCAATCAACACTCTTGGTTTGACATCATTGGCATGACACACCCATTCTGCAATTTTTTGTGCGTTGTCTATCTCACTGAAATGAATTCATGGCATAAGTAATAAAGACAATCTATTACGAAGGATGCTGGCCAAGTCTTCAAAATACTTACTGAGCAAGCTGTAGCGCGTTCAGTATGTGATGATGCAAACCAATTCTCCATCTATTCGTACTGCCAAGACCTTTACCTTGACCAACCAACCACATTAGAATATGCAGGAAAGAATCTGCAAAATTGTGTAGGAGCATGAGTATGGTGATCGACAAATACTCCCTCCTACTGGGTGGCTAAAGTGGATCTAGCAGCAAACAATCTACCAACTGCTAACAAGAGATTACAAATACTATACCGGTAAATATTTCATACCCACCTGATTTTGAGAATACAGTTTTTGGACACAACGGCACTATGATTCCACCATCGCCAGGAAATATATCTTTGTATCTCCTCATCCGAACATCCCGTACACACGTCGCAGAAACAAATTGAACACGTGAACCTGCTGCTTTTAATAAAGCAATGTTTGGAACGAGGTGTACCCGAGACACATCATCAGAGCTGCAATAACAAAATGAGAATGTAGCCCGCCAAAAATTCTGCAGTAGTGAAAATTGAATACACATACCGAAAAACGATCCATAAGATTCCCGTCGGCAAAATAGCATTGTACTGATTCTTCATCATGTCAACATCCAACAGGTGTTTATCGAGCGCTTTCAAATTCTCACGCAGCTTTCCAAAAATTTCCACGGTATCGACGTAAATGCCATGTACTGATTCCAAATACAGACAGATGGCCTCACACTCCATTGAACGATCAGGATTGAAAACATAGAACGGATTAGATTTTGTCTCAATTTTTGACGTATTTTCAGTAACTGCCAACTCCGGATAGCGTTCATCGAGAGTTGGTGTCCCACGATCACACTTAGAACTGGGAGACAGGCACTTTGCCTTCATAGTCGTGTCGTCTACAACATCTGTCTCTGGTGTTTTGACCTTCACAGAATCTGTAAAAGGCTCCTCATCCAACGTCATCACTGTGACCGGTCTTGGGTTCTTAGCGAGACTCAAGATTGGTTGAATGTCTGTTAGAGCGGACACTGCGCTGGGACGCAGCACATTAACGTCCGTAGATGGAACCGCTGTGAAATTTGCAGGACGCTGGACAGACTCAGTCATTTCTGAATTTGACGAGCCAGACCCAATGACTTGAAACTTTTCGCCCACAGAGCTCCTTTGAAAGTGACGCCGGTCAGTCTTGTCAAGCGATTGCATCCTATTAAGACTTTCGATGGCTGGTTTAACTTTGGACAGTAGCTCATCGATATTTTGTGTGGCATATCTTCCTGCTCCAGTAGAAGTAGATACAGGAAATTCCTCGCTAACAGTGTCTCCAGCAACTGTACCACGGGGCATACGAGAATGTGGGGAACCATCTGAAATAAACGGTATCACAGGGTCATCAGGCCTTCTCCAAGCACCAGTTGTAGTGCCTGTCGTTTCAGTCAATCTATCTCTATAAGAATTTGATGGATGATGAGAAAATGCTGAATCGTCAGTGATGAAGGGTATCACGGAACTGTCAGAAATGAATGGAATGGTATCCCTTGGAGTTTCCGCAAGGTTTAAAAACCGTTCAGTCTTATCTGGTGGTCGAAGCGCTCTCCTATGACAAGTGGCCGGATTTGAAACAGGCCCAGCTCGATAACTATTTTCTGATGATGGATGTCCCGATGAGTGACGACGTCCTACCATTCCTGAAGTACCGGGCTTTTCATATGTGTCAGATTGATCATCATTTGACGTCACACCCCCTAGTTTAATAACCAACTGCAAAAGCTTCGACATTGAGTCTTTCACGTCAGTGTTGTTTCGGTTGACTCGCATTTCTTGTTTCAGAACCGAAAGGGTTTGATCAATTTCCGATATGACACGAGTTCTGTCGTCAGGAGTGGTTGATGAAGATGATATTATACTTTGTTGCATCTGTGTTGATTCTGTCAATGGGAAAGAACTCCTTGATTCCATAAAGATGGGGTGGACCGGCCGTGGCTTAGGTGTCACAATTCCGGTTGGTCTTGGTAAGGTCTCATTCTCTGAAGCTTTCAGTTTATTAGATGTAGATGGTGACGCCAGTGCAGCAGCTACACTCTGAAGCACTTTCAAGCTTGCTGGTTGGTCTAGGGAAGAAGGGAAATCTGAAACCTTTGATGGGGTAAGTTTTGGTGCCTTCTGTTTATCATTGCCACCTTCTCCACTACGTGTACTGTCAGCAGGGCTAGTGTCAGGTTGATGGCTTGTTTTATGCTGTTTTGCGTTCTTTCGCATCTTGTCCAAGTTCTTGTTCAATTCTTCCCTCATGCGCATGGCTTCCCGTTTGCACATTTCTTTTTCATTGTGCCGTTTGCTTTTCATTTTCTCCTTCTTCTCTCTTATTCTCCTGATATCATCCAGTGAAAGCGAACTTGCTGCACTTCCCGACAGGAAAACCGGTGACTTCACACCAGCGACACTTACTGACTTGCTGGGCAGGGGAGCTGAGGATGCTTGCATTAATAGATCATTTATTTGTGGCATTAACATGGCAATATCAGCTGGCTGTAACTGGGGCGGAAATGAAGATTTGTGTGACTGACGACCGGAAGAGACCGGTCGTCCACTACGTGGATCTATGCGTGTGTGTTCACGGTTCATCAAAGCGATGATTGAATTTAGCAACTCTGTGTTCTGTTTGCTAATTGTTCCCAATGAGTCCATGCTATTAGGAAAGCCGATGTTACCTCCAACCGGGTTTATTTCTGGTTGGTGGAAAGGCCGAACGTGTGGGGGCGGGACGGGCACCAAGTAATGGGGGTGGGCGACGGGAACCTGGGTTGAGTAAGGCTCGGGGCATTGATACATGTTGGGGAATGGATTGGGTGGGCCGACTCCGTGATACATGGGGTTCCTGTAGAGAGTGGAATTTATAGTTGGCTTGATATGTGTCATGGTTGGGATTCTTGAGGAGTGTCCTGCGTCCAACTGTTTCTGACCGCCCTTCGTCATGGTGATATTCCCTATATTCAAGGGGGCGTTCGCCGAGTAATGGGTGTCTTTTACGCTGATGGCTTTGCAGTTCATGGTCATGAAATTTTTCTCGTGGGTTTTCTTCCGGTCTATGATTGAGTATGCCGAACGGCTGATAGCGGTTACTCCACTGCTCAGTCTCTCTTTCCGGGGGTCTACTCCAATTGTGGGTCGAGGGCTCATCTTGTGAGGCAAAATCCCGCTCATGGCTTGCTTTCCGGTGCTGTGGCCGCCTGTCCCTCGCAGTATGGTGCCTCTCGTAGCGGTCTTCTCCACGATCATCCCAGTACTCCTCGTCGTGATATCTGTCTCTGTAGTCACTTTTGTGGCCATAGTCCCTAGTTTGATCATGCCGGTCTTCTCTGTAGTCATCACAGTCTTCGGACCTCCTTGGATCTCTTTTTTCTTCAAAATATCTTTGGGAATGGTTGTATTGTTGCCATCCGTCTTTATTTTCTTCTCTTTCATCTTCATGGCCACTTTGCGAAGGATCTCTAGCATTATGTTCATTGTGCAACCGGGTGCTATTTTCTGTAGGGCTAGCAAGGCCTTCTCTTGTGAAATCTGGATTTGGTGCTGAAAATGATGGTGGGATTGGGGGTGGCGTGAGTGGCCTTTCCCAGCTGTGACTTTCCCTGCAACAAGAATGAAACGATTGTAAACGAGCAGATAATGCCTATCCTGAACGCATAATACTTCATATGAAAGCTAAGTCTTAGGGATTACGCAAACTTCAAAATGATCAAGATTTGGAGGGCCAGAACTCATGTACCGGTATGTCACAGAATCAGAACCCTGAGCTGAGAAAACAACTAAAGAAGCCAATTGAGAGTCTAGTTTCGGCTTCGGTAGAGTCTGGAGTAAGGATAAGGAAACAAAGTCACATGCTGCAGCTTATGGAAAAACCAATGCTACTCATGGAGTGAGATTTAATCATGTGCCCTGGAAAATAAAATCATTCATACATGGAAGCTGGACCTTGTGGCAGTGGAGACACTGTGGAAACAGAAGGATCCGCCGTGTGGTCATCCTGAGATTGCTCAGCAAGCGGTGTTCCCAATGCAATGGAGTGGAGCACCTGTAAAACAAAATCGTTGAAATGGAATAATTTTCAAATTGCAAAATTCTGTAGGTAAGAATATGTTTATCTTTGTCCCCATTTGCTTTCTGCCGTATTTACACATGACATGTATGAAGTCACAACAATGACGTGGTCAACTACTTTTGTCAGTAAAGGAATTATGAAATTATTACTGAACCAAGACTAAACGAATCAAAGCAAATTACTTACAGCCGACGGCTCCCCGGGAGTTGATCCAAGTTCCATATCGACCCCATCAAGTTCTTCATCATTCCCAGGCTCGTTGCTCTTTACTGCTTGTGTGGAGTGCGCAAGAACCTGCCAACAGCAACATAATATACCGATTGCACAAAATAGTAACAATGTAATCAGCAAACCTCTAGTAGTGCTTTGGCTGCCAGTTCCATATCAGGTTTTTCAAGTTGGCCCTGTATATTACTGCAATTGACAGCCTTACTGTTGCTATCAACGTGTTCTGTGGCTTGAGTTTGATTGAGAGCAGAAGCTAATATGGAGGCAATATCTTTCAAAGACGGACTGACAGCATCCAAAACTGGCGCGTTTCCCGGTGTAGCAGCAGAAGATGACGAAACGAATCCGCTATCGGTGGAGCTAGGGTGGGGCGAAGCTCCCGTAAATTGAGGGGATGGCTTTTGAAGGTTTTCAATTTTACTAGAGCTGACATCAACAGATTGAGTCGATTGTCTGAATGCTTCTGACGAATGATTGTGAAGTATTTTTCGCACCCATTTAACTTTTTCATGCTCCTCCAGTGAGTCATCATCACCATTATACTCTCTGAAATTTCAAGGATACTGTTTAGAGAGAGATAAGTGTAATCAGTTCAGCTATAAAACACATATCCTGTCACTGTCAGACAATCTCAGTAAATTAAGAGTAGGACTGCAATTAATGTCAGATTTTCTTCCTGCTATAGCGTCTGAACACGCACACCAGTCAGTTGACATGGTTTGCCCAATGCCCATTGCTAAGAAGGTCTACTGCTGTCTCAAACGAGCCAAAACTGGCCAACATTTGGTGAATAAACTCTTACCCGTGGATGGCTCTTAGCATCGACAAAATGATCACATCGTTTTCGAAAGCATACGGACAATCAGCAGTGTCCAGCTTATATGGAACAATTTGCGGAAAAGTTATCTTCAACGGCGGATGACTTTCATCCCATGACATGAAAGAAGAGGAGACAAATCCTTCCACTTTGTGGCTCAAACAGTAAGTCTCGGAGAAACTGAAAAGAAACAATCGTTGCACACACGGTAATGAATCATGCCACAAACAACAGGATCACAAGAGATGCAGAGTTTGGAATAACGAAGCTAGTAAATCTACAAACAACACATGACATGAAATAACCTGAATTCAGGATGCCGCAACAACTCCTGAAGTTGTCCACAAAATATCAACTCCTCTAAAGGCTTGAAGGAAGGTCTCAAAATACACGATTTCCCGGCTGAAACGAAGTGAGAAAGTAAGAACCAAGTAGTGTAACACACAATAGGCCTACTCACAAGCAACAGGTAACTTTGCAGGAAGAGGTAAATATGGCATAGGAGTTAGCTTGTTAGGAGCACTTAATCGTGGATCCTCACGGTTTTGATTCCTTGGATCTTGCGTTTGTGACCGCCCTATTGTATGCAAAATATGAAAATACCGACAAGCCCGTTACTAATAAATCATGTTTATTGTGATAGTATTTAATTCAACCTCAACAAATTCAAGCGATCAATCAACCACAGTATTTCAAACTACATACCCCTAGGTTCCTCATATCTGTGTTTTTTATGAGTATCCGATGACTTGATGCCATCATCATCATCACTGAATGTGGCCTCTGCATGATCATCCATGGCAACATCACCAACTCCGTCAGAGCTCTTAGAGACAGATGCCGTATGCTTGGGAGAAGGCATAACCTGCATATAACGTGCCAGGGAACTAGTCATTCAGTCACAATTACCACCAGATAGAGGGGCTGGAATATTTCCCAACGGTAATTGCTAATGTAGAATTTGGGAATACAAACCTTCAGCTTCTTCTTTGTCGCATACAACTCCTGCTGCTGCCTTGCTCCACTGGACCAGGCCGTGGCGAGATTTTTTATCCAAATTGCTTTCGAGGTAGTGGACATTATTGCATCAGTCTCTTTATAATGTGTATGTAGCATTTTTTCGGAATTCTGGAAAGAAAAAAATGAATTTACAAATTACAGATGTATTAAGGATATCAAACCTTTGCCTACCTGCACTCTTTTCTTATTTTTAACGCGGTCGTAAATCTTCTGATACTGGTCTTGCTCCACAGAAAGAGCAGAATAAGGATCTATGTTCATCATTCGTAGCTTTGATTCCAAAATATCCTTCAATGTAGACGAGGTTTGGGAAGGCGCGTCTTTGCGTTTTCTCGCTCGCACAATGTTGAATAATCTTTGATCTGTTGAAAATTGCAAACTCTTTCAAATCGAAGCAGTACAGATATATACAAGAATAAGCTGAAAGTACAATTGACCAAAGTCAATAACACAGATACGTACAGTCAGTAACCCATTAGTTTAATGTATCCTGCAAGATGTCTCTTTACAAATAAATGTAAATATAATAGACCGAGAGTTACTACTGAGATTTGTAGTAGTGCAAGTGTGACACACTGCATGCTACTGCAACTGAAGCAGATTAGGCAGCAGAAGCAGAACAGAGCATATGGGTATGCAACTAGATGTAAATAAATCTTAAAACATAATGAAAAGGATTGATAATTGCGCAAAAGTCTCTTGCCATTAATTTTTGAAGACAGAACTTTCGGTGTGATGATGATAACATGCAGAAAATTTTTCCAAGCTTTTCCAGTCTGTTTGGCTGAATCCGATTCAGTCGTTTCGGGCGAGTAATTCACTAGTCCCAAATCCATGGTGAGTTCAGACATTGGTAACAAGAACATCGTACTGTTATTGTGCAAAGGTACAAAAGCGACTGCAGACTGTTGAACAAGCAGGCCAATCAACTGACGAAATTTGCCAAGGCCGGAACCTTCCTCAACAGGATGGAGTGTGAACGTGTTGTAATGACGGCCACGGTATATCACTAAAATGTAAACACAGTGTGAGGTTAACACAAGGAATGTGGCAAGGTATTCGACATATCAAGCTTGATAGCATTAAAAGGAGCAGAACCCTATTCAAGGTACGCATTGCACAGATTTGATATTTTCCACAGCAATAGTTGACTAACAGGCTGTCTGAGACGAATACAGTAACTATTCATTCATTAGGCCTAATGAACATAATATATGAATTTTAAAGCCCGAGTGGAGAGTCCCAACATTACACTGGTCAATCTATATATATTTGATTATGGAATTGCCAAAATACCTCAGCACTGTATAACTGAAAAAATTAAGACTTTCCCTTTTCAAAAAAAAAAAAAAATAAAAAAAATGTATATATATCTCAATTACCGTTATATTTTTTAGCCGTCTTACTCATCATCGTCGGCGGCAGGTGTCTTGACAATTTCGTCAATGGCAAGTAACTTTTCACGTTGATATTTCGATCCATATTCGCAACGTTAAACACAGTGTCGATATGCGAACGAATTTCCACAGAGCAAAAAGTGCCGTTTTTCACAAGTAACTTGCCCCTCCAATGGCAAAATCCATTATCGCATGATAACGTCAAATGTGGTAGAGATGAGCAGCTGCCAAATGAAGCGGCACCTGGCAGACTGGAAGAGTAAAAGACACCGAATAATGATATGTAGCAGGAAGCTGATTCCTTCACAGGCTGATTAGGAAGCAATGTGCATCAGAGTTGACTCAGGTGTAGATTTATCCAACGTCTTTTACAATGACAAAATTAGGATGACTATAAGGAGTAGAAATCAAACACACATGTTCTATACAAGCTAATGTATGGACACGTGGAATATAGATGTGGATTAAGTAGATCAATAGAAGCTGCCTTGCATCCATATAAACTCACCTTTCTCTCCTGCTACCGTGAGCAGCAGCTATCACACTGTTTGATGCGTCACTATATGAATACTTTAGCACTGCATAGGGCAAGACTTGGCGTGGCCTTTCAACAATATCCAAATCTCCATATTCATAAAGATAGTATTGAAAGCCTATAAACGCGCGGCTGTGACTACTTTGTGCAACATCAATAGGGATTTTTGCTAAATGACAGTCATACAAAGGCGTTGGCTCTTGCTCAGTTACCGGACTTCTGTTTTCCAAAACCACTTTTGTTTTGCCCTATAGAAAGATCGGATCTTTTACATTTGCAGCTATTAAGAAAATGATGTTTCGTAATACCTTCATTATCTTGAACATGATGATATAACCCGTTAAACCATCTTCCCACTTTGTAAATCTAACAATATCGGCATGCTTGGATATATAAACACCCATATTTGGTTTACCCAGTGACGCCAGATTGCTATGACCCACCGTGACACCATCTCGGCATACCTTTTCAACCTGCACCAAAAATGTTAATGTAACAAGCCTACTCTTTAATAAGGCAGCAGCAAAGAAACAAGCAATTCAACTGAAGTTTTAATAATAGTGTGAAGTATAGAATTAAAATGAAGCAGTAAACGATTAAGATATGGCGTACCTCACTTCTTCGTAAATAATGCAAGTAACCAAATGAGTCCGACACCTCCTTATCAGAACGGCCTTCATCTTTTAATTCTTTCTTTTTTGCCGAATACTAAAATCAAAACATTCTGTCGATTCACTGGAACACTTGCTGCAAAATCCCATTTACTTTTTCACTTGCCATTATTATTAAAAGCTTATCAGTCCAGGAAGTAGATACTGTACTGTTGCATTATACAAACATGAGATTTAGGCAAGACAAACAATAACACAGGATAATGTTATACAAAAGAAAAACAATTGCAATTTCAAAACTGATTACCAGCTACCGGGAACACAGGAAACCTCTCACTTTAACAGATTAACTGAACCGAGAACTAAGTAGCATGCCAGCGTATGAATTTGATATTATGAAAGTGAATACAAGCATGCATGCATAAATAGCCAGCATATGAATTTGATATTATGAAAGTGAATACAAGCAGCGTCACAACAGAGTGACATACAGTACAGTTATAAGCCTACTGGCGGCACATTTGAATAAGATCATCCAGTAAAATAGCCACCATTTTGGTTAACAGATAGGCTGGTTGCTTTGAAAACAAGTAGCCTACGGTATATGAATATATACAATTATTAGGGCAAGTCTTTACAACACTTGTTAAGTCTCTATTTGCTCTGAAAACATCGTTGGCGGACCGGAATCAATGTTTTGCGCCTTTGGCTAGGGAGATTATAGGTAATGCAACTTTTTACAAATTTTTGAATTCCAACTTCTTACATCCATCTTCACCTAATGAAGAAGCGGAGCTCCGAAAGCTAGTGAATGTTTTAATTCTCAATAAACTAAGGCTGGACGCAAAATCTGTGGTGATCTTCTTTACAACATCTAATGATCGTCCTCTATCGGCTCCACTAACTCTTCAACTTCTTACTGCAATTTTTACCAATTTTATGCACAATATTGCAAAACTTTTGAACTTTTGAGATATAAACCTTTTTTTGTCATGAGCATATGTGGAAAAGAAAATATAGATAGGCTACTATAAAGAGTGTCATTTTATGTCATGGGATGATGTTGGTACGAGAGAACTTTCAGAATTGTTCGCAAATTGATGGTAAAAGATTGACATTTGGCGGTGTGTGTCAAAAAACACCATTAGTGTGATGCTGTGTGTTGTTTGCACTGCATTCAATTGATGAAAGCTTCGTTACAACATGCATTTAGTAAATGCAAATTTCTGGCTTTTTAATGCAAGAAAATGCAATTTTTGATAAGACTAAACGCATTTTTTTCAATTTCATTCTGAAAGAAAAACTTGCCCTAATACTTAGGCCTATAGTTACACTAACCAGACAGCAAAGATACTCAACTACGATAAAATTTTGCATTACAAGACATACAGCACCCAGGTCTCAGATAATGAACTTAAAACTATTACTGACCTCCTTTTCCAGGTTGTGATTACGTACTGTTTCAACTCGGTGAATCGTTAATTTCCTGCAAGCTTGTGGGTCGAAAAAAGAGGAGCGGAACGTTGGATAGATGGTGTGTGTGTATTCCCGAGACTTCATGGAGAGTTCAGCAAGTATCTCTGAAGGATCAAGAGTAACAAGACGATGAATAAGTTTTGGCTGCAGTACAGTAACACATGTTGCAGATGAACTTTCGAACTCGTGCACATTTTTAGAGCTAGGTACCACAGAGCAACTTTACATTTCCATTCAGTGCAGTCAAACCTAGAGTTCACTAGGGATGAACAAATATGTTGTCAAGTATTTCCTTGGCCAAATATTCAATTCGTGAATATGCCTACAATGTTCATCAGAACAAGATCAGTATAAGCTACGATAATACTTCGAATACGGTAGGCCTACTCATTCATTCAGCAAGTTCAACTGAATCAAACAAAATATTCCGGCCTATCAACCAAATATCTAAACAATATAGTAACGATACAAAACACTATTTATTGTAAATGTCACCTCTCTCTTCATGACTCTTTTTCCTCGGAATATGGAACTTTTTCAGCTTGTCAAAATTCAAATATTCAGCATCACTATCGTAGTCGTCGCTTGGTTCATGACGTCTTCTTTTTCTCTGGGTCTCTGATTCTACGCTATTTCGCTTGGTATTATTCTGCGCTCCATAATGACTATTCCTCGATAAACTGTGGTGGTCGTGGAAAGAATCCTTTCGCATTGATTGATCGCGCGCCGACATTACAAATACGACATTGCTCCCATTGATATACAAGAACTTCGATGACTTCACCAAATGAACCCTTATATTACATTACAACTGATTAGTCGCAGTACTTGCTCAGCTCCATACACTCGATTAAACAACAATTCAATGAAAAATCGCTCCACCCGCAGCGTACAGACAGCGAATTTTCTTCTCCGCGAGCGAGCTAACCGAGAGTGCATGGCGCTCTTCATGATGCCTTCTGATTGGCCGGCAATAAAGTCAAAGGTTAAATATTCACTACCAACCCACTTCGCTCTTTTGAGTCCTGACTGCTTCGCTTCTCTATTGCATCTAACCGGTTTTATATATCCCAGGTCTAACCATATACATATTATGTCGTTATATTTCATCCTGCTTGATAGAGCCTACCACTACAGTTGGTTTAATCTAAGGTAACGCAGGTCGTTTCGTGTTACACGGGTAATGGCATCTTGGAACCGCTTCATCGCACCAGGCGATCGACCCCATGCACATAGGATTTGCTGCTCCAAATATTTTTTTCTCGTCTCATTGCAATTCAACTTTCCACCCCGAGCGCAGCCGGAGACTCTCTTTGCGTCTAACCATCTACATATTATGTAGGCTACTCCAAATTCTCTCTGATGTACCGGTAGCTTAGGCCTACTTCTAGTCATATCTGAAATTTAGCGATGTCGGCAACAGTCAAAATGCGCCGACTTGATGAGTATCAGAGCCGGTAGTGTGGTTTTAACTTTAAGCCTATATCGGATCAGGGTTAGGAGTCGACTGATGTATATCGCTCTCATCGTGGTCGATCATCGAGGCCAATATGGCCATCAATCATGCGAAAGGCTAGTTATCGTATCATCCTTGATCTCTAATCAGGATGGACGTGCGAAGATGCCATTTTTTTTTCAATTTTCCGTTGAAGGTGGCACGGTCCACAACTGTGGCTGGCACAGGGTAGCAAACCGCCCATATCACAAAAACAGCATGCATGCACATGATTTTTGCACAGCTCAACAGGATA
This sequence comes from Botrylloides violaceus, assembly GCA_030412335.1. Lineage (NCBI taxonomy): Eukaryota > Metazoa > Chordata > Ascidiacea > Stolidobranchia > Styelidae > Botrylloides > Botrylloides violaceus. The sequence goes on along the minus strand of JASFYC010000567.1, from coordinate 72,500 downwards.
GCGTCGGAGGATGACGTGTTCCATGGAACGAAACAGGTTAGCAGTTAGCATTGGCTAGGTCGCAGGACAGAAAGAATCCGCTGATTCCCTATTGTGACACTTCTATGGGTATTGCAATTGTATGCATTGCATGTTTTGACCAAATGACTAATACACTCTAGCTAAGCTAAAGGTTACAGCCGGCCACTTTAATATGTTTACCCTGATGGATTGGGCAAAAATTCTCCAAAAACATACCAAATCAGAATTGCTATAAATACAACATCATGGAAATCATGTCTTGTCAAATAGTATTATATGCTGAACTTATTGCGTCCCAATTTTTGCCTGGTAATGCTGGTATACTGATCTTCGACTTTGAAATGCTTCACAAAACAAACTGACAACTCAGCAGTTATGCTACTTTTTCCAATGTGCTTTATCGAACAATACACCGATTACTTTTCATGTCTTCACGAAACAGGCTTAGTTTCATTCTTTAAAAACCCATTCTTGACGACACATTGGGCAGTGCTGGTTGTCTGCTTGTGATTGCAACCACTTGAGAATGCAATGCATATGAAAACAATGTGAACATCTCCCCCAAACTGAATTGAAAGATGGGATTTAAAGTTGGAAGTTCTTTTATCTCAGCTCAGGCTTACCAATTGGGCAGTCATCTCCTGGAGCTTTGCAATCGGAACAGAATGACTCAAACGAATACCGACAAATTCCACAGCTGTCATCAGATGCCTGCCACCGCCATGCCGCAACAGCATGAATCTTCTTGATTTTAACTTTCATATGACAGATATATTGGCCTATACCGGTATCTAATTTTTTTTAAAGTTAATCTATCATCAAAGTATATTCGTCTGAAAAATTTTAAATGCAAAAAGACAATTAATTATGTATAACCATCGGAATATAATATTTCCGATGAAAATTAATAAGTCAGTTATCTTTAGCACTTTTATGCCCATCCATTAGAAATGATTTCTTTTCATTAAAAAGAACAGTAAGCTCACTCAATACAGGATTTGTTGATTCGAGTCCATAAATCCAGCTTTTCAAGGCATCAATTGATTTAATATCTGTAGCTGCCATGCCGTATACTTTACCTTCAACGCGCAAAACGTCATCACACACTTCTTTAATCTGATTTCTTTCCTTGAATTGGACTACAACACAGTTTTCTTCATCCATACTTAAAGTTGGAAAGAGGCTTTGTTTTTCATACAACTTCTCTTTGCCTTGAAATTTCCTTGATGATGTGAAATCTTTTCCATAGAAGTTCTCCCACCATTCTTTATCAGTCACTAGTTCATAATTTTGCTTCGCTTCCTCTTTGGCAGTGGGATCAGCACGGAGAATGTAATATTGAATCCTATGATCTTTAAAATACATCATAAATGGCCCCTCCACAAAAACAGGCTGTGACACATTATGGTTTTGTAATGAAGATATTTGCTCAGGACTTTGGATGCTAATGATACTGTCAAGTGATTTGGTTGTATCATCAATATCAATAGGGTCTGATTCATCTAACAGGGTAAAGTGTTGATATTTTGCATCAAGTGAAGGGTTAGCTTGACGCAGTGCATTTAAGACAATTTCCGGTCTGCTCATATTTTCAAGCATTTTATTTGAAACAGGGTAACGGATAAATTGAGTCAATCTTGGATACCAAAATAATAATGACCGTATCGCAGACGTCGTTCGGCTGTACTTTCCAAAAAGAGTCATACTAATATCATAAAACTCGTCGGTGGGAACAACATCATATTTACGCATCATTGCAAAAAGTTTTACCCCCAGTTCATGATCTAATATTTTATCTTGAAATACCGCACCAAACCATTTATTTCTTTGCATGCCAGTGTGCACTGACTGTGGATAACAATGTAATATCTTCAAGTATGCATTTGGCTCATGCTGCACGTTAAACCGTTCTAAGTTATTCAGTGACACTTGAACGAACTCCCTATGACCTCTTCGTACCTCTCCCGCATCTTTGATCCATAAGTCAATCATTCTAAAGAATAATTTCTTCTCGGGAGCCAAAACATCATACTCTATGCTCTCATCCGACTCATCTAGTGAGTCCTGAGCCTTGCGAACATAATATTCGAGCACCGCCATTTCATCATCTGGCTCTGCCTCCAGCATAGCTTTTCCATACATGGATTTGTGACCCACCATCCGGCGCTTTACTTGTGCTTCAGCCAATGTTACATCTGGGTCATCAGTGGGATTTACAGAACGAAGTGAAGTTTCTTCCTGCTTCTTGAGATTGTCATCAATTGGATTGGTGGAAGAGTTTTCTTTTTTTGCAGGGTATGACGATTTCAATCTAACGCCTCTACCGTTACTTTGACATCTTGTAATACCCTGGATGAAATGTTTTCTTGCTGCCATACAAGTCCTACAGATATAATGTGACCGCAGCATCTAAATTATTTGCATGCATATAAATTTGCAGATGATTTACTATGGTGTCGTGTACTACCTGGTACTAAACACATTCCGGTTCACGCGTTTACAATCTTCTGCGAATGCCACATTGACCAACTGCGTAAAGTTTGTGATCAACAACTGACTTTACTTCCTCGCAATATCATCTTGAGCTCCGGCATATTTAGGTCAGAAACTTTGATTTAGGCAACGACATAGATGTTTATACATGCATGCATACATGTTTGTACGTCGTTGATTTAGGTAAGGTGCCTATGCAGCCTTCCCTCCAGTGAATATAATCTCTATGGTTCCCTGCCGCCCTTCAGTGTTGAGAATTATATATCTCTGTGGTTGAGAACTTGCTCTGAGTAAAGATAACTAACCGTAGGTGCTGAGTGCGCCGGAGTCAAACCCGGGTGGGGTACCGCCCGCCAGATATTGCTGCACTTTTCAGGTCAGTCAGTCCATAGAGAGTCAGGTGATACCTGGTAGCCTGCGATACCTGATTACGTAGCCGCGCCCCCCACAGCCATCGCTTTCTGGTCGTTCGTTCGTTGTTCCTTTCATGATTCATCTTGCGCTGGAGGTTTGCTGCACGGACTCCATCCAGAATATAAATACCGGACCAAGACATGTCTTACTTGCGATTGCCATGTGAAAATTGGTCAAAGCCGCATGGTAAAGGTTTGGTGAAACCGCTTCACAAACTGTTCGAAATTCCTTCAAAAAGTGAAGATAAGAATGATGAATTGTCAAGGATTGAACATAAAAATGTAGCAGTATCAGAGAATACGCTGTCACGCCGGGAACAACGGATATTGAATCTTTCGAAAATCAGACCTTACAGGAAGAAGATCATAATTACTGGTCAGTCAAAAAGGCGCAATAGGCTACTCCGAGGTAAAGTCAAAGATCTTGAAAATTGTATTCAACAACTTATGGAGCAGAACCTTACGTACCGAAACAAAACTTGCCACTTGCAACGTTCTTTTTGTGAACTGTTACATGTATTGCGAAGGAATAATGAACTTTGGAAAATGATTCATGTTCAAAAGGTATCCACACATGCAAATGCTGATGCGAAAGACTTATCCGATGCATGCAGTCAAACAGCAATTGCTAAAAAAATAAGGGAAAACGCAACTGCAAATTATGTCGACGGCGGTGATGCATATTCAAACTTTCACGGCAAAGGCTTGAGTAAAAAAATGAAAGCGAAATATCGACGCAAGAGAACTAGGTACATCAATTATCTAATCAGCGGGAATCAAGAATCCATGGTCACAGTAGCCAAAGAGAACAACGATTTAAAGTCAACATATGATGTGCTATCTGCCGTTAATATGAACCTGCAGAAGGAGGTTAGGAACTTGCAAAATATGGTTCATGGCATTGACCTGTCAAAGCCTGTTCCAAAAACTGTATCTGAACTGACACCAAAGAGTGTACCATGTGAAGCCGCATTTACACTGGAGGTTCAAAAGCATACCACAAAAAGGACATTCATGACACCACTGCCCGGTTTTCTTGACCCTGTGGTGAAACTCAAACGCATTGACAGAATAGCGACACTTCAAAACAGTCAATTGGAAACTTGTCAGAGGTTTATTACAAGTGTTACTTGAAATTTTCAGCAATGTCAACTCATAAATGGAGTTGTGTTTTATATTTCAGGGCCAGCTGCAGCAAATCGACAAAAATGTAAGATGCAGAGGGAGAGGATGAAAATTTTCATATTAGGCCTATGATGATCATCGGGAATTAGATAGGCCTATAATAGTGAATTGTGGGCTTCCATTTTGTCACTTTTGCAGGTGTGCTGAAAGTGCTGCAGCCTGTCGTTACAACTTCAGTATGGCACCATGTCCTTGACTTTCAAGGATTCAAGCTGAATCGCACTGTGACTGAAGGCTGCTTCCTGACGTACAATACAGGTAAAATGTTTCCATTGATGATGAATAATAATTTCTTAATAAAAAATAAAAGGTTTTTAAAGCATTGGAGTGTGTTTACTGTCAGCACAATCTGGCATTGTGTTTTTTATCACTTCTTCTGAGATTAGCATCTCATGTCGGATAGAAAAATATTGTCCAATCGTCAAGTGTATCCAATGAACACTTATGAATGATATCCCAATACTAAGTTTAGTAGAAAATCGGCTGATGTTTTACAGTGACATGTCAATCTCACTTGCCAACACACGGAGTCGCTTTGTGGTCATATTACTCAATTCTCTTTCATATTTTGCTTCTTTAAGAAGATTCATGGTCTCCGTAACAGTGGTGTCAGGCTGCTCAAATGTGTATGATGCTTCCAAGTTGGGGCTCGGAATAGAGTATTCCAAATGACTAAACTGGTCGTCAATAATTTCACTGAACTCGGGTTTGACAGATACAATGGTTTCTGCCAACTTGGGATCATCAAGAGCAGTATATGCCAGCGCTCCTTTCATTTCTTCAAACTTTTTGTATTTTTCCATGGTTTTCAAATCATCTGTAAGAAACATAACCATCATATCGCCGATTTCACTTTGCTGATATAGTATCCTTGTTAGGTGTTGACATATTATAACATCCAAAATAGAGTGCCAGTCAAACAATACTAGAACATCTCTTTCATCCGCATAAAAGCTGTCGTCTAGGTAAATTTCATTTGCAAATTTATGCAGTTCAGAATTTAGTCTGTCTTCGATCATGGATGCAATCGCAGGACAGTTAGGGCAAGCTAGATTGCCATAATCCATTGCAGCAGTACAAAGATCTCGCACTGTAGTGATTTCATTAATTTCTGGAAATGCAGGCAGTTTGCATCTCATAATTGTCTCAAATTTAAAAATCAGATTCTCTTCACTGTTCCATCGTTCTGGCTGTGATTCCTTTCCACTGTCTGAAATGATTTTGGCCGGAGGCCACGAGATTTCACTTAGTTGATAACAGCTAACAACATTTGCCAAGGATTCAATGATGAAATTATAAAATTGTATCAGAGCACAAGGACCCATCGGTATCTGGAACATTTTCTTACAAAGAGATGTGTACTGTGACACAGGCAGGACATATTCTTTCATCAACGTATCTTCTAATAGTTCTCGCAGTGTCATACTGGTCAAATTTGGCAGAACTGGCATCTCCTCAAAGAGTAACTGTATCCCAGATTTGATGCTCCTATAGTTTTCCAATATGTCTTCACTGCTTTCACTAATAGTGCAAACAGACCATCGCGAAAAGGCAAAACTTAATAATGTGAATCCAAGCTCACCATTTAACGTTTCCTCACAACAGTCCCAGCCAAGAGAGACCACCAATAAGGGTATCGCAGGCAAAGCTGGCCTGTTTGAAACCAGAAACTCTAACTCGTTTCTTGCAGAATCCCAAAATTTTTGACTGGGATTTTCGGAACTGGGTTTGCTCAAGCATAATACCACACTAGACGATCCAAAAAGGTCATCTTTTGGGTTGCCGTCAGATACTTTCTCACAAGAAACACCTACATTGTCGATGTCGGTGAAAATATCAGAGTCTGTCCCAGAAGGAAAAAATAGTTTTGACAACCATGACTCTACTGCATTATTTGGGAATGGATTTGGCAGTCTTACGCTGATCTTCCACATTGTGCTCTCATCTTGCACATCATGCTGTTTCCTGGAATACCGAAACATTTCGCAAAATGGTATGCGGGAAGCACTGTCAAGTTGCTTTTGAATATCAGATGCTGAAGTACCGAGCATATGATGAAATTTCATCTGGCGTTGAACTATTTCCATGGGCGTTTGCACAGACACTGCATTGTTGGAGTCAATTGGAAAACTATGACCTTTACAGTTCAATATTGTTTGTGGTTGCTTTGGTAACAATTCATGAACTTGACCTTTGGAAACTCGGAAAATAGGAACTGTTGGAAATGTTTGCGTCAAGATCTTGAATCGCATTTCTAGTAACGTTCTGTCTTGCCACTTCCTGAAATATCTTTTTAATCTGAGTTGCAATACCTTCCTTTTGATCTTCATGCACATTTGATATTTGGACTCTTTCCATGCTGACTTACATATGTCTTTTGCATAAATTGAGACTACAGATTGCTCTATTTCATGGAGCTCTTCATTTGACCATTGCTCAAGCCTTGTTTCCCTGACAACAGAATATACCAACTTTTGAACGTCCGAAGCGATTACAGTTTCGTATAACTCTTCACATATCTGTGACGACAGCTGGATACGTAACTTCATCAACTCCATTTCTTTTCTCTTCTTTTCTCTTTCCATTTTACTCTTTTCTTCAAGAATTTTTATTTCTTTTTTTCTTTTCTCTTCTTGTTCAATAAGCTCCCTTCGTTTTCTTTCTTCTTCCAGCTTTTTTGTGCGAAGCTCAGCTCGCAAACGTTCTTGGCTGATTTCATTTGTGGCAGTCACTGTGACATCAGTCAGGTTGTCTTTGATAATTTCTTCAAATACATCCATGAATAGGATGTTTGACATAGCTTCAATGTTGGACAAATTAGCCACAGACAGGCACATTTCATCGATAATCTCGTGGAACAGTTGCTTTGCAACATTCTTAATCTCCAACATATTGACACCAAATTGCTGTCTCTGTCCAATAAATGAATAAGTGTTTGCAAAGGTTTCACAAATTAACACAGCCTATGTCTGTCTATCAGTTGACAGAAACCTGACTTACCTCCGATTTGGAAGGTCCTGCTTCTGGGAAACTTTTTGCCGAAGCAAGCAATGATGAATATTCTCCAATGTACCTAAAATCAATGTTGGTTGTCTTGTTAAAACGTTATGAGTTGTAGTATGGGCATCACTCACTTCCCATCACTGTCAAAACTCGAATACGGCTGATGCTGGATAGGACTGAGGCTACAGTTCGCAATGACTTCAGCAATATTTCGGTTTCCCAGCTTTCCTGTAACTTCCTCAGATGGCACAATGGGTGCTCTACTCTCAGTTTCATCAGGTCCAGCCCTGCGATCAAAATGAAAATTTAGATATACACTGCATGGAAATACCATCAATACTACCTGGTCAATTCCAACATCCCATCATCATTGAGAGGAATTCCAAAGTGCAAACAGAAAGATTGTAGTTCTGCTACGCTGTTAAAGTTTAAAATTCGTATAATATCTTGACTAGGAAAATGAACCGTCTTTGTCTTCTGTGCAAAGCTGAAGGCCTTTGATAACGTAAGCACCGCTTCTTTTCTCACTTGAATAAAATAACGATGTAGTATACAACCTTGTAAAAAGGTTGCTCGTCTAACAACGTTGAAGAATTTCACGTAGTTATTGCTGTGTAAGGCCATGAAGGCATCCATTGCCACTGTAATTTTTCCATCATAACGAATAGTCTGCGGCAACTCCTGAAGCTCATTTAAGACATCTGCGGTCCTATTGATGTTCAATAGTATGTAATAACTGTAAAATTCAGCCACATTTGAATCATCCAAAGGCAGCATAGCTTGTCCGTTGTGAGTGGAAAAATACAGATCTTGATACAAATCCATCACAGTTTTCATAGTTTTCTCCAAATTTTCATTGTTAATTTTTGGATCAAAAACCATTCGATCCTGTCCTGACAATTCGTGAGCACAAAAAATGTGAAAGCGGGCACATTGTTCATTGATATGGACAGCTGTAATGTCACATATTTGCTGAACAGAGAGGTCTTTTCGTATTGCGCGACTACGGTTCCATAAAAAATCATACCAGTCAGCGATTTGCCCTTCGTACAGCCTGGGCATCATTTCGTATAGAAGATAGTGCATTGTCATTTTCAATACCCTGCCCGGCCTAAGTTCGTGTGGCAAAGGCTCTTCTTGGTCAGCAGATGATCGACTGTATTCCTTAACAGCTGCCGCGTGGTCAACCAGATCCCTTCTTGTCTCGTATATCGCTAAGATTTTTCTCTCTTGGCGTAGATACCTGCAGATATAACAAACATGTTCAGCTGGGTACAGCATCAGTATTATCTCGTATAGGGATTGCACAAAATGCCCAAGCTCATCGTCTATACAGCGTAATTCCTAGTCACGAAATCATGAGTACCGGTAGTCTAGTATGATCTACTGTTACAGATACACATAGTCAGTCACATACCTTTCCTTTTCGGGGCACATATCAACACATGTTCCCTTACATAACTTTGCTTTACTGATGTCCGACTGTCTGACAACTTGCTTCCTCAACATTGAATCAATTCTTTCTAGAATCGACAGTTTCTCCGAATCGTTCCTGGCAAAAATTGCCAGAGGTGCAGGCATTATGCTACATTGTGGAGCGATACGAGGTCGTGAGGACAATCCCCAAACTCTTGGCTGCGAATCGTCTTCAGTTTTGATTGGATTCTTATCAACAGATTTCCTGACCTTCTTCAAGTAGAATATTTTCAATGGAGTATTGGTTTCAGGGTCATAATATCCCTGAGATTTTGCTGCTGCAGCCATCTCATGGGTTCTATAACCAATGGTTGCAGTACGCTTTTGTCTATTGGAAGCAATCTTGACGATTTCACCAAATTTTCCAAAATATTGTCGAAGACTACTTTCATTGTTCATACTATCAGGAACTTCATGGCATATGAATGTAGTTGATGCCGCTACTTGCTCAGCGATACCACTAGATGATGTTCTTCTTCTTCTACAAGGATTAGAAGACGGTGCTACTGATATTTTCGAAGTTGATGCCTTGGCTGGCTGAAACTGCTGTTCTTGTATAGAGGACTTCTTTCGTCCCAGGACTGCAGCTTTGACCGGGTACATATCACGAAGTGATCTTCTTTTCGCGATGCCTCCTTCAGCCAACGATGGTGAAGCACTTGCCTCGAACGGGCGTTTCTGAATGACTGCACGGTCTGGAATAGGACCTTTAGTAGCCTGCACATCAGTCCGCTGTAGCTTGGCTCCAAAGATAGATTGCGAGATCATTTTCTTCATGAATGCCTGTTTTCTCTTCAACTCACTATTTTCGTCAAAGACCGGAGTGTCTGGTTGATGACTTCCGGCAGGTCTTTGCGCTTTTGCAGTGAATTTACCCAGATTCTGTCCAAATATGCTGCCAGTGGTAGTATGTCTCTGTTTGGAAATATTTTGAGCTTTGTCATCATGGCTTGAACTGGATGGAAATTGAGTAGTGTGCCTGACAATGCCGGAACTCCCACCAGTCCTTTCAGCGATGCGACCAAAGGTGTGCTGCTGTGGTGGCTGGAACTGGATAACAGGCTTTACTGAAGTAGTCTTGTATGCAGCTCCCTGTGATGCTTGGCTAAAGGCGCCAAAAATGCTTTCTCTAGCAGGTTGAGCTGAGGATGAAAAAATTGGATGCGATGATTGGGAGTTTGAGTCTTTATCCATATTACTTTTATCTAATTGCACAACAGAAGCAAAGAGCACAAAGTTATTCTATGTCCCTATTTACTTCTGAAAAATAATGAGAGCAATTAGCCTATCCAAAAGTATACAATTAGGATCAAATCCTATTTCAGGCAAAATAGAAGCAGAAAGCTGTCATTAGCAAATAGATGATTGCTTATAAAAAAACTGTGAATGAATGAATGTCAATCCTAGAAGCTTCAATTTTTATCCTCGAATGATATTCATAGTCTTTGCTGTAATAGATGGTTGCTTCTAAAAAACTATCTCACGCCTGGCTAATAATGAATGCCAATCCGAGAAGTTTCAATTTTTATCCCCGAATGCTTTTTATAGTCTTTGCTGTAACAATGTCAAGCATCCACAAGGTCTTTAGACCACAACTTGAATGTTCGATCAAAAGAGCTAGTGACAATATACTCATTGTCAGGAGATATGTCCATTCCCATGATTTTATTTTCATGAGCGGCCAAAGTTTTAAGTGGCATAAACCCAGGATGAGCCCAAATTTTAGCAGTACAATCATATGAAGCTGTTACTAAATAATCACCATTCGTTCGTTCATACTGAATTCTTGAGACCAAATTAGTATGAGCAGGAATGGTATAAACGCATGTAGTCCTTCGTAAGTCCCAAACCTTGACAGTATTATCACCACTGCCAGTTGCTACTTGATAGCTATTGGGAGAGAAACAGATTGCAAATAGTTCTTTCAAATGACCCTCAAGGAACATGATACAACGTCCAGTTCGTAAATCCCATATTCTACCATATGAATCCAATCCACTTGTAGCTGCCAATGCACCATCATCTTGAAATGAGATATCATGAACCCCTTTACTATGACCTTCCTGATGAAGAACTTCTTCCTCTTGCTCCAAATCCCACAGTCGCCATGAGTTATCGTAACAAGTCGTCCCTAAAAATCTTCCTGAAGGATGATATTCTACCTTGGCCACTTTCATATCATGTCCGTCAATTTCGGAGACGGGTTCAGACGACTCAAGACTCCACATTTTCACGGCTCCATCAGCAGAGCTAGAAGCAATACAACACATCTTGTCATCCAAAGAAATCGTGGCTTGAGGGTGAAATGCAATAGAACATACATTTATTGAATGGCCACGCAAAACCCGTCGTTCTTCACAGTCAGGAACAGACCACAACTTGCATAGGCCACTCCATGAAGCAGTGGCCAAAATTTTTGAATTTGGACTGAATCTACAAGCAGATATCGGTCTCGAATCACCTATTTGGCTACCAATGCTACTAACAGCTCGCATATGACGATGGACCTCATGAACGCGAGCGTGTTTTTGTGTTGCCGTTTCATCCTGCTTCAGTTTGGCTTTATGCAGTCTTTCTTTGGCCCGAGGTATGGAATAATCAGCAATCCATACTCGAGCCGTCTTCAAACTATCTGGGCCTTCATGGTACCAAGTAGTTTTTGCCAGCTCTTCCCTCTCCTTTGCTGCTATCATTTCCTTTTCAGATACCTTATTTGTCTTGGTAGCTTCGTCACCAAGTTCAGCAACTATTTCCCGTAATCGATCACGACGATCAGCCGGACCTTCGCCAAAGAGAGTGATAGGTTGGCCATAACTGCGCAGTCGACGACGAACTTCATCATCATCGGTGGTCACATGAATTTGTCTAATTTGTTTCTTCCGTTCAAATTCTGCCAATATTTCAGCTTGTCTTTGCGAAATTCTATCTTCTACACTCATGTCCATAGTATCAACCATGTTAGATACGTTGATATTTCCTGCTTCGATGCCCATTCTAATAGCCTCTTCACCTGACGTGATAACTCGTGTATCGATTGCTCCATATTGCATGGTTTTTCTCACCTTTGCAGGGGATTCATCATTGGCCATGGCAAGTAAATTCGTTGCAGTATAAAGCTTAATGCTAAACTAAAAATTTGTTTCATGGTGTGAGTAAAATGAATAATAATACCATACTCAAGCTGCAATCGGTTACAAATTTACTCACTGTATTTAAATTAAAATGCTGCTGTAAAGTCCATACCGTAGGACAGTCACCAGCAGGCTGCCAGACAAGACTATCGAAATATGTAGGCCTTCCAGCACAGCGATTTAAAATTTTACAAATTTTATCCCTGCCGTCCGTCTGCCAGACTGTCACCCGACGACCAAACTGTTAATCCTCCGCCAGTCGCCGCCGATCTACCTACTCAACGCGCACAGAGACTTTGCATTAGCGGATTGCGGGAAGAGAACTCGATCATGCATTGCATGTTTTTTCCAGACTCGACTCCGGAGGGTACATAATAGAGATGTATCCATGTGAATGTGCGGGATAGAGAGATGTGCGTTCATTTATCTCGTGCATAGTCCGATTCTATGGTTCAATAACTTATGTAGGTCTGATCATTGATAAGATTCTCTGACTGTTGAAATTGTGTTCTTCATGAATGACGAAGTACCAGTACCAGTTGGTAGTTAAGGATGGATCATGCATCTAGAAAACCGTAATGCCAAAACCTTATAACATCCATGTCATTGTTAACAAATTCAGATATGATTACAAATATTCTGTATTCTGCCTCTGTAGGACGATTTTATGGCTCATCTTCGTCGATAGATCGTCGCGTCAGCAAGTCTCGCATGAGTGACTCCAACTCCGAAAACGTCTTCACTTTGTTAAACGTTGATTGAGAGGCTGGATTGATCGGGAAACAGGACGTCTGCTCATTTATATATCTCCAGGCTTGCCGTCACTAAAGGATGGGTGGGTTCTTTTCGATATTTTCGTCTTTGTTTGGTCAGAAGGAGCGAAGAATTTTAATACTAGGGCTTGATGGTGCTGGAAAAACAACCATTTTATATCGACTTCAAGTCGGCGAAGTTGTTACAACGATTCCAACAATCGGCTTCAATGTGGAGACGGTGACGTACAAAAACTTGAAATTTCAAGTATGGGATCTTGGAGGACAAACAAGTATCCGACCTTATTGGAGATGCTACTACAGTAACACAGATGCAATAATTTATGTTGTCGATAGCGTCGACAGGGAAAGAATTGGAATATCCAAGCAGGAATTAATTAGCATGCTGGAGGAAGAAGAGCTAAAGAAATCACTGCTTTTAGTGTTTGCAAACAAACAAGACTGTGATCAGGCAATGTCACCAGCCGAGATAGCACAAGAATTGGGACTTTCGAAACTGCGGGACCGCAAGTGGCAAATATTCAAGACATCCGCACTCAAAAACATTGGCCTTGATGAAGCAATGGAATGGTTGGTGACAACTTTACAATCAAGTTAAAGTAATACATTTACTTGCGATGAATGTACTTGAGAAAGGTTGTATTGCCTCTATATCTAAAACTACTGATCATAGCGCGTTGCAGCTACATCTGCAAGTCGCGTTACATGACATAGAAATCAGTTCACAATAGACAGCTCGTGTGGCGCAACAATATGTCAGATATTCTCTCACCCTACAAATATCATCATTTTATTAGAAACGTTTATGCAGATATAATTATGTGTGTACATATTCATGAATGTGTTCAGCTTTGTTCAAATCATTAGGGGTTCTGCAGTAGTTGTGGCATAAACCCAAGTATTGTACCGTAGGCTATATGTTGAAAGACCGAGCTTTTGCGCCTCGTAAGCGCTGTGCTGCAGATGCTTGTGTTAGAACCTTGGAAATGGCCTACCACAGACCCTCGGCCAACTAAATAACTACATTTCGTTAGAGTGCAGTGTCCCGTAGCTATAATCAAGTAAAACATGTACTTGATTCAGGCCGCAAGTCTATAGTACGGTTCAATTTTCGTCTTTCGAAAGCTATCATTACCAGCCTGTTTTGTTTTTCCTTTATGGTAGATCCATTAACTTAAAAATATGAATTTAGAAACAGAGATAACACTTGTGAAATCCATTTACTGTCGGGATGGCGAGTTTGTAGGTGATGGGGAGAGTAGCTGCAATACACGAACTCTTTTGCTGAAGTTGAGACCTCAATTTTGTTTTTCACTCATCATCCCGCAAGACTATCCCAACAATGTGCCTCATGTTTCAATTTCGCAACCTCCGCTTACAAGGAGTCAGGTAACGAAATTGAACAATGATTTGCGCTCGTTTTACTTTGACCGTTATGATGAAAGCGGAATGATACTAAATGTTATCTCGTGGTTAGTGGAAAATATTTCGCTGAACACAGGAAGGTCTAAAAGAGTTGATGTTGATGTACCAAGAAAGTCCTGTGTCTGCGTTATGAGAATTGACCATATGAGATGCAGAGACAACTACTTGAAAAGTTTGAAAAAATGGAGTGAACAATTACAAACAAACACTATCGTGCTGTTCTGTGGGAAACTAATCTTGATAACAGTTAGAGCATTGGATACTTCATTAGAAGAGTTTATAAAGAGGTTGAGGAGTCAGAAAGTTGACGTTGATGTTAAAGGAAAGCCATGCAAGGAAAGAATGATGTCAATTCTGTGTAATCAGATATACGATTCACATTATGAACTGAAATTTTGCGTCGCTGAACTGAAAGACCGCAATGAGTTATCTAGCTTTTTCTTGTCCATGGTTGGTATGGCAAAAGTATACAAGGACTTCATTGCACCGAATATTTCAAATGGTTAGTTAATTCTTGTTGCTCATCCATGTACGTACACATGATAGTTCCGTCTAAGCCCGAAACCCATTACACTCAACTGTAGACCTAAATAGCATGTTTAACAGTGTAAATAAGTGTTCATGCCAATCAGGGATTTTGAAAATACTGTAGACATCTCTGATGCCAATCATGTGCATCCCATGAGAAATGGTAACATATTGTGTAAACTTTAAAAATAGCGTAGTCAAGTAGGCTTATTGACTTAGTTGATTTAGCATGTCAGACTTCCTACTTTATGTTCAGAATTCTGCGCAATAGGTAGGTTAAGTCCCTTGTACCCACAAAATTCACTTTTGTGGACATAAAAGTTTCATTGTATACCTCAAGGCCGCGTAAAGACAGGTAGACAGCACAGAAATAGGATTCCACTTGTGTTAAATACTTAATTCCTTAGTCATAAGCATATAAATTTCCAACACACCGCTCTTGAAGAACTTCAGGCAAGTAAAACCGAGTCAATACGATGCGTTTTCTGAATTCATCACTTTTACGATTCCCTTAACTTACTGACTTGACTCGTGTTCCACTCGTGCATAGGATCATAAAGCACTGATACAATCGGACACATATCCTTGCCATGCTGTTTTCAAACAAATTAGTGTGTGCTTCCTGTTAGGTCAAATTAAAACAACAAGACTTAACACAAGCCATGTCCAAATCGAACATGTATTTACATACATCAAAATATAAAGGCTGGACTAGTCAGTAGGTCGTTGAGTCCTACATTAGATGTTGATAACTCTAGAAAGTTTTTGAACTCTGTTCAACAACAAATCACCCTTTTTGATAGTTTCTTGGTATTGCCAGTTTTTGCTGTCGGGGCGGTTTGTTTCGACTATGCCACCAACCTTGTCAATCTTGCAATGAAGTCTGCCAACAGCGATGAACCGTGACAATTCCCTGAATATGTAATGCAAGATGTTTTCATTGGCACTATGTAGCCTACTTTAAATAAATATTTGCATATATACCTGTCTATGAATTCAATAGTCACACCAAAAGCATCTGCCATGTAGTCCAGTGTCAAACTACGGTATGATTCTAGCAGTTGCGTATAAGCTAGGATTCTCATTTCCCTGGTGTAAAAACGGTAATGTGGATTGAAAAGCCGATCTCGCTTCATTTCTATTTCAACGTTGGCTGAAAACAAAACTGTACTATAATCTGTTCTATAATACACGCAGCGATGCAGGCATCATCTTACCCAAGCACTTGAAAAACTCTGCATATCGACAATCGTAGAGTGAAAAGAGATATGATTTACAATCTCGATTGCTATGCAAAACTTCCAATATTTCAGATCCATTCACAACCTGTGGTGATATTAAATATTATAGGATATCAAATACGACAACTGAATTGGCTGATCATAAGATTGTAGCGAGAAGTCAGCTTTGTATACTTCTAGTCTTCTACCAGCAGCATGAAGATTATAGTGGAGCCGATGGCAAATGATCAATAGATATCGTAAAGAAGATCACAGATTCAACGTCCAGCCTTGGTTTATTGGGAATTAAAAACATTCACAATAAGCCAAGACTAGACATTAAATCGGTCGTGATTTTCTTTACAGTATGAAGATGTGACAGCGTACACCCATGGTCTTCAGGTAGATAGCAATTTGGAATCTGTGTTCAATAACTAGGCCTAGCTCATACCTTTTCCCGCAGCTCTGTTCGGTCCAGAGCCATCATACTAATATACACTGTATATTGTACAAATTGCTTGTAGTCCATCAATTCATAGGAAGTGAATGTAGAGACTGTGTCAAGCAATAAATGAGCAGCTTTCTTAAAATCACGAACTGAGATGCAGTACATTCCTTCATACACTTTCAGTCTGTTTCTCCGATCCCAGTCGCCTCCCTCATCAATCAACCTGATAAATTTTGTCACAAATTTTATCTTGTCAGTGATGAAAAATATTATGATAGCAATCTTACTGTTTCGCCTTTTCAATGTTTTGTGATATCAGTTGATGATCCATATAAAACATTCCAAGTCTAATTCTGTAGAATATGATATCCAGTCTATGACCAAGGGCAATAGTTTTGTCATATGCTTGTTGAAATACTTTGAGGCACTCTTCCTACAATTTATAGAAATGGAGAATTGCAAGTTATAGTGTAATTTCCTTGATTCAACATTTATTGTAACCTACCCGGTTTCCAATCTGACAAAGGTATTCTGCCTTTGCAAGTAAAGCATCGCGAACCTCACTTTCATATTCCATCTCTTCAGTCTCGCTAATTTTTTCATCAAATTTCTTCAAGGCCTTCTCATTGGCATCTTTTAACCTTTTCAACAATGTGTTGTTGACTTTCCATTTAAGTTCTTTACACACTTCCTCATAATATGGAGTCATCTCTGTACAATCAAGTGAATTACAAATGAATAATTGTCACAACCGGTCCAAGGGAATATTGAAATGAACAACGCACCTTTTTCTTCAATAGATTTTAAAAAACGTTTCTTGACTTCATTACGACCGATGTCATCTTCCAGCGTCAATAGGAATCTTAACTGTGAAACTTCGAGGTCTGGAATTTTCTTAAGGCCTTCTACTTCCAGGTTTTCAACTGGCATCGTTCAGTTTTTAAGCTTATAAAGGAAAACAGGAATAGGCGACACGGTCCCCAGTTTCTATTTTATTCAGTAAGACGAAAACCGCAGATTTGCTTTATGCTTACTCATGAAACAATGACAAAGTAAATTTATTACGTGCGCCACCGAGATTCGATCAAGCAGCACTTAACCGAGCATTTGGTACATGAATATAATTGGAAAAATATAGGGGAAAGATAATCTAGAAATCATTCGTTCATTAGAAATACTTAGAGCCCTACATCATCATTGTCTTCTCAAGGTTGAATTTTACCCACTGGAAGCAGAGTTGAGTGTTTCTTTATTTGCGTTTTCCACATGTCTCGCATGCGTGAGAAAACGAGACGAGGTTTTCAGCATTTTGCGTCTACTCTGCATTGCGATTGAGTGAGTTCCTAACCTTGGCACTGTCCGTGTTTTTTCCAAGTTTTAGCAGCTGTTTAAGAAGGTATGGCTGGAAGAGCATTCAAGAAATTTCTACCGCTGTTCGACAGAGTACTGGTAGAACGAAGTGCGCCTGAGCTCACAACGAAAGGTGGCATCGTCATACCAGAGAAATCCGTGGGAAAAGTCCTTCAAGCCAAGGTGGTCGCAACTGGGCCTGGAAACAAAGATAAAGATGGAAAGCACGTGCCACTCAGTGTAGAAGTTGGAGACGACGTCCTGCTTCCGGAATACGGTGGGACGAAAGTAACCCTGGACGATTCCGAGTATCACTTATTTCGTGATGGAGATATACTAGGAAAGTTTCAAGGCTGAAAATGCAACGGTTAGCATGTGTCATTGCAGCCTGAATTGAAGTCATAATTTCCTACTTGGATATTCTGTGTTGACAGCATGGTTTTTTACACACAATCAATTATTTGATGTCACCACTATGATTATGCTTAATGCTAGTTTTCTGGCTACTAAATTAAGTTGTTTATGCAATTCTTGTCACATCGCTTTTTGGTTGGTCAGGGTGCAGAATTAGGTTTAATGCACATTGCACCTATATATTCTGCATCCCAAAGATATGCAACAGAAACGAATTAGTTTGCCAATGTGGTGTTGGCTCCCAGGATGTCAGTCCTAACTTTCTAATCCAATGAGCAGTCACTTCTGAAGAATTTATAAGAGCAGGGGTATCCAAACTATAGTTATGTCAAAGCGATTCCACAAGCATTTCATTCCATAAGACAACAAGCTGTTCAATCGCATTCCTGCCCTTCAGTTTACCAAGCGGGTCATGAGTTACCCATTCACACCAGCCACGGGCAGCTTCACTCAGTCCCAAGCATACTTCCCTGCCATACCTCTTTGAACCACCTGTTGAACTAGATGGGGTACGCCTAGGCGGGAAACCTTACATGACGTATGTTCCATTCTCCATATGCAGTGATGGATTCATGATGTACACCAAGGTCTCGAAAGTACAAATTGAAGGCTACAGTAGATGGCCAGTGTGGTATTAACATTGCCTTTCCACTGAGTAACACAGGCTAATTTTCCCAGAGAGTTACATCATGTCATTTTAAGCCGTTAGAAGGGCTTTCTCCTTGCAAGATATAGGTCTGCATCAGGGCTTCACTAATTGAGACAGTCACTTGCCTACTACACCATTGTAACGTTTCTACACACGGTTGGCTTGGTCTAGTACAGGAATGAACCAGACTAAGGACTTATTGGTGGCCTACCAGTACCTAGTTCTCAACAAAATTACAGAAAACACAGAATTATGCTATATTGGAATGATCTTAAATCCGGGAAATGTTCTGATGGAGTCCAGTTTCACAAACTACATTAAGCAGCACCGAAGTCGATTAATAGCCACTGTTTCATATAGGTTACTGCTTGGTAAAATACGATCTGATAAAAGAAATTCGTAAGGGAAGTCAACCAGCATGTACAATTATACTTATATATCTCAGTCGAGAATCGCGCCACAAAGAGTATGGCCAAAATACGTGCATGGTTTCAATTGAGTGGTAATGGACGAATAACGCCAACCCCACCACCCAACCGCTTGTAGTGCATCCCACCAAACATACGCCAGGTATTAGACTCTGGATCAAACACTTCTGTCGACTTCAGATATGTTGACCCATCAAAGCCTCCGACGGCCAAAAGTCGCCCGTTGACAACTGCCAATCCAACACCGCTACGTCTAGAATTCATTGCAACTACCGTATTCCAACTGTTTGTCTTGGGGTCGTATCGCTCCACACTGTTAAGTTCTGTTGTGTCATCTCGTCCTCCTACTGCATAAAGCATCTCTTTGAAAACAGCACATCCGAGGTGCTTTCTCGCAGTGCTCATTGAAGCAACTGCAGTCCATTTTCCAACTCTAGGGTCATATCGCTCGACAAGATCCCATGGCGTTATGCCATCTGATCCTCCAACAGCATATAAAAGTCCACCAAGGACGGCAACCGCAACGCCGAGTCTTTTTGTATTCATTGAAGCAACCTTACTCCAGCGATTGGTCTTGGGATCGTATCTTTCCACGATGTCCAAGCATGATACCCCATCCTGTCCTCCAACTGCATATAGATATCCATCGAGGACGGCAACACCGACACTAGTTCGGCAGGTACTTGTCGGAGCAACATCACTTGACCATTGGTTAGTTTGAGGATCATATCGTTCTACACTGTTGAGATAAGAAGTGCCATCATGACCCCCAACCGCATACAGAAGATTGTCGAGTACAGCCACACCTACACCACACCTTCGTTTACTCATTGGTGCAACCAATGTCCACTCATTTGTCTCTGGATCAAATCTTTCAACAGAACTGATAGCGTCTCCACTGCACCAACCACCAACAGCATATAGTGCATCTTTAGTAATTAATCTCCTTGGTCTTGTCCTTGGACCCTGCATTAAAGGTCGTTCTTGCGGCAGTAGAAGGTAGTTTTTTGCTTCATCGAGGAGATCACGACATTTCTCATCACATCGTATCAACGGTTCAGATCCAACGACGCCAACAAGAAATTTAGGAGATAGGAGAGGGAGGCGAACATGTTGTAGAATCTGGGGCAACAGGATTTGCCTTTCATTAATACCAAATTTAATCCATGCGAGAATAGCAGAATACACTTCCTCTTCTGATTGGATATTTAAATCGTCTGAGGAGATAATGTCAATTAATTGTTGTGGAGGTAGAAGAAGAAACTCCTCACTTTCCTTGACATCTTGAAAATTAGCTTGAACGAACTTTTCGGCCACTCTCAACAAGTCTCTACAAGCATGGGTGTCAGCAAAAGCCCGTATGCCGAGACAATTCGACGGGTCAAGTTGGCGTTTTAGGAATTCGCAACATATTTCTTGAATTTCAACCATTTGTAAAATGCATGCTGCAGGTAGTAATGACTGGACATTGTTTTCTTCCACAACAATTTTCGATGTGTATGCAAATTCAATTAACAACTCCATTGCTCTCTCTTCAATATCGTGAATAACAACATCAGTCTGCCGGCTCTCCGCAAGTTCACCAGTAAACATTGCTCGGAAGTATGGAGAACATGCTGCCAACACAACACGGTGAGCATACAGCTTAGAGGTACCAACGATCAAGCACACATCCCACAGTTCCATATTTTTACGAAGTCCATTCAATATGTCTAATAGACGCTTTGGATGTTTATCACTGGCGTACGACAGGGATGATTGCATAGGAATTCCATCAGGAGGTATGCTATGCCCAAGGTCCACATTCATAGATATGGCTCGTTCTCCAAATAGAGAGATAGTATTAGTTGCCATTTTTCTGCGGGATCTGTTTGCGTACTTTATTCAATGAATTCTGAAATTGTTGATAATAGTTATTTGAAATCATTAAAAGACCACATCGAAGGTGATACTCTTATACAGTTGACAACCTACACCCTTGAAATCGCAAACAAATCACTTTAAAATATCACACAGGAGCAATGCGTGGCCTACTACCCCGTGCTCGGGGTACAGTGCTCACTTACATTATAGAATAGTATTATAGAATTTCAAACCGAAAAATTATAGGCCTACCAAGGGTGGTATTCGAAAATGAAAATTTACTCCAAATGTCCATCTCGCTTACACTCCGACCAAAAACGCAGATGGCCGCAATGCAGGCGCCCAGCAATCCCGCCTTCCTCCTCCGCTCCCACAAGCACTACCGGTAGCATTCTTACAAATACAAAAACAACACTACGGCGGCGAAGTCGAGCTAGGTTAGTTATTTATTTATCTATCTATTGTCTATGTGCTGATAATAACTTGGCCCTATAGCGACACCATGTGAATCGTTAAACATGGAGAGAGAGAGAGAATGACGGTCAAGCGAGGCTTTAGTCCAGGACAAAATCACTATGCACTCTGTTCCAGTATATATGTCTTTGGCCACACCCGCTGATCCGGGCATTCACAAGTGCAACGCTCCTACCTGTCTTTTCTCACTATCTTACGCCACCTCATTGACTCATTGCTCGAGGAGGGGCAATAACCCAGTTGAGGCACGTGGCACGTGCCTCAGACGTGCCTCACATCGAGGCATGTTTGAGGCACGTGCCTCATAACGAGGCACGTTCGAGGCAAGTGCCTCAGACGTGCCACTAGTAGCCCTTTAACCGAGGCACGTCTGATGTACTTGCATATGCGTAGTAGCTGTTGAGTCGAGGCACGTTTGAGGCACGTCTTGTACAGTTGCATATATGCATAGGCAGAGTTGTCTCCTGCTGTAAAGCTGTGTGATTGTTTGGGTGGTGTAGGATGTAGATGCATATGCGTAGTAGCTGTTGAGCCGAGGCACGTCTTGTACAGTTGCATATATGCATAGACAGAGTTGTCTCCTGCTGTAAAGCTTTGTGATTGTCTGGGTGGTGTAGGATGTAGTTGCATATGCGTAGTAGCCGTTGAGCCGGGGCACGTCTTTTACAGTTGCATATATGCATAGTCAGAGTTATTGTCTCCTGCTGTACAGGTCGGTCATCATCCCATGACAAATCCACTTGTTCTACTTCTCAACCTTCAGAACTGGCACCTCGGCTCAACAGCTACTACGCATATGCAACTACATCCTACACCAACCAAACAATCACACAGCTTTACAGCAGGAGACAGCTCTGCCTATGCATATATGCAACTGCACAAGACGTGCCTCAAACGTGCCTCGGCTCAACAGCTACTACGCATATGCAAGTACATCAGACGTGCCTCAGACGTGCCTCGGTTAAAGGGCTACTAGTGGCACGTGCCTCGATATGAGGCACGTGCCTCAACTGGGTTACTGCCCCTGTTGCATTGCTCCAGCTCGCGCCGTTGTTCTGAGACTTTGGTTCTTGTGGTTCTGTCGTCAGCTGAGCTCGTCCCAAGTAACTTCGTTGTAGTGACGCCCTTTCGTCAGAATCCGTTGGCAGGACGCTGAACGTTATCGTGTTTGTTGGTTTTAAGATTATATCTTCCAAGATGTCTGCTGGTGTCGTCGACGTTCAGATGGAGCATATAGAAAACCAAGCTGGTCGGTCGTTCAGTCGCGGAAGAACGAATGAAGGTTTGTGGAAAGCCCGCTAAAATCCTACTGATTCTAGCACACAAAATAAGCTTTGTTTGAATTGCCATCTACTTGTAAACAGGAAATCAGAGACATCCACAACATGGCCACATGACATTGGATGGTAGAAGAAGGCCTAGAGACCATCATAATCAAGAGGTATCCGGATCTACTAATTCAGAAGATCAATGGAATGATTGGACAAGCACATGGAGACGAATGGGAAACAAGGGGGAGAGCAAGCCTGTAACCATGACAGGGACAATAACAAGAGGTTAGAGAAGCAAATTGTCTTCATTGTTGTCAGCATAACATATTTGCGACACGATGTCATAATTCCAGGTAAACGAAGGGGGGAGGTTGTTGATGTTCAGTTGGACCTAACCACAAGGGAGCTGCTGGAAATTTCTCACGTTGATGAGTCAATACCTTCACCTACAGTTACAACACCATGTTCTATACCGTCTTCCGGGTTACAGCCAAAATCATCATCTTGCAAATGTGGCATTGAAACAGGTGGCTGAAATTCTCTCCACATGATGATATCGTTTTTATCATTCATGCTCTTAATTTTTAGGTCCACACATTCTGCTGCTATCTATCGTAGCATTTCCATTTATCTTTATCGCATCCATACTTGTAACCTTTTACTTCGGCGCACTAACTTGGCAGAATATTTTTTCACATTTCTATGATGAGCGAACAATCTGGCACAGGATCCTCGTTTGCCCCATTCTTGTCCTGACATTCCCATTGTTCATTCTGATATTCACTTTTGGAATAGCGCTATATGCGGCGTTCATACAACTACGGTAAGACTGTGTGTGACTTATTGAAAGAATTTGTATCAATGGAACTCTTTATTTCTCACAGGTGGTCCTTCCCTCGTTGGAAAATTGAGGTGGTTAGCTTGGAAAAAGGATTTTATGGGTGGCTGTGTGGGGCAATCGGTGTGGAAGACTGCTCTCCTTATACAGTCATTGAATTATTTAGCGAAGATTCAGAGCCACAAAACAGTCGCCACGATGGCAGAGTTGAAGTTTCCTACAGTCAAAACGATGCTTCAAGCAGACAGTACAGAATGCCAAGGAGTGGCTCCTTACCAGGCACTTCTGGACATCATCCAATGTCAAGGATAGAAAGCACCATGTGAGGATGCTGTAGGTTGACGTTGAGAAGTTCCAGCATGATTGTGTGGCCTTCGTAAGATTAAACCAACAGCCTTGCTCCGTATAGCATATGCCATTGCCAGGAGCACTTACAGTTACACAGCTGTGACCATGTGTCACTCCCACGAAAGTATGCATTTGCAGTAAAATAGAAAAATCATATCACCACATTGCCAAACTTAGATTGTATGTTAACCAGCAATTGAATGAAAACATTTGTACACAAGCTGCGGATGCCAGTGTTGAATAATGTTCCTTGCTTTTATCTATTAGCTTTGATACAAATCATTTACAACACACTGTGACTCGTTTGATGACCTGAGTGAGCATCTCGACGCTAATTACCTTACTTGATATATCAATACATTCCTCTTCGTAATAATAAACTGAATTTTTCGTACCATGATAGAATATGAGGGACTTGTCAGTCCTTTTAGTTACTTCAGAATGGATGGTATTTACTGCAAGGGGGTGATCTCACGTGCAATTTCTTTCCTGATTTTAATGCACAATTCAAGGTATAGCTAGGGCTGGGCAAAATCGAATAGTATGAAACATCGAATACCGAATAGACGCGGCTGATCTAGTTATTAACCTATTTGATTGAAAATATATTATCAATGGTCAGGAACATGCAGAGACGCAACTAGCTAAAAGATGAAGTAATGTCTACGGCTTTATTGCAAGCTGTCAGGATAATATCAAAATGCGCAAAAGTCCAATTTAAAGCTGGCACCAGAAAAAAGGAGTACTTCAAGCTAAACCTCTCCTGGTTATGTCCACGTTGAAACGCGTATAGTGCTTTCTTAAGTTGTAGTATTTGAAAAAAGAACGAATTGCTATTCGATTCGGTCAGAATATCTTGTTATTCGAATGCCCAGCCCCAACCAGTTAACGACTTTAGCCATGTATTGTGTTGTGGTGGAGTAAAGCACACTGGCTAGCCTTCTCATAGCATCAGTAGTATTGTGTAGCTTACATCATGCAAAAGCATGTAGTCTTGGTGGGGCTGTATTATTATGCATTCCAGTTAGTACATCGGTGGATTGTGGCTCCGGCTTGACCAGAATATGCTGCATGGATAGCAGAAAGGAAGAACAATTAGTAATGCGGTGGAATAGCTCACATACCCATTTTATGGTATTTAAGGAATCTTCAATCGAAGTCGCAAACTTGGATCACATCGAGCAAGAACGGCCCTGTATTAATTTTACGTTTTAGTGTAATCTGTGAGCATGGTGGGAGTTCATGGCACTGTAGGTCACAACAAAAAGGAAACGGTAAAGTTTATAATGTCAGTGAGTGTATTGCATGCGGGGATGCGGCATATGTTACCTACTTTTTTGCACTCCCAGCTGTATATTGGCTTGGAAGGTAAGTGTGAAGTGCAAAGTGAAATTGCATAAAATTTACAATAACATTGTATTCTGTTGGGTCGTCAGTCTCTCATATTTCGATCGTGCATTATAAGTTGATTAGTCTGTCCTACATTGCTCGTCTTCAAGGGAGATGCTTACTAGCAATGCGTACAATCGAAATACATGTGACTGGAAAACCTTCCAGCTTGAAGTTTACGGAAAGGTGTCAGTTATCAGTGAGTAGGCACACTGAGAGCACGCAATTGCCGTTCGATTTCCTCATCAGTAATTTGGTTAGCGCTCGGGTCTTGACGTGAAGGCCCTGCAGCATTTGCCAATTTTCCAGCCATGTCTACTCCTATCTCATCAAGAACTTGGCTAATAATTGAGTCTTGTTCTGCCTCATCTCCTGATTCATTCAGTGCTTCATCAAGAGCGTCGTTCATCATTTCTTCACTCATCTCCATTTTGGAGTTCTCCATTTCGAACTGCTTCATAGTTTGTGCCATCTTCTGGGGATCCATTTGTTTATTCATCGCCGTCATTGTTTTTGTAGTTGACCCCATGGCCTTGGCCATTTTAACGTTAGAGTTCATAGTCTTTGCTTGTATTCCGATCGATGTAATCTGTGAACTTGCAGTATACATTCTTGTCTTTTGCTTTCGTAAAGTTACGAGCTGCTTTGCTAGAGTGGTACAGGCTTGTTTGTTTCCTTGCTTTGCTGCCTTCTTAATCTCCATTTCAATTTTTTTCTCTTCTTTTTCAAGTCTCATGCGATCTCTGTCGAGACCACGATTTGTACGTCGTAGCTCCCTATCTTGCTCCTTCATTTGTTGCTCAACAGTCTTCTTTTTAAACATAATGAACCGTTATGTAGATGACGATACAACGACTGTAACCAGGGAATATTTGTAAAACCATAAAATTATACCAGACCGGCCGACAAACCAAAGTTCTACTGGTTGATCATGACAAATTTTTGCGTTGACAACTTGGGTCATACAGCACCACAAAATCAAAATACAGCATATACAGTCATTAGGAAATGACACTTAAATTTGGGCATCTATAGCCAAAAAGTCAAGCAATACCATAGACCAATACCAGACAAATGTCAGTCGTGGGAGAGGCTATCCTACTTCGTCCCCTCGTCGTAATCGCCAACCTCCATAACTCTAGTCTAGTCTTACATTGAGAACACAAAGCCATGCCAGTACAGTGCAGTATTTCTAGCTAACACCCTTCCAGTTAGGTGGGTATCGCTACTCCAGACCATGAAGAGACTAGAGATATCTACAGTAGAGAAAGACAACCCATCTTAGAACCACAACGAGTGCAGCGAGTGTTTTGTTATGGTGCTCTGTCAATTCTATGACGCGCATCACGTGATGTCACAAGACACAGCTTTATCATCCGGTATTTATAGGCCAATACTGTCTCCAATTCTCGGTGTATCGCATATCTTCGCCAACGAGCCCGCATCTAATGCCTTTATGTTCATTAATCCGGGTGGCGTGGGCCGTAAGGCTTACAACAAGAGTCTTGTCAATCAACACATGGGCGAAGTGAGCCCGTGGCCTACCTAGCATACTGCAGGCTACGTAAGAAGCAGTTACGATCGATCCGAGAGTTTTCGCGGTGCAGGTTAAGAGGATAGGATTTAATCGACGAAATAAAAATCATCCTGAAATATTTTCGCGACGTTATCTCACCTCTAATTATGGATAGGTATGACGGTCACGTGTACGCCTAGAAACTAATTAAGGCATTGTCGACTACCACCTCCAATGAAGCCCAAGCTATTAAGCCCAATTCCTTTGAAATCAGTCCTTGTCAGTTGGCACCACCAGTAATATTATAATAGCTGTTCAGACTTCACATAGGTGCATTCTAAACTACTCGAGTGCGAGTAGTAGCCTAGTTGTCACAAACGAAACTGCAGACGCAGAAGGCCATGATTGGTAATGCTGTATTCAATTCAATTTCTTTACCCGTGCAACACAAGATGGTGGCAATTCTATTAATGAAGATGGTAGACTGATATCACACACTAGAATCTGGTCATGCTGTCATGCCTTCAGGCAAATGAAACAAGCCTTTTGCAGAACGATTACTAAGAGTGTTAATGGTTGAGGAAAGGGGTTTGGAATCAACTTGCCAGAATAGGATTTCACTTAACCAAAGAAGTAATTCGACTGAGCAAACACTAAAACAGAGCATGATGATGATCATCATGATCAAACTGCTGAAGACCCTCTAGCCACAACAATGACCAAATACTCCTCAATCAATAAATGTGGGTTCAGGGAGGGAGCTAGAGAGAAAAGAAGATCATTTCCAAATTGGCCAGGCGGGAAAGCATGCAGCATGCCTAGAGTTACTTTCTCTTTTTTTTCATCAATTTTGGGATTAGCTCCATGAAATGAAACAACACCAGCAGCATTCTTCTCCTTAAAGTATTTCACCAAGCCACGCAAATGCCTTTGCTGAGTAAACACTATCTCAGGATCAACTTTAGCAGGCATTGGCAACCCTGGAACAGCAAGGAGTATGCAATTCTTGCAGTTTTCATCCCGCAGTCTATGATTCACATCTTTGAGCTTGCTATCCTCTTGGCGCAGCCTCTGTGTAACATTTAAAAGTGACAGTCTGGTTGGCACCCCTTGCTGCGTTATTGAAGTAATCAAGTTGTTAACAATCCCAACATCTCCATCCATCAAGAAAAATCGAACAGAAAATGCAGTCTTCTTTAACACAAATGCACCATCCCAACATGGTGGATTTAAAACTTGACAGAGCTCATGCAAGTCGGCAGCAGCTTTCATTTGATCCCTCTTAAAATTTATATCACCGTCATCTACAGGCAGTGGTACATACTTCTTCTTGAAATCATGTTTGCCCTTAATTAAAGAATCTGCAACTACAGTTGGTCCTCTTGGGGGCGACGGACGTCTTTCAGTTTTGTTATATCTTGCTGGAGACCGCCGTCCATTGTCAACACCTTTATCATTCGATTCATACGAACGAACATTCCCACGGTCACTGTTCTGCCTTTCTCTAGACTTGGGCCTTTCCCTTCGAAAACGGTCGTTTCTATCGCGGTCATCTTTCCTATCATAGTATCGCCGTTCGCGATGTCCACTTCTGCTGTAGTGATCATGATCAATCCTTTTTCTGTCGGCCCATTCATCGTATCCTGGCATCCCTGGATCAGGATCAGCAAAGTCGATCCTCAATCGAGTGTCCGAGCCAGGCAATGTACAGCCACGCATTTGAGAACAAGCAGCTCTAGCAGCATCTATACTTTCATACAGAATGTAGGCAAAACTTGTTCCCTTTTCATAGTCAATTTTGCGAATTGCACCAAATCGGTCAAATTCTCTCTCCAAGACGCTCAACGAAGTCCATGATCCAAGGCCACCCACCCACAGTTTTGATGTATGGAATACCTTGCCATATCCTATCCTGGTAGGATATTTGACAATTGGCTTGCCTTGCATAGCCACTTTAGCTTTGTATGCCATGTCTAGATTTGAAAATTTGACGAAAGCATATGCTCCACCACGTGGAGCCCGTTTAATGTCAACGTCTTCAACCCGACCATACATATCAAGGCATCTCCTGATTTCATTGTTTGTGATATCTGCTTCTAGATTTCCGACGAACAATGTCCGCGTCGCCCCGGGATCATCTTCTGGGGGAACATTGGGCTCGGAATCTGGATCATCAGGACTGTTAGGTGGCCGACTTCTATCATCTGAATTTGTTGATGGAGAATGCTTTCTTGGAGAAATAGGTTCGTCGAAATGGTGGGGAGATGGAGATCGTCTGCGATAAGATGAATCACGATCACGATGATCAGGTATCATTGGTGAGGGTGACCTAGCTCTTTTTTCTTTTCTGTCGTAAATTGCTTCGACTGTCAGTCTTCTGTCATACATCACCAGATGACCTTTAGCATTTTTCGCATCAGATGCACTTTCAGACGAGCGAAATGTAGCATATGCAACACGTTCGCCCTTATTGTCGATGGATACTTTTACAGTCACTTCTCCAAACTTTTTGTATTCGTAGTAAAGACTATCTTCAATGTCAATATCGGAAATTTGAGAACTGAAATTCTTTACAAGGAGCATCTTGTACAAGCTTCTATCAGAATCTCTTCCATCCTTTCGCTTTTCACTGCTGCGATACGGAACAGGCGACAAAGATCTTCTTGGTGGTGAATAGTCTGTAGAACGTCCATATCCAGAGTTCCTCCTTGCACCATACCTGTCCCTGTCTTCACGATGATGTGGGCTAGAACAGAGAACAAATATTTTGACAGACACTTACCCTGTATGCAGCTATCGAAAAGCTGCATAATTAGGAGATTGTAAGATCTCGTGATACAATTAGTAGGCCTACTAATGTAGTTTATAACGACTTCAACCAGTACACAGCATACTGGAACTTTTTCAGCATTATTCAATATTTTTTCAAAGTCCATATTTCCCACAGTGGGCTCGGCAAGTCGTTTTCAATCCACTATTGAGAATGTCATGCAGCAACCAGTTACACATGAATTTTCAAACGAAGTAGTATTCCACAAATGTGAACAAAATTCCTAATTCCGCAACACGTGTAGTATGAGAAGTAGTTCAGATAATGCAGGGTACAAAAGCATTAGATGGGACTTGAGGTCTTTTTCTTTGCATCCAACATTCTATTTGAACAGAAGCAAGCTAAACAAGGGTCGATTTACTTATTGGGCCTGATGCCTGAATGGGCAAGAAATATACGTCAAATTTCTCCTGAAAAATCAATCTCATGAGAAATACAAAGGTCATTTCATGATACAAATGTCTTTGTAGCAATGACCAAATTTTCCATTATGAATACGGTATAGCCTATACTATGTATTATACTCCGTAGGCCTATAACTTTAGTCAGGTCACTTCAAATTTCAACATGCAAAATATAGTGTAGAATGCTAAAGTTTGCTACACAATCAGCACCTTGCTGACGTGTGGAAAGACATTTCTGGTATACAGGCATCAAATTGTTAAAAAAGATGTCAGATTGCAGAAGCGCGGGCGCAGCAGATATGAAACACGTCAGTGCGAGCCTACTAATAGAAGTCGTTGGTGCACATGATAAATACTGATTGGCATGACGGCCTTTGCTTTGGCACCCCACTTCCATACTTTGCGCAAACAAAATTCTCAAATACTGAAATACTGGGCATATGCTGTTCCTGTTCGGCTGTTCCCAAACAATGTTGCTTTCGCGATAATACTAGGGTCTTAGTGCATTATGTACTACGAATAGAATTGTACGATTGAAGAAACACCGCAAAAATCAAAATTTCTCGCGACTTTATCGTTTAATTTTTTATAGTTCATCAAACCTGTTGTGTCTGCTGAAATTTCGACGATTCGGGCTAACTCCCCGTCCTTTGGAACGTTTAGCCCTAGAAGGACTATCTTTATCGGCCTGTCGTTTCATGGGCATTGCAATGACAAAATATAGAAATCAATGACCCAACGTTGTACCCGCGTCACGCTGATGCACACCTACACACGCCCACGCCGTTGCAGACTGTGGATTTCACGAACTGGAGAAAGTTGTAAAAAGGCATTCGACCGTATAATCCTGTAGCGTTCTGCTCAGTGGTGTTCGATCATACGGTAGATATTTCTTTTTCTCGGGTCCCTTCATATGGATTATATAAACACATTGTAGGGGAGATCCCCACGCCCTAGAACACCTCCAATATACCTATAAGTCTGTACGCTATGCATGCTCTAAACGCATGACTAGCTCTGCATAACTCTCTCACCTTACTAGTATATAAACTCTTGTAACCGCTGGTATTGATGAGACTCATGTGCCCTACTGAAAAGGGGAACCACTAGACTACTAGTCAGTGTGTATTAGGCTAAGGAATAAAGATTCGATCATCCATCACTATTCGTGTGGACTGCAAGGGACGGGAAAGTCAGGACCGAGCTGCGTCGCTATAGGACAGAAGTTAAGTATACCTGTACCTCAGCCGACTCATATACGGCGGTGATACTCGGCTCTATACATCGCTACATGGTGCCCCGAGATTCGGTATCGGCTCACGATCCTTTTACCTCCCAGGAAAGAATCTCCTTAAGTTTTTACGACGTTCTACAACGACGTCTTACCTACTAACTGTAAAGTGTACAAGTCCGAGTCGACGAAAAACTTTAAAGTCACATCGACTGCACTGGACTGGAAAATCGTGTAAGTTGCTTAAATTTGTGTCTCTGAGAACGTTAGGTGCCGTCGACATTTTGGCTGTCTATATATTGGCTAGACTTGTGTTAGCGTAGCACTGTTTCTCATTGCTTGTTGTCAGTTCTGTTACTGTTTTACGTTATTGTGTTGATACTAGGCAATACTTATTATGTCTAGTCAGGATAAGAAACTCCATCCGACCCGTCGTAATCCTGAGAGAAATGCCAAAGCAGCTGGTACCACGTCGGGCCAGACTGCCACTACCTCCACCTCAGACCCTAAACCGGACGCAAAACCGGAAATAGACTCACAAACCTTCCATGAGAGGGGGAGTGAACCTGAGAGTGACAGTGAACGCGATCAGGATGCCAGTGACGAGGCCTCCGACACGGAAGTGTTGAGTGATGTGGCTGAGGACGAACAAACCGCCCCCACACCCGCTGATAAGGCATATACCAACCATGATGACAAGGGGTTTATTAGACATAGTGGCCGCAGCAGACACAGGACAGATAAAACAGGTCCTTCGGCTAAAGAGCAGGAACAGAGAGACCTATTGGCTTTGAATAGTCAGAAAAATTATGCCTGTTTTGATGCGAATGACCTAGACTCATTTTTGGCTGACTGTGATCAGTATTGCATTATGTTGAACATTTTGACTCCGTACATTCGCTGCAAAGTGATCTATACCAAAATTCCGGTCGAAGTACGGCGTCAAATGCTTCTCAGATGTCCTACTGGGGATGGTGTGTTTGATGAGAAGACGTTTATGATTAAACTAAGGCAATACTGTAGAAATGAGACTTGGGTTGCACAGACGCCGGCTGAATTGAATCACATAATTGATATGAAACCTCCGCCGTTCATAGCTAAAATGCGCATCCTTGAGATCACGGGCGAGGATACCAATGGCATAAGGACCTTCAGGAAGAATTGCCTTCTTGATGCCCTCCCTCCCGCTATGGCGGAAGCATGTAGATCATGGATGGGGACATTAGAGATACATGAATTGGCCGAGAAAGCTCCACATTGCTTGAACCCTCAGGAATGTAAATGGGCGGAGTTACAGAGAAAGAAACGAGAGAATGCACAGAACCCTGAGAGAAAGAGAATTTTTTTAGAGAGGTCGTGATTGGCTCCCTTAACCCCACCTGCGATGTGGAGGGACGACCAAATCACGTGTCGAAACCTTCTTCTCTTTTATTTCTTATTGATGACAATACTAAAACAAGATTCCTTGTCGATAGTGGTGCAGAAATCAGTCTTGTTAATGATTCTGAATTGATGTCTAAACCGCCCACTATCAGATTAGCTTGCGCTAATGGCAGCGCTATTTACGGACAAGGATGTAAAACACTTAAATTGAAACTTTGGCTAGAACGTGGTTTAATCGAGGAGTGCCAAGGAGCCTACAGTGCTCCAGTCCATTGTGTCTGGAAATCTGAAGCCCAGAAGCGCATCCGCGTGACCATTGACTATAGAGGTTTGAATGCCCAATCAGTAAAAGAGTGTTTTCCAATTCCGTACCTACAGGACTTTACTAAAAATCTAGCTGGCTGCAAGTTTTTCTCAGCGCTAGACGTTCCGATGTCGTACGAATTGCTGCTTTTATTGTATAAATTGTATTGAAATTGAAATCGACGCCGACACGATGTGCGCGCATTTCGGAATACGCAAATCCGAAATTGACGGATTGTTCCCACGTATACGTTCATTCGCCTGCTTACAAAGCTGGTCTTAACATTTCCTATTTTGGTCCTTACAAGGTTGTAGCTCGACATGAACACCATTTCGACCTACTAATATCCGGCACGGTAAAACGAGTGGCCATTGATAACATAAAACTAGCCATGTTACCGGATGGGAATAACGTGGGAACTCCGACACTCGACAGAATTTAACACGCGATACAAGCTAAAGCAATCGGTACACAATGCCAATAGCCACGTTGACATTAAATTGAATATTAAATTCGTATGACCGACTGGTCATCACGGGGAAGTTGATAACTTCGCCCTCACACGCACAACACTACGCTATAACCGACTTACAATGAAGATCACCTCAGACTTCGGCGATATGTCGGCATGTAAGATCACTGCGAAAGGCTGCGTTACGGACACAGCAACATTTATTTGGCGCACGCCAGCCTCTATGGGATTATGTCCAACAATTTCCGTTGAGACTGAAAGTACTATTATCATTCATCCGGCGAGATCGTCAGGAAAAGCAGCGTCTATAGAGATGCCTAAATTAGGACTGAGCTTCCATGCCATGAGGGAATGTAAACCAGCTGAAGTCAGATGTCTTCCCAAAAACACCTTATGCTTGCAGAACGGTTTCCTCATTGTACCCAATAGATGCATCATGAGCGCGAGATTGATGGATCGAGTGAAACACACGCGGTGGCCACGCGTCAATAGAACTCTCCAACCCGAACAAAAAATCCTCCTTGCAACACTGCAAGAACTGCAAGACACGATGTATGATCAATCCTCCGCCACGTACAATGCAATCCACGCTTTATCCTGCTCAGTCAACAGACATATGTACCATATGTACAAAAGTCTTTTGCCTATAAACCCTTCCGAAGTTTTACGTGCCTTGTCAGACGGTACCAAATACCCTGCGCACAGCTACGGAGAGTTTATCCACCTGATGAAATGTTCACGTGCGAATGTTACTGTGCTACCCACGTTAATTACGATAAACGGAAAACTTAGCGCAAAGCCGATATTTAGAATAGACAAGATGGGTCGCAACCTCTACGGTCAACTAAATGCAGATGCAACTGCCTACCTTGGCATAACCTACCTAGACAACGGTCAGGTGAACGTAACACGAGTGTTTCGTGTGGGTGAGCATTACTTGAGATATAAAAATGGAATGTTGGTGAGTGTGAATGCCTCTGTAACTAAAATACCGTTTGATTTAAATCTGAAAATGAGTGAATTGCCAGAGAGTATGGTTGATCATGACTTTTCTGAGACCTTTATGTATCTATTCGAACGACTAGATCTAGGTCGTATGTCAGATTACAGCCAGACGCTGAGCCATATTTCACAGACTATGGACTTGCGGCGCAGCCTTGCGCGACTGTCTGAACGGTATCTCACAACAGATGAGAAAACAGAGACTAAGTATGACTTACTGTTTCCTCTTGAGAAGGTAGCAGATGCCATCCAAAATAGCATCCTGTCAACCCTCAGCCACATCACCAATCCGATTTTTAGGACCCTCCTAGAAATCTTAACTTGTATAACCTTGTTTTGGGGATTTTATTTTACTATTTGTGCATTTGTGCATGCTAGTGTAATGTGTAGAAGACAGCCATTAGTCGACACCTTACGGCACCTATCTTCCAGATTCACAAATGCAACGCGTCGAAGTGATCGTGATGGAAACGGCATGCAACGTGACAAAAATGGGCTACCTAAAATGAACAATAACCGCTTCACATCGGTATCCTACAAGAAATCTCCCGAAATCCATCAACCAGGCAACGACACCGAGCTCGACGAACCGGAAACAGCTGATACAGCTTCAGTGAGTGAGTTAACTACTCCACCTAACCGTCCTCCATCACCGACGATCGTCATAAGTGAAGCCGACGAAAATCAACAACCCGTCGCAAAGGTTCGCACTCACAACCGCGATGCTCGGAAAGTCAAGAAAAGTGATAGAGGTCAACATGTAAAAAGGCCTCGACCAGTTTATGGTCACACTGGTAATGATGAGAACCCCGGTAGCCCAGAACATTAGTTGCAACGCCAATCCACACGCCGCTTGACGAATTATTTTTTTTACATATGCCATGGATTACCTGGTGTATGCGTATTCTTTATATTGCATTTAAAAACCGAAAAAAAATTTATAAAAGCGAAAACCCATACAATATTTTCTCTCTTTTTGAAAAATGGTTCCACCACGCCACCAGGCGGATGGACAACCATGCATTGCTGGCCTCCTAGTGTCATGAAGACGATTAGGCCCCTGCTTTCAAAGCAGACGAACATTAATCTAAGTCGCCACTGAGCGCATAGATGCTTTTACTTGTTATACTCATGTTTTATTGTGTATTGTGTATAATGCATTCCTTGATACATCACACGACCGACTGTGGGTAGTGCCCAAGGGAGTTACACCCTAGTTAGGCCGCGTACGGATATCAGACACTATTCGCTTATAGGTATTGGACCCAAGAATTCGGATACCCAAATCCTTCATAAAGGGGGGGGTAGTGTAGGGGCGATCCCCACGCCCTAGAACACCTCCAATATACCTATAAGTCTGTACGCTATGCATGCTCTAAACGCATGACTAGCTCTGCATAACTCTCTCACCTTACTAGTATATAAGCTCTTGTAACCGCTGGTATTGATAAGACTCATGTGCCCTACTGAAAAGGGAACCACTAGACTACTAGTCAGTGTGTATTAGGCTAAGGAATAAAGATTCGATCATCCATCACTATTCGTGTGGACTGCAAGGGACGGGAAAGTCAGGACCGAGCTGCGTCGCTATAGGACAGAAGTTAAGTATACCTGTACCTCAGCCGACTCATATACGGCGGTGATACTCGGCTCTATACATCGCTACAACATGCATGAATAAGATACTGCATCTGGTAGAAAGTTAATGTTGCTAGATTTTTCGCAGTGCATATCCTGTAGTCAGTTTTCGATTTTGGTAGGGGAACCATTTTCGTTATGACTTACTATGAATGACCATAGAATGTAATCATTACATATGCATTGCGAAAAATCTAGCAACATTAACTTTCTACCATTAACTTTCTACATTCTTTGGAATGACTAATAGCTACGCCATAGAATGAAATGATTACAGGGACCTACTATATAAATAACTAAACTGAAGGATTAGTTATCTATGGACACACCAAGGAAAGTACAGCATAGAATGTAGCTTATTCTATGGATACAACCTAGATTACTTCCGATGAAAACAGTAATCTGACGTGGATGTCGGTATCGGCCGAAACACCCAGTGAGGCTCGAAATTGTTTGAAGGCTTTGATCACATCGTCAGCTCAACCTTGGGCTACTGGTTGGCGCGGTTGTCCAACTAGAGCTATAGACAATCTCACGACAAAAGTGTCTATACGGGATCAATGTCTGTGTCACTGTGCATATAATAGACAATCTCACGACAAAAGTATCTATACGGGATCAATGTCTGTGTCACTGTGTGTATTAGAGCTCTCGACCGAGGGCTGTTGATTTACCGTAGAATGTAATTAGGCCTACATTCTCTATGTTACTACGCCGTTACGCTTACGTTAAGACTTTCTTGCCTGATGACAGATCGCCGACGAGGCACCTCGATACATCACTAACAGAGGCCCATGGCCTACTCTAAAGTAGGCCATGAGAGGCCTATATAGGCCTCCAATTATGATCGGTCGATTTATCGCGGTGCCACATCGAGTAACATCATAAATGATCGCAACATCGCTTTTTCATTATCCAGACACGAGGTGGCGCAAGGGGGACGGTGTAGGGGATTCCCCTCTACCTAATCCTAGATCCTCTTCGAAGACTCTCTATACCTAGATCATATCTGAATTCCCTACTAATATACCAATACGAGAGTCCTCTACCAACACGCCTTCATGCGTGACGTAGCTATAAACCTCTCTCGTTCCCCCTTGAGATCGGGGTATATATAACGGAGCTCTCTCTTACTATCGTCCTCTTACTACACGGACTCGCCCATCTTCGCTCCTCCTTGGAGACTCGGCGCATAGGCCTAGATAGTATCGTCATTATACTCAAGTGCCGTATCGCCTCATCTGCAATTCGTGTACTCGTCGTGTACTCGTCGTGTATACTGGTGTCGTGTCTCGCTAGAGATACTAATAAAGCTTCTCAATCTACTCTCGTGTTCATACTGCAAGACTTATACCAGAGAACCCGCCTACGTCGAGAAGATCCGAAGTCAAGTTACGTATCTTCCGACTACTTCGCGATATAACTGGTGTGGACTGTTTCGTCTCTACAACACGTCCATTAACATCACAACGGTGTAAAAGTCTACGGAGAAAATACTGTAATTTATCAACGAACGCTGGGCAAGCCGCAGGTCGGGGTAGGTACGTTCAGAAGTGCGTCAATTTACGTACGCAAGCCTATATATATATAGCCTAAAATAGCCTATAGCCTATATAAATCGTCCTCATCGTCACTAAAGTTATACTATCTTCGCGCACAGGACAGGTTTATATATGATGAACAAGCTATGAAAAGGGAAAGCATGAACTGCAAATCCGTAATCATTACGGGAGGTAATCGGGGAATCGGATTTCAAGCTGCTATGAAGTTGGCTAAAGAAGGCGCAAGACTAATTTTAGGATGTCGAGACATGGACAGTGCTGCGGAAGCAAAAGAACTGGTGTGTGATCGAAAATTCTGTCGTTAGTTACCTTATCTTCCTGGAATAATCATAATAGCCTATATGTTGCGCTTTGGTCAGATTGAGAAAGAAACACACAACAACAATATCGTGATCAAGAAACTCGATATACGATCTTTCAAATCAATTGAATCTTTTGCAAAGGATGTGTACGAGACGGAAGACAGACTCGATATACTTATCAACAACGCAGGTTATAGGCCTACACTACACTAGGCTGGTATTAGCATATTCATGTTAGAGCATGTTCGTCGGCGAACTCTACATGTAGAGATAGTAATGAACATCTCCCCGCTAACTTCTTCATAAATGATACAATATATAAGTCCAATATCATTTCAGCAACTGAAGTCGTGAGTGGAAACGATTTTGCCAGGTCAACACGTCCTGACCAATGACACGGACCTTTGACACAGAGCTTTTTTTAGACCCAAGATCTGCCTGGCGGCTCTATACCAATTTCAAAGGGAAATAGACTATAATAATTGGATACGTCTTGTGATTAGTTGAACTTTGCAAGTGAATATAATTACCAACCCACGATTCCGTGGGCGGATCCTCATGAGATGCTATTATAGCGCATTCACGAGAACACCCTATAGTTTTCATTCTAAAGGATGGTTGGACATGATTTTTTCCATCGATGTAGCCGTGAGGATAATCTCGCGAAAATGTTTGGACGAGCAAATTTTTCGTGTAGTGTAGAAGGCTATGCCTCTAATTGATTGAGTTTCTAACTTTCTATAGGCGTGCTAGCGAATTCCTACAGGGAAACGGAAGACCGATTCGAATTGCACTTCGGGATCAACTTTCTCGGCCATTTCTTATTGACAAATTTACTGTTGGATCTACTGAAAGTACGTGTAAGAGATTACACTTTATTTATAATCCCGTATAGGCTAACATCTGTCTGATTGCGAAATTATGAAATTAGAATTTCAATGCGATAAATGGCTTATCGGGAAACATAGACATTGAACTATTGTGGCACAATAGCCGAAGGCCATGTATAGCAGAATATTCTGCACATATTTTAGCGCTTGCAGCAGGCTCTGACGAATACGTATGCCTAGGGCTGTGGTTTTAATCAACCCTAATTAAAACCAGATGGTTTAAACCGGTTTTTTTCTCTTGATATTTATCAAACCCCTGTTTTTTTCTCATTTTTGAATACCATACCATATCGCCAGCTTCCTGAAGATTCCAGAAGTGATGTTAAAAGTATCGAGAGGCAGAAATTTGTGTAGAAAATGCATTTGGGGGTGGGGTACCCAGTAGATGCAATCTTGATAATCCACAGAGCTGTTCCTGTCGATGACCATTGATATGCTTCGATGAGTTTCAGTTTTAGAAGTATAATTTCTTTCTGATGGATGTAGATAGAGTATCCTCAAAGGAAAACAAGGCCGCAAACTACTTTTGATTTCGGAGGGGGCCCAATGACGTCATATTCTCACATGATGTGACGTCACATGTCATTGACGGTTTATGACGTCACATATTTATCATCATCATTTACAAACATGGTGAAATAATTCCCGCTAAGTTAACTCAGTAACTGTACTGTACTGCATGCAAGTCGTAAAAGCTCTTGATCACGTGACACAGGAATGTCGGAGGAGCAAATTCCTTTTTGCCCCCTCGTGTGTTGATGGGCACCCTGTAGGCTGCCTTGTGACTGGTTTGGACCAAAACGTGGCTTCGGTTTACAAGATTGCCTACTGTACAATGAGCTTTTTCCACAATGCAACTTTGGAGGTTGCCGTATATTCTCCAAGCGGCGAATCCGGGAGAAGGTGAACGTTCTCTACACGTACAACTTGGTCTCCACTATATGTAGTCCCTACTTTTAATAAAAACCAGTAAAAACCGAAAAAACCATGGTTTTAATCAAGGCCTCGGTTTAAAGCGGTTGCGATTTGTTGTAATTCGATAAAAAACCACAACCCTACGTATGCCTATATGCCTAAGCCGTCTTGATGCGGATTCCAACGGGCACAAACACCATCCAGTTCCAATATATTCACATATCCACGCTTTCAGCGAGTAACATAAGCGCGCATATTACAAGTTTCCAGGACAGGATTGGCAACGGCAAACGCCAACCAAGACGAATGACTTTTCCAAACAAGCGATCGTCACAATCAAGGGACCTTCCCTTTAATAGACATCGCTAAGCTATGTAGGTTATAAAATAAAATTCGTCGTCATTTTCTGGATACCCCGTGATTTCTACGCCAAAATTCGCTTTGTTATGAGATGAACGGTGAATTTCAGAAGAGCGCCCCAAGTCGCATCGTACACGTTTCTTCCGCTGCCCATAGATATAGTCGCATACACTGGGAGGATTTTAATATGAAACAACGCTTCAACGGAGTGGATGCGTACTGTCAAAGCAAGTTGATGAACATTCTATTCTCCTTAGAACTATCAAAGAGATTGACAGGTATATATATTCGCCCCGATGGCGATGGTATTTCGTGATTATATAGGCCTTACCATGGCCTACTTTAGTACCTAGAGTAGGCCATAGCCTAACCGTGGCTATCGATAACTGAGTATCTACTATCTATGCCTCTATGGTATCGATGGCCACGGCCTAAACCTGTTAATAGGGTAATAATAAATTTATACACGGCCTACGGGCCATGACTCATGTCTAGATATTTAGTCATGCGATGTAACATCGCACAGTCGATTATTATGCGATCATGGCCATGATGCGATATATATGCATTTATGCAAGTTGTCGCTTATCGTATATTCATAGCACGAACTGCATTAAATTGAAGTATAAAACATATGGAGAAGTTCATTTTGGCACCGACCTAAACCTTATAGGCTACATCTACAGTATATACTCTGTAGGAATAGGCTATATCACTTTTTCCTGCATTTATTAGGAACCGGAGTCACGTCAAACAGTTTGCATCCGGGTGCAATAAATACGGATATATTCCGGGAATCCGACGGCTGTTGCAAACATGCAGGTTGCGTTGGATTTTTCGTTTCATTGCTTGGTATGTGCCGGTGTTGCATGTCTAAAGCAAGCAAAGGCGCTGAGACAGTCGTTTACTGCGCAACAAATCCTGAGCTAGAATCGGTTACCGGACGTTATTTCAGGTAAGCTATGACATATGATGCCACCAAATAACTCCCCGGGCCTTATCTTTCTCCGACCCGACTCACCCTAGAGGCTATAATAGGATTCTCTGGTTAGGCTAAAATCAGTGGAATCTGCTTCGCATTGGGCACCCATAGCAGACATTTATCATTGGCCCCAGTGCGTTGCTCAACATCAACAGTAGCCTAAGTGTCAATGTTCTTGTAAGAGAGTGGGATCCAAACGCGCGGGAGGTATTTTCTATCTTTTAACACCCTTTATTACTCTGAACATGGCCTACTAAATTCATTGTGACCGACCTGGAAAGCCGTGAATTTAGTAGGTCATGCTCTGAATTACGCGCATTTGCCGATATAGGCCAAAGTGAAACGTTTTCCGATAGATTTTGTCATTAGAGTGATGGTTTCTGTAATTTTTGCTAATTTGGATTCCGGAACGTTTAACACGGTATAAATTGATGTCTAATTATATAGAAACCGCAAGCTGAAAAGAGAGGCCGAGCACGCACGAAACGAAGATGATGCACGACGACTGTGGCAATACAGTGAGCAACTCACACAATTGGCGGAAAAACTCCCGTCCATCCGTCAAGATGGAATGTCAGCGTAGTCTGTCGTGGAAAAGGCCCCGTCCTGTTATATATTTCTTGTGATTGTGACGCATTGATGCGAAACGGGGCAATGCGGGGACTTGCAGACCTTGTGTAGTGAGGAAGAATCGCTATCGCCGCTGTTAAATTTACAGATCTGTAAATCTGCTGACTACTCAAAGTCCCCATAATACCACCAAAATACTGTTACCGGGTGTAAAGTCCATGGTACGAGTTCCGTGTTTGTCAGCCTTTCTTGTTTTAAAGCTTACTTTTAGCTCTGCGATATATAAGGTTTACATCAGAGTGACTAACTAGGGTTTTTGAAAAACTTTGGTTTACATCATTTCTTTCTATGTTTACATCCTTCGCCACACACCGACACGCGACAGGCAAATGAAGACATAAAATAGCATTAGCCAGAGTGTCGGGCGCCAGAGAAATCTTTAGGCCATTAGGGGGTATAGGCCTACAGTATATTTAGTGGCTAACTATCTTTCGGTCAACAAATAGAAATACGCATAGGAATATTGTATACGACGACGACAAAGTGTAAACAGAAGGCCTATAGTGAGAGTATGTATATAGGCCTACCCTACGAGTTAATTTGATTTCATCTCAGCAAGGTCTACTCGATAGTATACCCCATTTATTCGCGGCTCAAATACGTCGAAACCTTTTAATAAGCCTACTTCTGACAGCATGGGGAAATCTAAAAGTGTAAGAAATGGCTGGGTGGATCCGGCTATCAAAATGAATGGCAAAACTGTACTAATAACGGGCGCAAACACTGGGATTGGATTGGAGACCGCGTTGGATTTGGCTACTCGAGGCGCTAGAGTAATATTGGCTTGCAGAAACTTGGAAAAGGCTGAAGATGCACGATACAAGGTACGTTACGTGGTGTAATGATAAACAGATTAGATTAAAAGTTGAAGCGATCGCTGTAATTAGTGAGCGCAAGGCTAAACCGAAAATGGCTGAAAACGTCATTTGAGCGAAGCAGCAGCGATTGCGGGGTATGTTCAGTGTGGCGGGGTAATCGTGTGCCCCGCATCTACCATATAGGCCTATTGCAAATCTTGAAAAAATTTCAGATCACGCAAACAACCGGACAAACAGATGTCGTAGTGAAAAAGTTGGATCTGGCGTCATTTGCTTCCATCAAAAATTTAACAGAAGATATTAATAATAGCGAGGAGAGACTTGATATCCTCATAAACAACGCTGGTGTGATTTAGCAATTTAGCAGTATGCCTAGGCCTATATATCTTATCGCAACATTTTAGAGTTACTGCTTTTATAGGTTTGCTAATGGACTCGTACAGAGAAACCAGTGACGGTTACGAAATGAGCTTCGGAGTCAATCACCTTGGTCATTTTCTACTGACTAAC
Source organism: Botrylloides violaceus (assembly GCA_030412335.1). Lineage (NCBI taxonomy): Eukaryota > Metazoa > Chordata > Ascidiacea > Stolidobranchia > Styelidae > Botrylloides > Botrylloides violaceus. The sequence continues at coordinate 29,611 of JASFYC010000567.1, read as the reverse complement.
TTGCTCTTAGATTTGCTAAAAGTAAGCCCAGATTCCTGATGGGAGTCCAGATATATTAGCCTACGCAGCGTGCAATTTTCTTAGCTCCTATATATTTCATTCCACCACGGTTGGAATTTGGACGCATTGAAAATCGATGACCTTGACCTATGCCCTATATGGATAGATAAATTAGTCATTGTCGAAAAGGTAACACGTAACCCAACGATTGGTATATTGTACAGAAAAGTTCGCCGAGTCGGATCGTTACCGTTTCGTCGTCCGCCCATGAAATAGGGCGGATTAATTGGAACGACCTCAACTTAAGAAAAGACTACAACGGATTGACAGCATACGGCCAAAGCAAATTAATGAACATTCTCTTCACTCGACAATTAAGTACGAACCTTCAAGGTGAGTTCGATAAGATAAGTCGAAGTCGAAACGCTTAGCCTACGAGGCCAAATATAGCGCTGATTGCCGCTCATGATTTCATTGGTCGCCGCCATTTGCAGAAAACACAGCCCCCGACATATTTTCTACACTCCAATACACCCCTACAACCTCCTACTGTATGTTATACCTTCGACAGGGTTTGGAGTAACCGCGAACTGCCTACACCCTGGAATAGTACAAACAGAAGTTTTCAGAGAGGTCGACGGATGCTGCCAATTCGGCTGTTTCGGCTGTATAATGTATAGTGTGACACAAGTCTGTAAATGCAAAGTGGTAACTCCGGATAAGGGAGCCCAGACTTCCATATACTGCGCCGTCGCTCCAGAGATTGAAACCACGTCCGGGAAATATTTTTAGTAAGTAGCAAACTAGGTATCGTTCCCGGAATTGCAACGCTACCGCCGTAGGCCTATTCCAAGTTTGTTTAGTCCTGAGAAGTAGAAAAATGCGAAAACAAGAGCTTCCGCTGTCCGCTCGAATGAGATATCAGAATCACTAGTGTGTCGTAATTCTTATACAGCCCATGGTCTACTAAATGGCCATGTACAGACACAGCCCAAAGAACAAATTGATGAATTACATACAATGCTCGATGCTCCATTTTGCCCAACCTTTTCAAGGCAAGTCCAAATCTTTGTTTATGCCTTATAATACGGTTCAGCTCAAACAATTGATGCTATTTAACCCGTGATCCGTTACTCTATGCGTGTTAACAGGCCCATTAATATTCTCTTTTAGCAACTGTGCTGTAGCCAAAGTAACGCGAGCTGCTAAGAATGATGAAGCCGCTGAAAGATTGTGGAGGATCAGTTGTGAATACGTGGGAATACCGGTTAACTCAACCTCTACGACAAACTGAATAACATATTTTCATGATTTCATACCCAACATTTTTTTCAATGGCAAGAAGAGTTACAGGGTACATGGGAGTCAATAGTGACGATATGGTAAGAATGTTTCAATGAATGTTCATAAATGTGACAAAATAAAGTATATATATATATATATGCATATAACTCAGTTACCACTAACCGCATACAATAAATACCAAGCAAAAATCGGAAGCCGTTACGATTGACGTTAGGTTAGTGTCAGGCTTTCGGAAAGATTTCCGGCGAAAACAAATACTAAGGAACCAAGGTAAACGGGCGGTAATAGTAAAAAGAAAACGAGAGCGTAGGATAATGCAATCGTATCAACCCAAGAAGATGCGCAATTGTGCACCGAGGATCGGTGACTTTACACGGCCATTATTGCCGTAAACTTATCAGTGAGAACTATAGACGGGCGATGAGCACATTATTGTAAAAAAACGTGGCACGACGATTCGCAAATTCACAGACTTATCATTCAGATATTGTCATGGAATCAACATTTTGCACCAGGCATTCTTTTGCCCACACATTCACCAGCGGTTCATTTTGCTACGTTACGTACTGAAGAAGCCCAGAAGATCTTATGGAAATAGGCGTTCGTAGAGTTAAGTCAGGGTTTGGTTATATCATGATTGTGACACGTAAAGAACGGGTGTAGGATTAAGGCCTAATGTGCCTATTGAAATATTTCGCGGAATGTTGCAAATATTTTCTCTATGATTTTCTTGTCAAAATCCAATATCTGCTGCTCATTTTCATTATCCAGTTGCTCTTCACCCAGAATACGAGTAAGACTTTGAGCAATATCAAAACTACGATGTCGATTCTCACTGTAATCCGAGTTTGTTAGAATGTTGAGCAGCAAATCGAGATATTCTGTGCGTATCTAAAAATAGCAATGTCGTTCACGCTGCAAAGCAGTGATGAAAAGGAGCTGAAATTTCTGTAGATTCCATTTCCTGCGTCATGACGTGACGAAGCCGTCGACGGCAATACAAATGCGTAAGCACATGGCATTCAGTTTCCAGTGGAATCACAGTTAGTAGCCTAACCCCTAACAATCAGACATCACATCCCTCAAATTGTAATGAAAAAGTAGAGTCGGCAAGTCCGGCTCGGCTCTGCTCTGCCCGGTTACCGCCTTTCATGTCACGCAAACAGCTCACTTTTAATATTAAATATGTCGTTCGCTAGTGAGATTCGATGTTGTTGACAGTTAGAATAGGCAAATGAATCGACTAGCAAGCAATCGCAAACCGAGAGCCACCTACTGTGATCAGTTGAAATGATGGTGATAAATGTGACGTCATTTATGTGCGGATAACATAGGGCGAATAACAAGACTGTAAACAACCAAGAAAAAGGACTATGATCGACTTCATAAGGCCTCAGTAATAGATTATAAATATTTTGTGGAATGCTTTGCAACGTTTTTAGTCTTTACATAGCATCTACAACTTTAAATATCAGGCTGAATATCCAAGTTACCTTATTTCCTGAAGGAAGATCTGTGAGATTCCTTGCCACAATGTCAAGAAGGACATTCATGTCGTTTGTATATAAAAACATCGATGTACACCGTTGAGAGTATATGTCTTGTAGAAATTTGATAACTGATGGTGGTGGTCGTCCAGAATCATTTACGACCCAGTGCTCTTCCATTATGACAGGATCATCTTTAAATACAAAAAGGAGGATTAATCAATCACAATCAAATGGTCGGTCATGTAAATTTCATACATACCACCCCTATTAATTAGTATCATTATTTTTTCTCCGAGAAGGGTGCAGGTTTCACGCTCTGCAACTACTTCCATGACAATGTTGTCTGATGGTACTAAAGACAAAGCGGTAATAACCGTTGTAGTAAGTATTGAAGATTTTACACACCTAGCATTTAGTAACTATCAATGTAGGTCTGTTAGGCTGCCAGGACATACTGTACAGCACCATCCATGATTGGGTAGGCCTACTCTTGGCGAATTTAGTCAAGGATTTCATGTCAAAGGATATATATCCGTGAACGCAATGGCAATATCATAATACTGCACTACAATGACAAGAGAGGCTGCACCCAAAACAATTTTAAAGTGCCAACTTACCTAGAAAATGCAGATTGAATGACAATAAAACATTGACAAACATCCCAACGACTTGATCATCATGCTCAGAAAGCTCCACCTCACCTTCTATATATTGAATGAGATACTGCACAAAAGACTTATTCAGTCTATCTGGAATTGGAAATAGAAAAAAACCCTGGGATAATTATAAAATTTTTCATCGAGACTTGCAGAAAGTACAACTTTTGGACGGGCGCGATTATATCATATCATGGATAAATCCAATAGATCCAATTAATGAAAAACCCTAATTTAGAAGTAAGTCGATAAATCCAGTGACTTTTATGCATGTCGAATAAAGACCATGACATTTGTCTATCATCTATCTTGTCCTATCACAATACAAATTAGATTTAGAAACTGGACATGAAGATATCATACCATAATGGCCAAACGGTAGAGGTTCTGCTGTTGAAAAAAGCATACTCATGACTAAAGCAGAGTAGCAAGTTCTTTGTGTATCTAGAACAGATGAAAGGTCAGAGGTCAGCAAATATTGATTTTGCAAAGCCAAGTTCCATTCAAATCAGTGACACCAATAAATAACATTCAACTTGACATAAATTAAGCCTAATCCCTAGTGATTAGGCACAGCACCATCCCTGCTGTTACCTAGCAATCATAGAAGGCAGAAGATGGGCATGCTATTAAATACCAAGCTATTTAATTGAAGATATACTATAGTCCAAATATAATCCCTGCAGATTATATCGATTGACATCCAAAGTACACCTTACCTTCTGTATGTGACATCAAATCCATTGAAAGTTCCAACGGAAGAACGGTTACCAATAATGTAGACACAATAGACTTGGATAAGGAACACATCACGCCAAAAATCTGCAGTATGATTAATCGAAGAGCAATTCTTGTTTCCATCTGATGATACTCCACAAGTGAATGAATAGGAAGGTAATGGTCCCGTGATAGTGCAAAAATACTATGTTCGCCTTCTAGAGTAGTCTGCAGAGCAAATTGTGACGGTTAGACCCTACTGTAATTTCACTTTGAAGTTACATGATATGTGCAATTGTGCATGTTTGTTGATTATCATCCAGCCATACCAGCTCTGATAAAATCTCGTTGAGTATTTCTGCGATTTTATCTTCATCATCCTCAATGGCCCAATTTCTTTGCTGCGCGTCATCCTTGATTTCACGGATATTTTCAAGTGCAAGAGCTAGTTTATCAGATTTTCCATCAGTCTAAAAAAAAAAAATGAAAATCAGAATGTGAATGCGAGGCAACTGATGTTTCTCACTTCTTTCTCTGGAATGGTATTCATAATATTCTCAAAAAGTTGGTGCATAGCAGGAAAAGTATTTTCCAAAATCCCAAAAATCGATTGTAATGCAGTGCTGTGTATCAAGAAAACTGGCATAAAATATACAGAAGTTCAATTAAAAATGTCACACTTACCGGCATTTTGTCTCATCTGAATTCAGTGACTTTTCAAGTACTGAAAGTAAATTAGACCCAATATCTTCAGGAACCTCATAGGAGATTGTATGTTGCTGTTGATTCGTTGACTCGGCCAACGAGTCGCATACTGTTGAAGGAACTTTGACCTTGTCTGCGTCACAGTCCAAATTCAAATTTCCAATCCGTGTTTCACATGACTTCACTGTAAAGTCAGTACTGGTACTTCTTTGTGGGACAGGTGGAGGACTGTCACAAGCAGAAACTGCAGAACCTGTTATATAGACCATAATCGCGCTGTGATAAATAAAGTGCAATCTCAGTCATGCTTGAAATCGGTCCATACCTAATACAAACACTCTTATTAATATCTGAAAAGGTTTATGTTATGTGAATGTTAGAATGCAGCTTACTCGAATACTCCATTCTTGATTCAATATTTGGTGGAAGTGGGGCTTTCCTCTTAGATGAGCCTTGCCGAGACTTCTTGGCTGCATTTGTCAGCACTTCTTTATGAGACAGTAGTTTCCTAGAAAAAAGAATGCTGTTCTATCATCAAGGTCCAATAAAAGCTTTTAGGTGTGTATGCACGAGTTCAAGAGATATATAAATGCGTTTTTAAATACGCTACATTTGGTATGCATTGGTGCAGATTGTGGCTGAAATCCTGCATTGTTTTTCTTCAAAATGATACATACTTTAGAATTGCTTGCTGTTGAGGCTGAAGACTTCCTGGCGGTGTGGAGGCAAGGATTTCTTCTATAGCATTATTCACTGAGCGTAGAGCAAGATTTGAATCATCCTAGAAAACACAAAATCAGATGAATTGATGAAATATAAAAACCAAAAAACACGTCACACCAAATTATCACAGTTAGGTTTAAGTTTATCAATTCAATCAATCTACAACTCTATATTCTGCCGAATATTCATTGATTGACCGCGATTTTGATCAAAAAAAAAACTGATATGAATATAAATACCTTTTCTTTGTCGACGTAATTTTTCGGCACATATCCAACCTTTCCTTGTCCATTAGACGCAAGCCACCACCCCTCGTTAACGTCTTCAAGAACGCACAACGACTCTCCTTGGGCGAATGACAAAACATGATCTGCCGTAGCTTTATATGTATGACTTGCTTTGTACATCGCCGCGGACATCCGATTGCGATTGAATGCATGAAGACCCCTTCCCTCACTACAACGCTGCCGCTGCGGCTTACCGATTGATTGAGTGCGGAGTCCGGAGAGCGAGGAGGGTTGGTGCGATTTACCTGACATATAGGTATTTTCGTGACATATACGTTCCTGACATATACGTTTCTCCTGACATATAGGGAGTATGACATATAGGTAGCATGACAAATAAGTAGTTGCCTGACATATACGTAGTCCTCCGACCTGACATATAAGTAGCATGACATATAGGTAGCATGACTAATAGGTTGCTGACGCGTGACATATACGTTCTCCTCCGGCGTCTCATGTAGGCTCAGTTAATATACAAATGTCTTATGGAAACTTCTCTCCTAGTATGGTGAACATCGTAAGTTTACCGACCCCACAAATGTTGTCCCCAAAACACTCTACCCCTCCCCATAAGCTGATGGAAGAATTTATTGTAGTGATATTTGCCTTATGCTCGCTATTGCTATTTAGTAGTGCAACGCAGTAGTTTAGTTATCTATAGCCTACTAGCACGTGCTCTGCGACTCTGCGTCGTTATTATTGTTGACTGACTGTCGAGCTATGGAATAAAGTACCGCTCATATAAGAAAGCAATATTATTACATGGTGGCAGCAATACTATTATATTTATCCGGTAATCTGAACCTGTCATGGGGAGACCCTATAGACAAGTCAACTTCGATCCGAATTTAGTGAAAATGCCAATGCCTCGTCAGTGGTCAATGTTCTTAAAGTAGCACCCGAGCTTGTTGGGCCAGTTGATATACTCATCAGGTATCGCAGGTGCCGCAGTTCCTGGTGTATACCAGTGATAGTGGATATACTCAGGTAACGCAGGTATCCCAATGTTACCGCTTGTGTCGTGTACAGTATATATATTCCGGAATGAATATATACGCGACATCAACTGTCGTATCTAGGACACTCGGACATGCCCTAAATTCTCTGAGAGTATTATCCATTATAGTGGGTTATTATTATTATTATTATAAAGAAGATTTCAAGCTATGCGAAGATAATTCGCTGACGTAATTCGGCATTACCAATATTGTTTCATCGTACGAACGTGTTATCAAAGTGACTTGGAATATTGATTCAATATAACAGGGGTGTCCAAACTATTAGCCCGAAGCAAATTCTGAAAATATAGTTGAATACGGCCCGCACATGGCGCTTGAGCTCAACTCTGTTGCACTTCTTAGTTTTAACACTACATGGAGCCAGTAACGGAAAAGGTGCTTCTCCACTAAACAAAATTAAGCAAAGAAAATCATTTACCACGAGTAGGGATGCACAATACAGAATTTCGAAATAGTATTTAGAAATACACACAGTAATCATGTGTCAATATGTCACCTCTAGTAAGTATCCCAAGCCTAAAATTGCAACGCAAACAGTACTCACAGCGAATCTATTCATCTCCACATACTTTTATTGAAGTTATTGAAGTTGACGTGCGATATCTTTTACCTTCGGTCTTCCACAGAGATTGTATTGCCAGAGCTGATAGCAATCCGCACAATGCTTTCTTGTATGCCCGATCCCTGCTACAACGCTCGCTTATGGACCGGGTAGATAATGCATTCGACAATATGGACGTCGTTGTACGGAGCCCAAATATTTAATGCGACGGCCTGAATTATGGTTCTTTTGTGTGGCGCAATACAGAAAGTATAACCATTAAAGCATTCCCCGATGAGCTACGGCGTAGACTGACGTGTAGACAATGCAGTATGCGAACATGTAAGTTCATCTAAATTGTGAAACGATGTTTGCGCTTGAAAATATTTATTCTTGTAGTGTGATATAAGAACGACTCCAAGACATTTTTTTATAACTCGCCTTTTAGCACTGTTCATCATTTGTGGAAGGGGTTGTAAAAGCCATCAGGTTGATGAACTGAAATGAAAGCACATACTCCGAGTTCCTACAAATTAGTACACAGTCGGATTGTATAATAATATCATACGCTAGTAGAGAATTAGAAATTTATCATTTCAGCCTGGCCCGATCTCTATTAAAAAGTTATTTCGTGAAATTGTGAATTGAAGAAGTTGGCCTATATAACTGACTATTCATTTCGCCAAATATGGGAATAGCCGAACATCGCAGAGACACATTGAGTAGTCTTTTGCGCAGCAACTCTTTCGTTTTATGGTTACCGATAACGAATCATCGCGTTGATTACTATAGTCGAGTGTACACGACCATTAATTGGAAGCTAACAACTGGCATTTCGGATGAGGATTGTGAAATACATTACCGTCTAGAAAAGGCATACCTTAACACTTTTGGTGGATACAGAAACGATAACAGCAATAAATTCTATACATTGCCCATTTAGTCTTATGTATGATGGTGATATAGTTGTTCATGCAATTCGTTTGTGCCTCCACAGTACCTTCAAGAAAGAATTTATTTGAGCCGATGAATAGATTCGTGGATAGTGTAACGATGATTATGCATAGGCTTCTTCAACTGACGAAGAAGCGGAGCTCCGAAAATTTGTAAATGTAATTAACATTAAATCTGTGGTGAGTAATGAATACGTCCATACTTGAATACTATACTATAAGCCTGTATAGATCTATATATAGCTCTCTTAAATAAATGTCAGGTAATTAAACGTACACTACCAGCACTTGATTCTACTGTACACACTACGAGCCTTTGATTCTACTGCCGTATATACGTGCGCTAGTGTCTCATTTTTAAGCCAAGCCAAGTCATTCCCGGCCATTAGCAATAAATTATGTCATACACTTATACATATAGTAGACCTACTGTTGTTTAATTAAGATATTCTCCTCACCTGCATTTTCAAAGCAGTTATGCATACCACGAACATTTCTGCAATATGTATAGTTATCGCATCTGCCGCCACATTGATCTAACATCACATGAACGAAAATTGCTGTGTCTGCAAAGGAAACACCAGACGAGTTCGAAAACGTACTTGATCAATTGACGATCTCAAGTAAGATAGGCCTACTCACCATCTACTAGGTCCGGAACCGATTTGTCGTAATAACGATAATCATTTGCATTTGCCACTGCTACCAAGAGCAAAAATACTTTCAATGATTCCATGCTCGAATTCTCCACAGGCTTTTATTTCAGTCTTCATCTGACAATCATCCACCATTTTATGGAAGTCTATTCACTTTATGCGCCTTATATAGACCTATATATCACATCATAGAATCCGTCTACCGGTATTTATTTCAAGAGTTCTAATTTACGACGTACAAGTGGCAATTTGGCATTTAGAATGACAGACAGTCCTTCATCTTGCAGTTACAAGCTAGTTGTGGAACTGCTACGTTTATCTTCTAAAAGCGACCAGCTGAGAGTCTGGGACATATATGCTTATCCTCCAAAGTATTAGAGAGTAGTCCGTTCCATAAGCGCAATGATAACGAGAGACATGGGCGCCATTTTGTGTCTAAATCTGCGACACCGCTCCATGGAGGTATACGGGAAATCGCGTATAGCCATGATATAAATGCATTTCAGGGCCGGTTCAAGAAGTAATTCCCTTGATTATATATCAATTTTACATTAACGAGAATACGGAGCGACTATCTGCACCATTGCATATATATATATATATTACAAAAGCTGATTTATGTCAATGCGGCGACCATGCAGCAAAATTAGTAGGCTACTGTAGCCTACTCTCTTACAAGTAATTTCTCCGCCAATATAGCTGTGGTGATACGGACGCGGTTCTAATTATGTTTCGCGCTCCTAATCCCGTAATTACTAATTATTACTGCCTTCTTCGCTATAAGAGCTTGGTCGTTTTCACTACACGCTAGTCTTGCTTTATTGTCTGTTCCTGTTTGCAATTCTATCGCTATAGTCGCCTTTCAGTTAATAAAAGCCTTGGCAACATGGCACAAAAAGATCATCTCAATAGCATCAAAAATTCGGCATCTAGCCACTTTCCTTCAAAATTCGAATGTACAATGTGCAATTCTCCATAAGCCTAATGCACATCGAAACATTTAATATATTTTGTGATATATGTGATTAGTAGGCCTAATCATCATTGATTGGTTTGTCTCCTTGCTCCTATATAAGCACGCTTGCGTGCCGCAATCAATCGGTCGCTTTTTCTGCATCGTACAATAAAGACTCTCCCATTTTACCTGCACGTGTCGTACTTACGAGGTGCGCCTCCTACAAGCGGTATTCGATATATTACATGGCGCTGCGAGCATTGAACGAAAGAGAAGGGAACGCACAGAGAATGCCGCCGAATATTGAATGGTCGTTGAAAAAGGTACTTGTGAAACAAGATTTGGATCTCACCATACATACGGGTGAAGAATTCCTAACATGGAAACGTCAATTCAAAAACTTCGCACGAGAGGCAGGAGTGTCTGCTGAAGGCATTAACTGGGAAGCCAAATGGGCCGCGTTTGAGGCGTGTGTCACGCAAAATTCATTCCAAAAAATTGAAGCTTTGCTAATGCAACTCGCCCCCGACAATAGAGAAAATATCGATGAGATTTTAAAAGCCGTTACAAGTATTGCAGATGCCGCTGAGAATGTGTAGACTAGACGCCAAAAATTCGAGGAGTGCAGGCAGAAAGCCGGTCAAACCTTTCAGCAATATTACGCTGAAATTGTGAGTCTAATATCGTCATGCAAATTTGACGAACCACCACGAACTGAACTGGGTAAGATGTTATTTGAAGAATACCATGACGTGTTTGAATCACAACCAGCCATGAAAGGTGAGAAATTCAAAATTAACATCTCTCATGAGGCGGTACCATGCTGCGTAAGAACTGCAAGAAGAGTGCCATTAGCATTCCAAAAACCCTTGGAAAAGGAACTGGAGCTATTATTGAAGGAAGGCATCATTTCCACTGTCACCGAGCCAACGGAGTGGGTCAATCCTATCGTGGTCGAGCCGAAAAAGGATGTGAATGGCAAGTTCAACGGAAAGGTAAGACTATGCGTTGATTTCCGCCAATTGAACAAATATTGCCGTAGAGAAATATACACCTCGCCAAGCATTTTGGAAACCATACAAGAAATACAGTCGAATGATGGAAAACTTTTCTCCATGTTTGATGCGTGGAAAGGTTACCATCAAATTCAATTGGACGAGGCAAGTAAAAATCTTACGACATTTATCACGCCGTTTGGTCGTTACCGATACGAAAGGGCTCCGTATGGCATTAACTCAATTAGCGAACATTACAATCGTCGAATGACGGAGGAATTAAGCGGATTAAAAAATCTTAAGAAAGTCGTTGATGACAATTTGATTTACTCGAGGGACAACATAAATGAGCACGTGTCGCTCGTCCGTGCGTTCCTACAACGATGTAGGGAACGAGGAATCCGTTTAAATCGAGAGAAATCGGTCTTTGCGCAAAGCAAGATTGACTTTGCGGGGGTCACACTCGATAGGGAAGGCTCAGGAGAAAATCTTGAGGGCTATTCGCGAGTTTAAGATACCTGAGACATTGACTGATCTCAGATCGTTTCATGGGATGGCTAACCAATTAGCCCCCTTTAACCGAGACTTGGCAACAGCGATAGAACCGCTGCGGCCCTTATTAAAGAAATGTGATAAATTTGACATGAATGAATTGCACAGGAAAGCATTTATCGAGGCGAAGGAGATATTGGTGAGTGAGCGCGTGATTGCTTACTACACACCAGGCGCCCCGATGCAACTCTACACAGACGCGAGCGTGAAGAACGGGTTAGGATTCCACCTCAAGCAGAAGCAGGAAGACGGAGCATGGAAAGTGATACAAACAGGCTCTAGGTCATTGCAACAGGCGGAAACCCGATATGCTCCGATAGAGTTGGAATTGCTTGCAATCGTATATGCCGTCAAAAAATGCAGAATATTTTTGTCAGGCACTGAATTCAAGGTCTTCACTGACCACAGACCGCTAGTCACAATTTGCAACAAAAGAAGACTAGACGAAGTTGACAATGTAAGAATTTTGCGATCATTAATCAAATTGATGGATTTCAATTTTATAGTGGAATACATTCCTGGATCTCAGAACCAAGCAGCAGATGCATTCTCGAGACACGTACCTGTCGACTCTCCTAGCAGAGAAGATGAACAGAATTGTGACATGGGGAAATTTCACTTGAGCACTCTATCGCAACGCAAAACAGAGGCATTGAAGGGTCAAAAGCCAGGGCTAGATTGATAGTCTATTGGCTGAATATAAACAATGACATTGAGATGTCGTGTAGAATCTGTCCAGAATTTATAAAGGATCGCCCGAGCATCCCTAGGGAATCGCTAAAGCACCTCCCAATACCGAACTATGCGTTTGAGTTCATATCAGCAGATTGGTTTGATCTCAACAATGCTAAATTTCTTGTGATAGTTGACTCAGGCCTATTTGAGGTAAAAGGCCCTGTATAAAACCCAGATGCCCCCACAGTTATAAGATAACTGCGGGAAGGGTTTATAAACGGCGCAGTCTGTGACTACTTTTGGAGTGATGGAGGACCACTATTTGGTTCGAAGGAATTGAATGATATTTCTTCAGAGATGGGGAGTGAAGTGGTCACCATCATCACCGTGGTGTCCACAAGGAAATTCCATTGCAGAATCAGCAGTGAAGTGGGCAAAAAATCTATTACGGAAATGCTGAAAGAATGATAGAAATGAACCCCTAAAAGCCACAGATGCTTGGAACAGTAAGGAGTCTTACAGTGGAAAAACACGCCTCACAAGAATACGGGATTATCGCCAGCAATGATGTTGTATGGACACTCAGTGCAGGATATTATACCGTGCCACAAAAGAGCATTGAAGCGGAGCTGGCACGACGAAAGATTGAGAATGGATAGAGATATTGCCAGACAAAAAAAAATTGCCGAAAAATAATATAATAAATTTGCTAAGTATTTGCCGCGATTACATACTGGTGATTTTGTTTGTATTCAGAACGCCGTGACAAAAAGATGGGATCGGTGTGGGAAGATAATGGAGTGTTACTATCGAGAAAGAAGATATCTCATACGCTTAGCATCCGGCTTGTTGATAAAGGACAACCGAAGGCATTTGAAGAAACTTGTAAAAGATGAGAAGTTGGAAAGCGAATGCGCGCCACCCAGCGACATTGAAGATGTTATCACACAAAACAAGCCACCTACATGCTTTGATGACGTAGCACCAAATACGATGGATGCGTCGGACAATCCGCGTGCCATCACTGAAGAAGAAATCTGTTGTCCAAGACGATCTGTAAGGACCAGAAGGGCTCCGAAATATTTGGATGATTTCGTGACTGGATGAGCGAAGATCGTAGCGAAAGGGGATGTGATATATGTGGTTAGTAGGCCTAATCATCATTGATTGGTTTGTCTCCTTGCTCCTATATAAGCACGGTTACGTGCCGCAATCAATCAGTCGCTTTTTCTGCATCGTACAATAAAGACTCTCCCATTTTACCTGCACGTGTCGTACTTACGAGGTGCGCCTCCTACAAGCGGTATTCGATATATTATATATTTGATTATGTTGCAACACATTTCCCAGCATATTGGTCCTTCGACATACATCTGTTGGAGTTCATGGACGATCCATTGCCGTCTTCTACCTGAGGGGCGAGGATCAACTGGAAAATGGTGTATATAATAACTTCACACATTCTTCGGCTCAGTCTCCGTCCTCTCCCTCTTTATAATTGCTTGAAGTACAATTTACGGCCGAACATCCCATCCATTACTATGAATAATCACTTGCAATAGTAGCCTCTATAGGTAACCCTGCTGCGCATTTCGGATCAGTAGGCTATGACAGCTGTTTTTCAAATTTATACAGCTTCTACGCTCCAGTCTAGTACCGGTATCATCCAAGTTCCATTTATCTCAATTGGCACAAATTTTCAACTTCCAGCTTTTTAATATACAATAATATTTCGGCAGGACACCAAATCGTTCCATAAGCCCACAGCATAACCGCGGACGAATTTAGACACAATATTGGCGGCGACTACGCGAGAGAGAACGGAAGACTTGTGTTTTTGAGAGACTTTGCCTGCGACGACTTAGTGTCGACAACTAGCGGATGAATTTTTGAAGTCATTTATTATATTGCAGTGATGAATGATTTGACTTTAACAACGATTGATGTTGTATTAGAACCAAATGAAGTATTGAACAATACGTAGATCGTCAATAGAATTCCGTAATGTAAGTATTGCAGAGAGCATGTACCTTTTTCCTGCCAAGCTTCATGCAATTTAGGCCTATATATATACATACAATGAGTAAATCTCTCGGCAGTCGATAACATAGTATATCTCCCATTGGTTTCTATGGACCGCAGTGTGATTGCTGTATCGCTAAGATTGGGTTGTGATTGTTCTATTTATCCAATGGTGCTAAGTGTGAGAGAGTGATAGCAAATGGGGCCATGTTCTTGAACTTTCCTAGCAGCCCGACCGAAGCTGAATTAACCTGGTCGGTTGGAATTGAGATTGGTCCTATTCCCACGATAGCATACGTGATAATGCTACCCATATTATGAATTGCTAAATTTATTGGTAAGTTTAATGTATAGAGCGTGGTAATGGCGTGACTTCGATTGCCGAGGTGAGAGTTACATGCAAGCTGTAACGACCTAAAGTAGGCTTTATTATACTTATTCACGGAATCTGAAAACAATTGATTACAAACCGAACACCAACGCTACACCGCACGCGGTCGAACACAAATGACTAAGAGATACACTGAAACCACACCTTAGCAGATAGACAAGGGAAAAGCAATTAATTAGCAATTTAGGAGAGACAAAACCAAGGATCGCATTCGTCAAATACTTGGTCAAAGTATACCACACAAGCTTAACTTTATACATTGAAACGTAATAGTAAAGTTCCTTTACACTCTCTCAGACAGTTTCGTAGGTAAGTTCGAAGGATGTTGTGTGTGAGGATACGCTCGTCTCGTCAAAAGCTTCATTTGTGATAACATTCACGTTTTCGGCCTGAGTTTGGTCTGTATCGCTGATGAAACATCTGAAAATGCAAATCAGTTGAAGCGTCGTCGTCGCTATGACATAAGTGATGGACGTTGCGAGATCTTTACCTGGCCCTAGGCTTGAGATTTATCACAACAGCAGAGTACAGCAGAGTTTTGAGTCCGATTAACAAAAAACACGGCGACAACAACTTAATACAAGGAGACTGAATTACACAAGGCTCTTGGACTGTCCCATAACACCACACACACAGTGAACACGTTCTGACAAGAAGTCTGTTTCAGACTCGACGTCATAAACCACGTGATCCTATGCTATGATCAATCAAGTGGAACATTAAGTATCACAGAACATGAAATGTCAGAATCAACTTAAAACTGAATTAATCACTTTTAACACTCCTTCTATTATGACATTTCTGTTATAATTTTGGTATCACAGTCATTCCAATCCTCCGCCTCAAATCACAGAAAATCTGTTTTCTCAAAGGCTTCGTAAAGATATCTGCCAGTTGATCATCCGTTGGAGTGTATTCAATCTTTATTTTGTTAGAATTCAATTCGTCCTTTATATATCCCAGTTTAATTGACATATGCTTCAACAATTTCTGACTTGTTTGATTATGGCACATTGCTATGACACTTTGGTTGTCTTCATGAATGATAATGACCTTCTCCATATTTCTCCCTAAATCTTCAAGCAAGAAACGAATCCATGCAGTTTCTTTTATAGCAAGGTTCAAGGCTATGAGCTCAGCTTCTGAAGTGGACTGAGCCGTTACCGTCTGCTTCTTTGATTTCCATGAAATAGGAGCACCATTTCTCAAAATGACAAATCCAGAAGTAGATTTTCTGTCATCTTTGTCACCAGCAAAATCAGCATCAGCAAACACAGTCACTGTATTATTTTCACAAGTGTACTTAATTCCATAGTTGAATGTTCCACGGAGATAACGTAATAAATGCTTTATCATTTTCCAATGATACATTGTTGGTTCACTAGAGTATCTGCCTAATTTGGCAACAGCAAATGCAATGTCAGGTCTGGTATACATCGCCAGATATAGCAAGCTTCCAACAGCAGCTTGATACAGCGTTTTATCACATCTCGTATCATTCGGTGTTGCTTTGCTTAACACAGCTCCTGGATCCATAGGAGTAGATACTGGACGACATTCAGACATCCCAAATTTCTCAAGTATTGATTCAGCATAACTGTCTTGACCGATCCATGTAAATTCATTTCTTTGTATGACACGTATACCAAGAAAATGATGAAGTCTTCCCATATCTTTCACATCAAAGACATCTTGAAATTTTACTTTTATCTCAGATATTGCCTTCTCTGATTTACAAGCTAACAACAAATCATCGACATATATCGCTACATAAATTTGGTCACCTTTTATATCTCCAGCATAAATGCACGGTTCAGAATCAGTCTGTTCAAATCCCATTTGCAATAATTGTTCATGAAGGGCTTGGTTCCAGCAACGATTTGACTGTTTTAGTCCATAGATTGACTTGTTGAGCAAACACACCATGTTCTCCTTTCCATTCTCAACAAAGCCTTCAGGTTGTCTCATGTAGACTGTCTCAGTCAGTTTACCATGCAGAAAAGCAGTTTTCACATCCATTTGATGAATAATCATTTTTTCTTCAACAGCCAAGGTAATAAAAGTTCGAAATGCAGTTGCATGTACCACAGGGGCAAAGGTTTCTTCATAATCACGACCATATTTTTGAGTATTTCCTAGAGCAACAAGTCTTGCTTTAGCACGAGTAATTTTTCCATTTTCATCATACTTGTACTTAAGAACCCATTTGGATCCGAGTATTTTAGCATTGACAGGAGGTTCAACCAACTCCCAAACATTCAAATCTTTCATTGATTTCAACTCTTCATTTACAGCTTCTTTCCACATAATGGCATGCTCAGAGTTGAACGCTTCTGTGATACTTTTCGGTTCATTTAGAATCACACCAGTGGCAGGCAAAGCATAAGATAACAACACATTTTCTTCAGTTTGCCGAAATTCTTCATCATATGTTAGTCTGCTTGGGCATTGACCAGCACTCAAGCGATTACTTCGCCTTACTCCTAAATTTACATCATCTGTTACATTTTCTGCATTTGACTGCGCATCTTCCGATGTTTCCTGTTCATCGCAATCAAAATCAGGATAAATGAAGCTAGACGCAGGGCATTTTTCTTTTAACTCAACTTCTCCTTCTTGTCCAAGACTTGCTTCATCAAAACGAACATGTCTTCGTATCAACAATAATTTTTTCGTATTGCTCCAAAGTCTATATCCCTTGGATTGATTGTCATATCCAACAAGAATACAAATCTCCGCTTTTGGTCCAAGTTTTCCATTTCTTTCATTTTTCGACAGATGTGAGTAGGCTTTACAGCCTAACACGCGGAGATGTCGGACATTAGGTTTAGTACCATAATACAATTCAAAAGGTGTTTTCTTATCAAGAGCTACTGTCGGACTTCGATTTTTCAAGTAAACTGCAGTACATATAGATAAAGCCCACAAGTAACCAGGTACATTAGCACAATACATCATAGCAGATGCTTTCTCACATAAACTTCTATTCAACCTTTCTGCCACGCCGTTCTGGGCTGGACATCTGGGCACTGTCTTCTCATGTCGTATACCTCTATCTTTCAGCCAATTTTCACATTCATAACTCACATATTCGCCACCATTATCGCTTCGTAGACAAATAACTTGTTGACGTCTACTCTTTTCTTGATGTAAAATGAAATGTTTCAGTTCTGCGAACACTTGCGACTTGCATTTAAGAGGAATTACCCATGACATTCTACTGTAGTCATCCGTGACTGTGAGAAAATAACTATTTCCTCCAATCGTTATAGGTTTGATTGGTCCACATACGTCTGTGTGAAGAAATTCCAGACAACGACTTGCACGATAACTCGACTGTTTAGGGAAAGGCAGCTTCGTCGATTTTCCCATAACACACGATTCACAAATCTTCAATTTTGGTGATCCCGTTAACTTCATGTCATTGACCAAGTTGTCATTCAACAATTTCCGTAGATTGTCTTCACCAATGTGGCCAAATCTCTGATGCCACAAATCAGCTGATGCAGCAAAACACATCTCAGTGTTTCTACATTCCTTGTTACCAATGCTATCACTATCATCAGTGACATCATAATGAGAGTCTCTGGAGGAATCAGCTCCTTCTGAAACTGGCATGATTTGAAAGTTGCGCTCAGCGACACACTCTGTATCATTTGCATTAAGTGGCTCATTTTGTATTTCGACTTTATCTTCACTATTCATAGACTGGAACTTACAAGAGTTCAAAACTTCGGACATTACCGGTGCTGCAGCTGTTTGGCCATACATAAAATGGGCGACAGTCTAGCATATACATTCCGTCCGTAACATATCCAGTTCCTATCAAATCATCACTTCGACGATCAAAAATTTCCAGCTTATCAGCGCTGAACACAAATTCGTAAATATCGCCTGCTGTAGCAGCACGTACCGAAAACAGTGTTGACGTTAGGTCAGGCACAAACATAGTATTTCTCATATTGACAACACATGACTTTTGTCCATGGCAATATAGAGCAAGCCTTAGTGTCCCAATTCCTTCAGCTTGAATTATTCTATCATCCCCAACTACAATCTGTGCATTGCAGGGCTTCAAATCAACAAACCATTCCCTGATAGGAGACATGTGACTGGATGCACCACTGTCACATATTACATTGTTTCGATTCAAACTTAGAAAAGCAGTTGAATACATACCAACATATTGAGCAGTTTGACGATGACCACGACCGCGACCACGTTCCCTACTGTTATGTCTTCTTCCTCTTCCACGATTTTCATCAGGTCGTTCTGCATAACCACGAGGTAACCGACAATTGATGCTTATCCCAGTCAGCACAGGTGTGTGGTAACCACGCGGTTTTCGGGTGGTTGCTCAAAGTTGCCCATACATGCTGATGGTATAATCCCGGTATGCCGATGGTGATCCCAAAAGCGGTAAATATGTGGGAGTACCGCATAAATACATGCGGTAGGGAGTTGGTATTTCATGGTTATCCCAATGATGGTGAATGTGTGGGGGATACCGACCGTGGGTTTTTGCTGTATGTGTGTGGTAATCCCAGGAGTGGTAAGAGTGTGGTGGATACCAGTACTTGGAAACGGGGTTATGCGGTATTGAAGTGGGATCCCCGCTAACCCAGACTAAAGACCAAATGTTACCGCTATTATTCCCGATAGTCGGTTTGAGGGTTTTAATTTGGAAACGATGTCTCGACGACCACGACCGAAAAAGAAATGGCATTACAACGCAAATCTTACAGCAAAACAGCGATGAAGCAGGTTTCACAATTCGTATAAACCTACGGATGCACTCGTTATACATCCGATTGACATTAACTGCGCGATTTTGGCCATTTTACCTTGCGACGACGGGAAAGGCCAGCATTTTAAGCTTCAGTCGTTCGCCGCTGACAAAAACGCAGAGTGACCGAGCGCCTTCTGAGAAATCGCCATTATGCGAGAAGCGCGTTTGCTCTCGCCTCTGTTTGTCAGTGATACAAAATGTGTAAAAATGCATTCCCGAGCGCAGCCAATCAGCACCGTTCCCTCGCATATTTCTGTCTGGCGAGACGTCTGACGTCACGCCACTTCGATTTCATTCGCGCGAAGAACACGCGCGCCGTTTGAATTTTTCGAATTGAAAGCGGCTTTGTTGTCGCATTTGAAAAGCGTAGAGTACGGCGACAATGCCTTTACCAAGAAGAACAAAGCGAAGGAGATGTAAGCAGAATTTTGACAGGATAATGGAGGATATTAGATGTAAATGTGCTAAGCGAAAACCGATGCGAAGCGGCAATGGAGTAAGTTCATCAGGGTCTGAGCGAGATGTTTAGCTGGAGGCTTGATGCGCAAGTTGCGACGTGTTTAAATTCTCTTTTAACACCTGCAGATGCAGAATGTATTGGTACTGCAAGCGATGACAGCATCATATCACATGATATCTATTGTTGGTGATATATAATGTCAATTGTTTTGTTTTGATCAGATGAAATCACAGTATTTTTTCTCCACGTTGTGAACCGCTCTAGCTATCATTTCTTCAGCTGCATAGTTCCCATTTTCCTAATGATTGACCAATGCCCTTTCCAACTTATGTTTGCTTTCATTTATTCCGTGCTGTACATATTCTTAGGTCCTATATAAGCAGATTATAATATGGCATACTTTGGATACTGGTATCAGTTTGCTGTTGTTGAATTCGGTGTTGGGTCAGATATAGCGTCTGCTGCTGTTTCACATTCCTGGCTGAACTGGCTGAAGTCTCCTCGTTTCACACAGTGCTACTGGCCACCATAAGTGCTCACCTCAAGTGCATTAAAAGTTATAGTCACTTCCTTTGAAGAAACGCTTCACGACTGGGAGTTGCATAAAGTTCAAGTCTTGGCAAAAACAGGTATATATCTTAGTCTTCCAAAATTGTTCTATAATATATACTTTGAACCCAATAATTTGGGATGGAAAAATTAGTACAGTTGGCTTTTCAGCGGCCAGACATTTACAATCAAATGGTAGGCAAATGCAACCCAGATCAATGATTTTGAGGACTGAGTGAATTAAATAATTTTACAGGTACAAGCTCTCAAAGGGGGGTAATACATCCCAATTCGCCAGAAGGACGATGTTCAGGCTACTGACGTTTGCTTGACGCTGCAATGCAACTTGTTCGAACGTGGAGGAAAAGTTGGCCTGAAAGATATTCATTTTCAAGGCTATTTTTGGTAGGTGCATTTGTGAAAGTCTGGCTTTCAGCTGTATATCTATGATGACGTTGGTGTATCTTTACAGTTGCAACAAGATTGAATGACGACACTAAAAATGTCTCGAAAAATGAGATGGGAGCTGCAGTTAGATGGTGGCTTTCTAATTGACGAGATCGATAAGGTAGATGCCGAAGGGAAACAGCTCCTAACGAGCCGTCAGAAACATCTACAAGCAAATCTGCTGAATCGATCTGATTGGCCTTGCTTGCTGCTTTACTCGCTGAGTACTGTAGGGTAAGCCCTTCAAATTTTGAGAACTTATTCTTATTCAAGGAAGCGTTGTGAGACTTCAATCTACTACATACTAGACTTGATTGATTTGTCATCAATTGTTCCTGGTCTGTAGCAGTAGTTTTCTGGCTAGCTTACCTCATCATACGCATGCATGCATTTTTCGGCGGACATAATTCTCATAAAGTTACATTCAACTTGCAGTGTGCTGGCAGAAAAATTCATATTATGTTGCAATCCTACCACAATGCAGTGGTACGGTACTACGCATTGCGCAGGTTCACATTGTGAACGTGTAAAGCCACACCTTTTGCACAATATGCTTTGTTTATTTTTGTAAATTTGGAATTGTCCCAAATCGTTTTTTCTTCAATGGTAACTAATAGTTGCCATTGTGACTTAACCACTGTTCATGTTATAAGAAAATTTTGAAACCTCTGTCCATTGATATTTTATAAATTAATTTCTATAATTGTCTGACTTGTTGCATGAAGTGTTGGAATTGATAGGCCATGTTTCTTCAGACTTAGCCTGATTGCCATAATCATGTATAGCAGATATTCCTCATGCATCTTGCCCTTTGTGACCACATTCTGCATTCTATTCATGTTGTAGTATGATTAAATCTTTTGTATTCATGACACTTGTTTTAACCCAACCTTTTTAGGGTTCTGTTAGTTTTTGCTTTGTCTTTTGTCAGCCACTTCAATGCCAGCACGTATATAGGCTACTAAGTTTTTTGGTACGTTTGGTAGCCCACCTATTTTCCCGTGGAAATAACATTACTGATTTTGTATTAAAATTGTGTCATATTATCCGCTTGAATGCCGCGTACTACTGTATAACGTTTGCCACATTGAAATTAATGCGCTTGAGCTTGCCATATGTATGTTTTGGTACCCAGCCTGTTTTACCATGGAAATTTGTAAATAAAGCCACAGATTTTGTATTAATTGTGTGATATAATGCATCACGGCAACGGAAAAGGCGTTTTGTGGTTCGTATTTTAGGGTGAGCGTGGGAGGAAATTTCCTATCCCACGCAAATACCATGGTGAGCTGTACATTCCTATCCCACCGAAAAACCACCCTCAGATTGTGGTTTCCCCATACTGTAACCATGCAATGCCAGCGGACAAAAGTGTGTGGTTACTGCGTGGTATCCCACCCGGTTCCCGTACTTGACAGTGTACGGTTACCACATCCTAACCATACAGTCGTGTTGACTGGGATGTCCAACTTTACCACAATTATAGCAGTTTCCGGTAAACTTTGTCTTACCGTTGGAATTTCTGGCACCATGTCTGTTGACATTATAAGCTTGTGCAGCATCCGCCATAGAAAATGAGAGGTCATTACGCAGTTGCAACAGTAAATCAGCTAGACGAAACTCAGGTTTGCTACGCAGTTCATTCATAATATAAGACTTTGTAACTTGCAAACTTCTTGGTAGATACTTAACGATTTCATATACACGGTCTCTCTCAGAAATCTTGTGTCCCATAGAAGCCATTTGGTCATAAAGCTTCTGACATTCTTCAATTTTTTCAAGCACATCACGTTCGGTGAAAGTAGGCATTATCATATCAATTTTTTGTCTCAATGAGAAGTACAGGGTCGAATTTGCAGGTTCAAACAGTTTCTTTAGATCTTCCCAAATTAACGCAGGATTTTCATGATGTTCTTCGGGTATCGAGGGGAGTACTGTACCACCAATATTACACAGAAGTGAGCCGGCAGCTTTCGTCTTTCGAGACTCCGCTCCTTCATCAGTATCAGAACCAGTTACACATTTCCAGTTACCCTGGGACATCAGCAGACCTTTCATATTGATCTTCCATGCTAACCAGTTCGTGTCCTCACCCCCTTTCAGTTTATCCATGTTTCCATAAGCTGTCATCGTGACGATATATCAGAATCAGCAATGCTCAAAATAAAAATGCGAGTCCTGGGCGCATAACCTTTGATGGACGTTGCGAGATCTTTACCTGGCCCTAGGCTTGAGATTTATCACAACAGCAGAGTACAGCAGAGTTTTGAGTCTGATTAACAAAAACACGGCGACAACAACTTAATACATGGAGACTGAATTACACAAGGCTCTTGGACTGTCCCATAACACCACACACACGGTGAACACGTTCTGACAAGAAGTCAGTTCTAGACTCGACGTCATAAACCACGTGATCCTATGCTATGATCAATCAAGTGGAACATTAAGTATCACAGAACATGAAATGTCAGAATCAACTTAAAACTGAATTTCACTTTTAACAGCAATAATGTTTAGGCCTAGGCCTGGTTATAGGACATGTGTAGCTCGATATTCAGTTGATGTGGTAACTGATGTTTGCATGACACACGATATTTTACATCGGATATATTCCCAGGCGCTGGCATAAATGCTGATTTAAATCATAAGAATGTTGCATGAAAAGTGTTAGACCGAAAAGTTCAAAATTTAATGTGCTACTCCTTGCCGCTCCGAAATAAAACTGTAATTTTTATGACCGCCCGACTTCCACATTGGTATTCCGATCATAATATGTTGCTTCTGCGTTTGTTAAGTGGTAAGTTATTATATATATATATAGAAGATAATAGTGGCGCTTATCACCGGGCGGCGTTTTGCACCACGAACAAGACAGGCTGGAGCAGATACATGGATATAGTAGACCTAATCGTGATACATGGTACATGAATACAGCAATCGCGACGCATGATAATATGGATATAGTAATTGTGACACAGGATACATGAATACAGTAATCGTGAATATTGTAATCGTGTCAATACCTCCTGCTTATAGCCCGGATCACTATTACAATCACGGTTCTCCGCACTTCCCCGATACCGACTGCCAGGCAGGGAAGGAACGGAGACCAATTTTAAAGTCTTCGATTTGACTCGGTCGGGAATCGAACCAAGAACCTCCCGATCAGAAAGCGGACAGTCTATACTCCTCGGCCAACTGACGGATTTCACGTCGTTGGGATTTCCTGCGAATTCCCACCCGTAAATTTTGAATTCTCCCCAAGCCCTATATTGGAGAAAGAAGTTCCTCCTTATGGACGTCTTTCTTTATTTTTACACGAGTTCCGCGTAATTTCATCGACTGTGCTGTAACTTTTATTAAGGTTCAGGTTTCTCCAGCTCGGCATTGATTGCTGTTAGGTGATTTACCCAAGGTAAAGCGATAATTTACAAAATCATTTCGTGTTGCAGGGAATCGGCCTCATTCTACAGTTTCGCACTAAACTTGCAGGGAGTCAGCGATCTCATGCAAATAGTTTCTTGTTCCTCCAAACCTTCTGTCTCTCGTCTCATTGCAATTTCGATCCCGATCTCTGACAGGCCTCTGCTAGTTTTTCTACTGCTAATAATCGGGCGGGTGGAGTTGTATAGATAATGTTCACGATGTGCTACATGACTTAGGAAACTCCAAATGGGGAAAAAGGAGATCACGTAGGCCTAGCCTACATATACACGGGTGTCACGTATGTAGGCCTTTTTTGTTGTTAGCTGATAACCGAAGAATGAGATTTTGTACTGATATGGAACCAGAAGCAGCCAGAATTTGAAGAATTAATACGACTCGCGGTCTTCTGCGTAGTGAATGCTGAGAACGAAAATTAAAGTGTTGCTTTCCTCACATTTATCGAATGATTTATCCTATCGCACATCTTAGAGAAATATGATTCTGATAGCATGGCGCGTAGGGCCCAAAACAGCAAAATCCAACATTAGTTGATCGCTTTTTAAGGTGAGGAATGATGAAACCCGTGGGTGTCCAAATAGTCATTTATGCGATTATATTTGGTATGCTTTACACGCAAGAAAAAGCCTTTTCTAGTAGGCCTAAATATCAAACAAATATGCAGCTGACTAGAATCGTCCTGTGACCAATAGCCTTCTGTTAACATTTTACCTTCATTCGGTCACAGGAGATAATATACAACCAATAACCTATCATCAACACAGAGCAGGCTGCCAAGGGTTTGTCAGCTAGCCTACATGAAACATACGTTACTTTTGTTGGCTTGGCATGTCTTTTCACTGTCGTTCGAGGCAGCTGAAACGAATGAATATAGGCCTACTCTTACTCTATATTGACTGGCATCAATATCGCTCTGGCCTCTTACGGTATATTAAGGCTTGTTCCGATACGTTTGGCTCGACTGTAGGCCTATGCTATGACTATAGCACCATCACATTTTAGACTTCGGTGGTAAACGCCTTTTTACTACCATCAAGGTTAGTCGGTCCAGTTTCCGTCCCCATATTTTGCCTACAGAATGATTCTTCGCGTAGATTGTGCACGGCTACTATACTGATGCCGTAATAAACTCTTCGCTGTTACCGGTACCTTACTAGTAGTACCGCCTCATTGGTTGAGTTACATCAAATTCACTGCATATGACTTTGACGAGCAATCTTTTGTTTTGTCCTAGAGTTGATAATGGGATTCAAGTGTTGTGTAGTCGGCTGTAATTTTGGTTACGATAGTGAACAATCAAAGAAGATCTCCAGTTTTCATTTCCCTTTTGAAAAGCCGGACATTTTTAGTGCATGGATGCGTTTTGTTAACCGGGCAAATTGGATGCCGACCAAGTATTCAGTCATTTGTATAAAGCATTTCGATGAGAAGTATATTCAAAGTGGAAAACGGAACACACTGAAATGGAAAATGAACCCTGTTCCCACTGTTTTACAGTTGATTCATGTCTGGTGGACTATTGTGAATAGCAAACAACGGTACTCTCCAAACAGTCTTGGTAATGCGGTGACACGTGATGATGGAAAAGTTGACTTTTTGAAAGACTTTGCAGATTGGCTGACAAACTGGAAATCACATGCACCGTCTAAGTTTTGCTTTACGAAGCAGACGTTTGATGCGCTAAGAAGAACTATGACTGCCCAGAGTGAATTGGTTCAAGATCTATTATCAGAAGGTTACGACTATGTCATGATGGGAAGATTCCAAACTGATCCTCTTGAAAGGCGATTTTCTCAATACCGTCAAATGAGTGGGGGAAGGTTCCTAGTCAGCTTACGTGAAGTCCTATCAGCTGAAAAAATAGTGATGTGTAGGTCATTGCTGAAAAGCGGTGTAGAATTTTGGAAAGAAGATGTGAAGATTGACAACGCAGCCGCTTTTCAAGAATTTCAGAATGACGTTGACATCTTTGCTTACGATTTCTCTGAATCTTCAATTTCAGATGAAACAAAAGAGGTTGCATATTTTGTTGCTGGCTTTATAGCCAAACGTATTGCTAGTTTAATGATGTGCTTTGGATGCTCATTATCCCTGTTAAGTGATGGCGGTGAAGATGAAGAAGAAGAATTTCCTGAATATTTCAGGCATTTGAACAGGGGCAAGCTTTCAATGCCTACCCTACAAGTTGCTCACTGTGTGTTTGACGTGTTTGCTGCATTAGATTCCAGCAGCAAGCTTATATCTCAACACAGTTCTGTTCCTGCTAGACGAGCAGCATTGCATTTACTAGAAGTTGTGTTGGGTACTTCACGAATTGGTTGCGCCATCCATGGTGAAAAATGCACAGCAGTTGCATATAAAAAGCTTGTCAACATCTTTTATAATAACAAACAGAAGTTGACCAACGCCTCTCTCAGAGAAGACTCGCTCAAGCAATTCAAACAAAGGCAAAGGGAAAAGAATTGAGGCGTGTTGGCAGAATCTCATTTTTCGCTTTTAATTGCTACTTTGAGTTATATGTATATCACATGCAATGCAATATACAACATTTACGTACTACTTCGTTTTTTAGGGTTCATGTGCGTTACCGATCGCGCGTTTTCCTAACAGTGTGGTTTGGGTGGATGGATAGGATAACCAGCCTTCTAATTTTTCGCCCATTAGGCTGGGTGAAGGCCGTACTTTAGTAGGCCATGGTGTGCCCCACCGTTACTTCAAGCGCGTTCTTTGTTATTTTAGAACCGCGGCGGTCTACAAACCATACACTATCATATATTTCTGTTATGGCGTTTTCCACTGCTTAGTGTTTACGTCATGTACGCAAGGGTCATATCGGTTACAGCAACGTTGATACTTATGGTATAGTCCGGACTCCGAAACAATATCGCAACCCCCCCGATGCTGATGGCCAAGCATAAATAAAGCGGATACCAGTTTACTCTTTGGTAAATCCGGTTCCGAATGGAACTCGGAAATTCCCGATCGGAATGCGGACAGTCAAACCCTAATAACCGCCTTCTTGTAGCCTATATGTCCCTCTTGACTCTCACTGCATATTTTTTCGCTGAGCAAAATTTTATTGGGCGGCATATGATAATGAAAATATACAAACGTGAGAAACTTGATTTTGTCACATGAATCAAGGTAAGCCTTTCAGCAGGCTTATCGGGTGGCAGAATTTTAATCACACATGTAACTAACTTGATTATTACAAAATGGTAGTCTTAGGCAGAATTATGGATGTAAAGAACTTGATAGAATGAAGGAATGTTTCTAAAAGAATGTAATTGCATGAAAGCGCAAACGAACATTACCGGAAAAGTACTGTCAACTGAAACAAATGAGACAGATGCTTATTGCACAGTTCTTCTGGAAGGTGGATGTACCACGAATCATCATCAGAATCGTCCAATAGTTGAATGTATGGGAATACATCTTCCACCAAGCTGAAACACAGTAAGTGGTCAGTAAATTGCACAAAGGACAACACATCGAAATTGTTTTTTGGAATTTAAAGCATTTTCGAATGCGTTGGTTATGTAGGCCTACGTCAGGTCCAGGTCAACTTACACATCGCCGATTCCACACTTACCGTTAGAGTCTGAGGCAATATTCCTATTGAATTTGGTCGTTATGACATCTTGACGTCAAAATGACGACACGAATTATGAAAATTTATGAACTCACAAAATTAAATATCAAGACGCACATTGTGCCATTCCCAAATGGAAAGCTGGCCACAGGCCGTCGGGTGGGCTGCCAGATATTTCCAATGACCTCCCCACTTTAATAATGCTGATTACATAGTAGAGGGGCTGAAGATACCAATTTCAGTATCTCTCGTTTGCCTCATGTCAATAAAGGAAACGAACACAGTAAGCCTACCTCTGATCTATATTAGGTATAATTAAACTATTGATTTCCAGGAGGTCAATTTGTGCTTATCATATAATCCGAAATTTACTAGATTGAGCGGCTTTAAAAATTGTGATGATGATGTGATGATCCACGATGAAGTCATTAACATCACTCTCCTCAGATCCTTCATCGGCTTCAGTTACAGGATGAATGACTGGTTCGGCAGCTCTTCGAACTGGTGCGCAACCATCGTAGTCTTCTTCATCGCCAAATAACTCGTACGCAATACGCTGTCCAGATACAGTGTCACTTTCTATGTCACATTCGTCTTCATCAGAAGAGACAGTTTTCAAGCGGCTATGTTTTTTTCTTTTGATTTTTACACCTAAATTTTCCTCGATTAAATCCAAATCATCGTCGTCGAGTAGATGTTCAAGTTTCCGCTTTGTTCTTTTTACCGTACCGGTATCAACTATTAACATAATTGTAATACCATTAGCAGATTACATATTTAATCGAAGGGTTTAATCAAACCTGCTTCATCATCTTCTCCTACATCCATGCCCTCCTCATCCTCTGCAGCACTTGAATCATCAGAAT
This sequence comes from Botrylloides violaceus, assembly GCA_030412335.1. NCBI lineage: Eukaryota > Metazoa > Chordata > Ascidiacea > Stolidobranchia > Styelidae > Botrylloides > Botrylloides violaceus. The sequence goes on along the minus strand of JASFYC010000567.1, from coordinate 819 downwards.
CTGATTCTCCGCTATCTTCTAAAACAGAACAAATTCAACGTGTATTTACCAGAACAGGAAATATTGTGATTTTAGGCTTACTAATATCATCACAAGCTAACAAGCTGCAATAAGCGATCTCGGTCATTATTTCATGGGCAGGGAGAACACAAAATATTTTTGAATAAATGTTGCGGGTAGGGATCCAGTATTTTATGAGCGCAGGGTGACGATTTTGTCAAATCCAGCAACCGTATAGCAACAACGCGATAAGAATATGGGAATGAAGAGGGCGGGATCTATGAATGGCGGGACACTTGTTTTGCCGTGGAGACAGTCTAGCTCGCGTGAAGAGAGGCAGACAGATTTATTGCTTTAACAACACAATAGGCCTATACTGTATAAGACAAATTCAGATTCAACCCTTTTTTGCGGACTCTGAACAAGCTTTCGATTATTATCATAGCCGATAAACGACATTTTTCCGGATAAAATGCAGTTCTGTCGCCTACTCGTTGGTCAAAGAGTTTTGCGCGACACCGCACGCCGACAACTAAACACACATGTAACCGTTTATAAATAGGTCTGTCTATACATTCCTATATATCGACTAAACTGCTCAGTATTTATAATTCCATCCCTTCTATTCCTAAGTGCGGAAGAACCATTTCGCGGAAAATGAACGCCAGCAATAGAGATGAAGGTCCCTCAATACTGACTGACTCCTTTATCGCTTTCAAAACCGGCAATTGACGATACCGAAACAGCGATGCAGTCATTCCACAATAGACCTACTATCAGGAGCGAGATAAGAATCTTCAAAACCGACTGGACGGTGTT